>NC_069409.1:32651893-32687267 GCF_026875155.1 Cherax quadricarinatus
CTTTTTTTTGAAATGAAGACTCTTTTCCCAAGGGTAATGACCCCAAAAGTGGTAGTGATGGTGGTAGTTGTTGTGATGGTGGTAGAGGATGGTAGTGATGGTGGTAGTGATTGTGATGGTGGTAGAGGGTGGTAGTGGTTGTGGTGGTAGAGGGTGGTAGTGGTTGTGGTAGTAGAGGGTGGTAGTGATGGTGGTAGAGGGTGGTAGTGATTATGGTAGTGGGTGGAGCTGCAAGAGATCTCTTTATGTAAGGGGAGTCCCCTTTATAGGAGATTCCCCTTCCAAACAATAGTTTAACTTCTCCATCCTCTCCCCTCCTCCGGTTTTCCATACACCAACAAGTCTTCAATAAAGGTAAGTGTGATGTTATTATTATTGTTTTATTCTTGATTTCTCATTCTTTTCTGTATGTAAATATATATTTAATCTATAAAAAAATTTTTTTTTAATACTTTTGGGTGTCTGGAACAGATTAACCCCTTCAGGGTCCAAGGCCAAAATCTGAAGTGATGCTCCAGTGTCCAAGAAATTAAAAAAAAAAAAAAAAAAAAAAAAAAAAAAAAAAAAAAAAAAAAAAAAAATGATTTTTTTCTTACAGAATTAAAGAGTATATTTTTGTGAAGGTAATAAGACAAAAAATTTCTTTTTTTCTGATCAGTACTTACCGAGATACAGCAGCAGGAACTTGACCCAAAATGACCGGGTGGCAGCAACATCAGTGACTTCCGCAAAATCCCATTTTTTTATTTTACGTTTTTTATACTTTTTTCTTTTCTTTTCTATTTTTTTTCTTTTTCTAATAACATTTGTGGCCGGTGAGACCAGTATAATGTATATTGTGTACGTGTACACTCATTGTACTCAACACAATAACTGTACTAATTTTTTATCATTATATTGCTTACAAAACTTGTTTACAAGTTTATTGTAAACAAAATGATGAAAATATTAGCATGGTTATTGTGCTGAATACAACGGTACCATATAGCACCATATGGTACAATGGTGCCATAGGGTGCAATTGTACCATATGGTACAATGGCACCATATGATACAATGGTACCATATAATACAATGGTACCATATGATACAATGGTACCATATGGTACAATGGCACCATTTGGTACAATGGTACCGTATGATACAATGGTACCATATGATACAATAGTACCGTTTGGTGCAATGGTACCTTATGGTACCATATGGTGTAATGGTACCATATGATGCAATGGTACCATATGGTACATTGTACCATACAGTACAATGATACCATATTTATTTATTTATTTATTTTATTTATTTATTAACAATTTGAGCACACATACAGAGGTACAAAAAAATACAGATAAGAGCAGCATGCCAAAGCCACTTATACTATGCATAGCATTACGGGCTGGCTTAAAATTAACTTAAGATTAACTAAGCAATGATGAAATCAGTGAAAAAACATTAATGTAAACAGATTACTATAAAGCACAAGTGAGTATTACAAAGACAGGTCATATGGTTGCATGCATTGTTGTACATTCAGTCGTATGAAGTATTCTGTTAGGTAGTGTATTTAAAAAATAATAAAGTTAGATTGGGGTTTAGGTTTAACATTTATGTGATATAATTGTGAGAAACATTTAAGATATACAATTTATAAGGTTCAGTTATTCAGTATTTATTTGGTTTTGGGTGAGTAAATGTTCTTTGAGAAGAGACTTGAATTTATAAACAGGTAGTGTTTCTTTTATATTTACAGGTAATGAATTCCAGATTTTACGGCCTTTTATGTGCATTGAGTTTTTGCATAGTGTGAGATGGACACGAGGAACATCAAAGAGTGATCTGTGCCTTGTGTTATGGTCATGTGTTCTGTTGAGCTTGGCAAGGAGATGTTTGAGGGGAGGGTTAATATCAGAGTTAAGTGTTCTATGTATGTAATAGGTGCAGTAATAAGTATGGATGTTTTGTATGGTGAGTAGGTTTAGTGTACTGAATATTGGTGGAGTGTGCTGCCTGTAGTGAGAATTTGTTATCGTTCTAACTGCAGCCTTTTGTTGGGTAATTAGTGGTCTGAGATGGTTAATTGTTGTTGAGCCCCATGCACAAATTCCATAGGTGAGATAGGGGTAAATAATAGAGTGATATAGGGCCAGGAGGGCTGACTGTGGAGCATAGTACCGTATCTTCGATAGTATGCCTACAGTCTTGGAAATTTTCTTAGAAATTTGTTGTATATGTGTATGAAATTTGAGTCTATTATCAAGGTGGATTCCTAAGAATTTTCCCTCTGTTAGCTTTGTGATAGGTGATCCGTTTATCATTATGTTAAGAGGGACATCTGAAGCTCTGTTACCAAACTGAATGAAGTAGGTTTTGTCAATGTTTAGTGTAAGTTTGTTAGTCCTCATCCAGGTAGATATTTTCTGTAATTCGGTATTTACAGTATTGGCTAGTGTGACTGGGCTCGGGTGGGGAGAAGACGTATGTAGTGTCATCTGCAAATAGTGTGGGTTTGAGTAATTGCAAAGCATTTGGTAGGTCGTTTATGTATAGGAGAAACAGAAGAGGGTCAAGGACACTTCCCTGTGGGACACCAACTGTAATTGGTTGTGCAGAAGAGTTTGCCCCATTTGCGTACACATATTGGCTTCTGTTGCTGAGGTATGACTTGAGGTAGTTGAGGGAGTGCCCTCTTTATACCATAGTGTGACAATTTTACGTGGAGCAAGTCATGGTCAACTGTATCAAAAGCTTTACGTAAGTCAATGAAGATCCCCAGTGGGACTTCTTTTTTCTCTATTGCAGTGTATATATGTTCTAGCATGTGTATAATAGCATCATTAGTATTTTTATTAGGCCTGAATCCAAATTGGCAGGGGTTGAGTATGTTTTGGGAAATAAGGTAGGAGTAGATTCGTTTATGAATTAATTTTTCGAAGATTTTTGAGAGAGGGGTGTAAGTTGGATATTGGCCTATAGTTATTCAAGTCTGTTTGGTCTCCTCCTTTGTGGATCGGGGTGACCCTTGCTATTTGAGAACTGTAGGGAAGGTGAAGGATTCAATGGATTTGTTAAAGAGTGTTGCAATGATTGGTGATAGCACTTGTGACACTTTTTTGTATATAAAGGGAGGTAAGGTATTTAAATCTCCTGCCTGGTTTTTTAGTGCGTTGATAATAAGGGAGACTTCATATGGGTTTAGTCGGAGCTAGGAACAGTGTGTTCGGGTAGTTGCCGGTGAAGGTACTCATTTGGTGGGGTATCTGAGCTTGGGATTTTATTGGCAAGGTTTTGTCCTATAGTGGAGAAGAATCATTGAGTCTGTTTGTGTTTCTGTTGGTGGGGTTGGGGTTCATTGATTTTGCTAAATTTTTTTTCGCTATTTCGTGATATCTTTTTTTTTCCCAGAATTACTGATAGGGTTTCCAGGTTTTTTTTATCACCCCGTAAGTTTGGGTAATCGTTCTATTTAAAACAATTTTTTTGCCCTTTTATCAGGTGGTTAGGATTGACGAGTAATGTTTTGTTTGGTCTCTGGTTATGTGGGCCCCTTCTGTACTGTTTTTCATAATGGTGTTTTGTATTTATGGATTTGAGAATGCTGGGTGTTAGCCAGGGACTGTTCAGTCTCTTAGCTGTCATCTGTTTAGTTTTTTTTAGGGCAGTGCTTGTTATAGAGGTATTGGGTCTTTTTTAGAAAATTATTAATCATTCGTCAATATCTGTATAGATTTCTAGCTCAGTGTGCCAGTCAATGTTTGCTACTGCTGTTGTGAGTTATTAATGGCTGCCACTTTGTGAATCTGAAGGTGACTTTAGTAGTGGTCTTTGGGGTAGTTTACCAAGAGGTTGTTATGAGGAAAGTAAGGGTAGTTGTGCTGAGGTAATTAGCTGTAAATAATGCCTGATTTAAAAGGGATATGGTGTTGGTCCAGATGTGGTCAAGTAGGAAACACTATCCTCTTGTAACTCTTGAAGGTTTGTATTACTGGTGGTAGCAACATACAGTTACTCATTGTGTTGGTGAATTCAGTAACTGTGTGGGGTCCTGTTCTTGCAGAGATTTATATTGAAGTCAACCTGAGAGGTAGTAAGTGATCTTTGTACATGCGTGATCAGTTATCATTACTTCTCAGTTTTGACTTAAATTGGCTAATGTATTGACTGTGAACTCTGTAGATGTTTATATTATGTGAGAGGTTTTTTGTATTTAATTTGAATTTGAAATTTGGCTATTATATATTCCCCCATGTTCATTCCCTTGTGCAAGTATTAGTGATACATTCTAGTTGTCTGAGTAGTATATGGCTGTGCCACCCTTGTTGGTCTTGCCTACAGTTTTTGTTGTATGGCTGTGTAACCAGGAATGGCATAAAACATCTGTACTATCAGGCTTTAGCCATGTTTTCAGTTAGTGTAATGATGGATCATAATGGCATGTAAGAAATTAGTAATGCTATGAGGTCATCGTAATGCTTGCTTAAAGATCTGATATTGTATTAAAGATAGTTATGTTGTTGTTGGCACTGAGAAGTGCCTTTGATTGTTTCTGCAGTGTAGTAAATTACAGTAACTGTTTGAATTTCATTTAATGTCTTTAAAAAGAGGTGGTATCACTATCAATGTTTGTAATCATAAGATGTAGTGAATCTATAGTTAGAATATAAGTATAAAACAAAAGTAAATCAGTCTTAAGCTAAAAATAGCACCTGAATTATTTAACAAATGTGAAAATAATGAAGCTAAGGTTTTTTTTTAAGCTAAAATAAAGGAGACAGATATAAAATGGACTAATAAAATAAAGTTGATGATCAAATAAGAATGGAGCTTGGGAATATGATAGTAGGTTAGTACTATAAGGTAATCTTTAAAGTAGAATTATAGTATAAAATTAAAATCAAAAAGGGACTAATAATAAGTTGGGGTGAACAATAAATGGTTAAACAAATAAATGAGCTTTGGAATATAATGCAAAATTGTGACTTATTCTACTTTAGCACCTGATGAATAGCACCTTGATTATTTTTAACAATTGAGAATATATAAACTCGGGTAGTTATTTTTTTTTTTTTTTTGAACAATTCGGCCGTCTCCCACCGATGCAGGGTGACCCAAAAAGAAGAAAATCCCCAAAAAGAAAATACTTCAATCATCAATTCAACACTTTCACTCACACTCGCACATTATCACTGGTTTATGCAGAGGTGCTCAAGAAAACAACAGTCTAGAAGCATACACAAATAAAGATACACAACATACCCCTCAAACTGCCATATCCCAAACCCCTCCTTTAAAGTGCAGGCATTGACTTCCCATTTCCAGGACTCAAGCAGGGAAAAACGACTATATGAAAATAACCGGTTTCCTCTGAATCCCTTCATTAAATATTACCTGCTCACACTCCAACAGATCGCAGTCCCAAGTCCAATTCCGTCTCCATTCACTCCTATCTAAACGCTCACGCACGCTTGCTGGAAGTCCAACCCTCTTACCCACCAAAACCTCCTTTACCCCTCCTCCAACCCTTTCGAGGACGGACCCCTACCCCTCTTTCCTCCCCTATAGATTTATATGCTTCGCATGTCATTCTTACATTGATCCATTCTCTCTAAATGACCAAACCCCACCTCAAACAACCCCTCTTCTGCCCTCTGACTAATATTTTTATTAACTCCACACCTTCCTCCTAATTTCCACACACCGAATTTTTCTGCATAATATTTACAACCACACATTGCCCTTAAAACAGGACATCTCCACTGCCTTGACCAACCGCCTCCTCCTCGCTGCTGCATTTACGCACCCAAGCTTCACACCCATATAAGAGTGTTGGTACTACTATACTTTCATACATCCCCTTCTTTACTCCAAAGATAAGGGATTTTTTGACTCCACATATACCTCAACGCACCACTCACCTTTTTTCCCTCATCAATTCTATGATTAACCTCATCCTTCATAAATCCATCCGCCGACACGTCAACTCCCAAGTATCTGAAAACATTCACTTCTTCCATACTCCTCCTCCCCAATTTGATATCCAATTTTTCTTTATCTAAATCATTTGATACCCTCATCACCTTACTCTTTTCTATGTTCACTTTCAACTTTCTACCTTTACACACATTCCCAAACTCATCCACTAACCTTTGCAATTTTTCTTTAGAATCTCCCATAAGCACAGTATCATCAGCAAAAAGTAACTGTGTCAATTCCAATTTTGAATTTGATTCCCCATAATTTAATCCCAACCCCTCTCCCAAACACCCTAGCATTTACTTCCTTTACAACCCCATCTATAAATTTTATTAAACAACCATGGTGACATTACACATCCCTGTCTAAGACCTACTTTTACCGGGAAGTAGTCTCCCTCTCTTCTACACACCCTAACCTGAGCCTCACTATCCTCATAAAAACTCTTTACAGCATTTAATAACTTACCACCTATTCCATATACTTGCAACATCTGCCACATTGCTCCTCTATCCACTCTAATCATATGCCTTTTCTAAATCCATAAATGCAATAAAAACTTCCCTATCTTTATCTAATACTGTTCACATATATGCTTCAATGTAAACACCTGATCTACACATCCCCTACCCACTCTAAAACCTCCTTGCTCATCCGCAATCCTACATTCTGTCTTACCTCTAATTCTTTAAATTATAACCCTACCGTACACTTTCCCTGGTAACTCAGTAAGCTTTTTCCCCTCTAAAATTTTTTTACGTCTCTTTTGTCCCCTTTCCCTTTATATAAAGGGACTATCATGCTTCTCTGCCAATCCCTAGGTACCTTCCCCCTCTTTCATACATTTATTGAACAAAAGTACCAACCACCCCAACACTATATCCCCCCTGCTTTTAACATTTCTGTCATGATCCCATCAGTTTCCAGCTGCTTTACCCCTTTTCATTTTACTTAATGCCTCACGTACCTCCCCCACACTTACATTCTGCTCTTCTTCACTCCTAAAAGATGGTATACCTCCTGACCAGTGCATGAAATTACTGCCCCTGTTTCTTTTCCCTTTAAAATTTAAAGTTTCTCAAAATATTCTCCCATCTACCCCAAAACCTCCATCTCCCCATCTACTGAATCCCCTACTCTGTTTTAACTGACAAATCCATATTTTCCCTAGGCTTTCTTAACTTGTTTAACTCACTCCAAAATTTTTTCTTATTTTCATTAAAATTTCTTGACAGTGCCTCTCCCACTCTATCATCTGTTCTCCTTTTGCACTCTCTCACCACTATCTTTACCTTTCTTTTACTCTCCTTTACTCTGCTCTTCTTATAACACTTCTGCTTTGTAAAAACCTCTCATAAAACTACCTTTTTCTCTTTTTATCACACCCTTTACTTCATCATTCCACCAATCACTCCTCTTTCCTCCTGCCCCACCCTCCTATAACCACAAATTCTGCCCCAACATTCTAATACTGCATTTTTAAAACTATTCCAACCCTCTTCAACCCCCCACTACTCATCTTTGCACTAGCCCACCTTTCTGCCAATAGTCGCTTATATCATCACCCGAACTTCCTCCTCCCTTAGTTTATACACTTTCCCCCTCCCTCTTACTTGTTGTTGCCACCTTCCCTTTTCCCATCTACCTCTTACTCTAACTGTAGCTACAACTAAATAATGATCCGATATATCAGTTGCCCCTCTATAAACATGTACATCCTGGAGCCTACCCATCAACCTTTTATCCACCAATACATAATCTAATAAACTACTTTCATTACGTGCTACATCATACCTTGTATATTTATTTACCCCTCTTTTTCATAAAATATGTTATTACTTATTACCAAATTTCTTTCTACACATAGCTCAATTAAAGGCTCCCCTTTTTACATTTACCCCTGGCAACCCCAAATTTACCTTTTAAACTCCTTCCATAACATTTTTACCCATTTTTAGCTTTGAAACCCCCAACCACCATTACTCTTACACTTGATTAAAAAACTCCCCACGCATTCACTCAACATTTCCCAAAAATCTCTCTCTCTCCTCTACACTTCTCTCTTCTCCAGGTGCATACCACGCTTATTATAACCACTTTTCACATCCAATTTTTATTTTACTCCACATAATCCCTTGAATTAATACATTTATAGTCCCTCTTTTCCTGCCATAGCTTATCCTTCAACATTATTGCTACTCCTTCTTTAGCTCTAACTCTTTTGAAAACCCCCGACCTAATCCCATTTATTCCTTTTCCACTGAAAAACCCCTCCCCCCCCTTCAGCTTTGTTTCACTTTTAAAACCAGGACATCCAGCTTCTTCTCATTCATAACATCCACAATCATCTCTTTCTTATCATCTGCACAACATCCACGCACATTCAGACTTCCCACTTTGACAATTTTCTTCTTCTTATTCTTTTAGTAATCTTTACAGAAAAGGGGTTACTAGCCCATTTTTCCCCGGCATTTTAGTTGACTTTTACAACACACATGGGTTACGGAGGAAAGATTCTTATTCCACTTCCCCATGGATATAAAAGGAAAATTAATAAGACCAAGAACTATTAAGATAAAATCAAAGAAAACTCAGATGAGTGTGTATAAATAAAAGTGTACATGTATGTGTAGTGTGACCTAAGTGTAAGTAGAAGTAGCAAGACATGCCTGTAATCTTGCATATTTGAGACAGACAAAAGACATCAGCAATCCTACCATCATGTAAAACAATCACAGGCTTCGTTTTACACTCACTTGGCAGGGTAGTTATATAAAGCTAAAATAAAGGAGAAAATATATAAGGGACTAAAAATTAAATAATGGTAAACAAAGTTAAATGGACAGATGGTCACTATGAAATAATATTGGTTTAGGAGTAAGATCTGATTTGTAATATTAAATAAATTGAGCAGTTTATTGCACAATAAAAAGTAAAAAAAAAATGAGGTAGTTGGTACTAGCTAGCAAAAGATAGTTTTGGTACTTGCAAAAAAAGTAATTGGAATATACACTAATTGCATACACAATGAAAAGTGACTAAAAAACAAGTAGTGATAAACAAAATTAAATGGACAGGTAAGAATAATGAATATTATTAATTTGGAGTAAGATTTGACTTGTAATTTAAAATTATGAGCAATTAATAGCAGTAAGAAAGAAGTATAGAGTATTGGAGGTAGTTGGTATTAGCTAGTGATGAAAAATAATAAAAATAATAATGCACAATATAATAATAACGTACACTATATGCACCACACATATATATGTATTAAGGGCACTTATCTAATCTGTTACAGAAATGTCAGCTTTTCTAAGGAAGGTAGAGAAATCATGTTCGTTTGAGATGGTATATTGTTGTCCTGTTGATGTTTTCCTTACTAGTATTTTCCCATCTCGCGTGAAACACTGATGTATTTTGTTTTCCTGTTTAAGTTTTCTCAGCCTGAACAGAAGGTTTTGACGTTTTTTTTTGTTAGACACTCATTTATGTACACTCCATTTTTCATTGTAATTGCTGATTTAATTAGGTCCTTTCTTTTATCGTATGAATGAAGTCTTGATCATTATACTGTGTTTACTTCCTGGTTTTCCTAGCAAACTGTTTTCTTTGATTTCATTGTTTTGCACGATGACTTGTACGTGGTTCTGTATTATCCTGATAGCAGTTTCTTTGCACTGTGCTTGTGTTATGTCACTAGGAATGTGTGGACTGTTTATTATAACTGCATCAGACAACTTATCTTGTTCAGTTTTGTTGTCTTGGAAATCAAGGTATTCATTTAGTCGAGTGTGCATGTTCTGATTCCAGTCCTTGATTGCTTCTTCAACCTTCATATTTATTGTTGTTATTTGCTCAGTGTGACTGGGTATAGCTGCTTTTAGAGTATTTTCTGTGTCAACACTTCCCGATGTAATCTTCTCTTCAAGGTTTTGGATCTTGTTCTCGAGGTTGGTTATCTTGGATTCTCGTCGCTCGAGTGTTGCTTTGATATCTTTGATTTCATTTTCTAGAGCAACGATGTAGTCCTTGATATTGTCAGGAATAATCATACCTGAGTTATCATGGGTGAATCCTTTGAAGGGAGTGGAGTTGGAGGGGGAGTCGGCCATGTTTGTTGTTGTTGTTGTTGTTGTTCCCTGGGTGGCGGCGGTGAGGGGGGTTGATGAATACACTGGCGTCCTGCTGGGTAGACAAGTTGAGTTTCTAGGGTCCTTGCTGTTATTCTATTATTACTGGTGTTGTTTCTTCTGCGATATCCTTTCATAGTATCACTGAAGTAGATACTGTGTAGCAATGGAGGAGAAGGCTTGTTTTCTCGGAGCTTGGGTTAAGTGGTTGTCTGGCAGCGGAGGCAGTGTTTGGGTTAGCAGGGCTGTCTTCCTTAGATCTTCTAATTTTGTCAAGATTTGGGTTACATTCTTAGTATTCTTGGGTCATGTTGTGGTCTACGTGGGTTCATGTAGTTGAACTTTCACTTAGGCCATCACAAGTTTTGATGAGCGATGTTTTTTTTGAGAAAGAAGAGCTGGTAGGATACCGTTGCTGCCGCTGCCGCTGTTGTATTCAACACAATAAACACACTAATATTTTATTATTTTGTTTACAATAGTTTACAACAAAAATATGCAAAAATGCTGTATATTAGTAATGTTCTATTATATATTTACAAGTGTACAGGAACTTGACGTGTTCCTTTAGGTGGATGACAAAGCACTTTGTTTCGGAAACTGCGAAGCCAGTAGCTAGCTTCCGTCGCCACTCACTCAATCTTGGCTGGTGCCTCATGCCACCAACACCTATTGACCATATGGTACACGGTATCATATGTTACAGGGTACCATATGGTACATTGTATTATATGGTATAGCCCTTAAACGGTCCAAACGTATATATACGTTCACTCAAGTAGCGCCCCAAATTTTTTGAGAGGAAAAAAACATCTTTTTTTATTTAATAGAAAAAAGAGCATATGGTACCCAAACCATCCCAAATTATTTTAATATGGCACACAGTGAGTGCGCACACCCATTCTCTCATGTCTAGGTGACTCAGGCTTATTGTGGCAATGTTGAATGAATGACAAAGAAAACGTATTTATACGTTTGGGGCGCTACGCGCGTGAATGTATATATACGTTGGACTGTTTAAGGGTTAAGGTACCATGCAGTACAGGATGACATATGGTACAGTGGTACCATATGGTACAGGGTACCATATGGTACAGGGTACCATACAGTACAGGACACCATATGGTACAGATACAGGGATAACTATGGAAATAAGTCAACCTGACTTTTTTGGGTTATCCTAGGATTTTGTACGTATGCTGCTATGTATGATAATCTATGTAATTGTATTTCTGTACACCTGAATAAATTTACTCCAGTGCATGTGGCATCATAAGTAAGTTTGTTTAGTTATACACAAATAAAGTTACATAGAATATCATACTTAGCAGCATATGTTTGGAGAACCTAGGATAACCCAAAAAAGTCAGACAGACTTATTTCCATTAGGGTCCCTGTACCCTGTACCATTTGGTATAATGTACCATATGGTACAATGTACTATATGGTACATTGTACCATATGGTACCACTCTACCATACGATACCATTGTACCATATACCATTGTATGACATGGCACCATTGTACCATATGGCACAATGGTACCATATGGTTCAAAACCATAGAATTCGTCTTCATCTCCACTTCCATCAGTCTTAGAACTGTAAGTTGTGAAGAGGAGAGTCAGAATTCGCCCAGAGAGTGAGTGGGGAGTGAGAGTTTCCTTGCCGCCAGGCACAATGAACAAAGCTACTTTGCCGGCGTTCCCACAATGCCATGCGGGCGTCAAAATTTTTTCTATGGTGTGCTCACTGACCACCCAGACCCATTCTCTCAGCTGTAGTCCCCTTACTAGCCTTCTCGCGCTAGATTTGACGCTGCTAGAATTTTGGCGTAGATCTACGGTTTGGACCCTGAAAGGGTTAATTGGATTTACATTGTTTCTTATGGGGAAAATGGTTTCAACATTCGTGAATTCCGACTTCTGGCAGACTCTCTGGAATGGATTCATCACGAAACTCGGGGGTCCACTGTACTCCTTTTATAGACCCTCCCAATCTCCTTCACTACCGGCAAAGAGTGTGACAATTCCTACTACCTATAAGACCCCTTGAATTATAAACACCTTAACACTCCGGCCATCTTCTGCCAAGGTAGGGTGACTGAAAAAAAAAAAACACTTTCACTATCACTCACTCCATCAGCTGTGCCAGAGATGTGCTGATATTCCAGCACAGATGCACTTCCAAACTGCAATATTCCCACCCCTCCTTCAAAGTATTTCCCACATGGCAACCTAATTTTATTTTTTAAATATATTTCATTCTTGCAAGTCAGAGGTGATTGTGAAATGCTACAAGTTTAAACCTATAGACTACAGCAAGAGACCAGAACCTGTCTTGACCCAATTAAGGCTTCATGTAAAAGAATTATGTTCTCTCCCTCAATACTGTAATCCTCAGAAGAAATCCAGTAACTCTTGGGGTTCAGCAGTAAACATGCATATTTTTTTTTTTTTAAGTGTTTTTAATTTTACTGTGATTTTTTTAAAAGTAGCATGCCAACTACATGAAAAACTTGATAAAATATTGAAACACTGTTAAGATGGTTGAGCAAATGTCATAATTTGTAAATCACTTAATATAAATTTATTTAGAGTCAATAACTAAAAAAATATTCCTAATAATTAGGCAGACCCCAGGTAATGATATTCCTCGTACATAATAAAGAGTTTCATTTTACCTTAGTTAGCATCTCGTGGTGTCTGCTTTCTCTATGTATAGTGCCAGGTTGAGCATTATGATGTTCCATTAACAAAAATTGTTCAGTCATCTCGCAGAAACGCCTCCGAACCTTACCCACAGTTGTAGAGAATGACATTTCTTCCTCCAGTTTCTAAAAAAATAAAAAAAAAATTAAATAAAAAATAAAAAAAAAGGAACACAAAATGTTTTCATCATTAATAAATATAAAGTATATATGCATGCATGTGTACATGTGTGTGTATAATACATTTTTTAACACTGGCCATCTCCCATTGAGGCAGGGTAATCCAAAAAAGAAACACTTTCACCATAATTCACACTATCACTGTCTCACCAGAGGGACACAGACAAGAAAGTTTAGATATCCCTCCAAACAGCAAATATCCCAAACCCCTCCTTCAGAGTGCAGGCACTGTACTTTTCACCTCCAGGACTCAAGTCTCCCTAAATCCCTTCACAAAATATTACCTTGCTCACACTCCAACAGCTCATTAGGTCCCAAAATACCACTTGTACCCACTCACTCCTATCCAACACATTTACACATGCCAATGTGACTTTGTCAATGGTCCGAGTTGGACCGAAACGTCGTCGTAAGCTTCTCTCTTTTATGTGCGGGTCATTTGTGTATTACACATGCCTTTTGTACGTGTAAGACTCTTGCATACAAAATTTTTACCCTCTCCCTCCATCCTTTCCTAGGATGAACCCTACCCAGTCTTCCCTCCACTACAAATTTATACACCTTCCAAGTCATCCTATTTTGCTCCATCCTCTCTAAATGACCAAACCACCTCAACAACACCTCCTGAGCATTCTGGGAAACACTTTTAGTACTCTACACGTCCTCCTAATCTTCAAACAATGATTTCTCTGCATAATATTTACACCACACATTGCCCTCAAAACACAACACCTCTAATGCCTCCAACCTCCTCACTGCAACATTCACAACCAAGCTTCACACCCATAAAAGAGTGTTGGTACCACTATACACTCATACATCCCCCTCTTTGCCTCCATGGACAACCTTTGTCTCCACAGATACCTCAATGCACCACCAACCTTTTCCTTTTCATTAATTCCATTTTTTACCTCATCTTTTATATATCTATCTGCTGACACATCCACCCCCAAATATTAGGACACATTCACATCCTCCATACTCACTCACTCCCTCCAATCTGATAACCAGTTTTTAATTACCTAAATCATTTGATACCCTGATTGCCTTACTAATAAAGTCCCAGTATAATAAAATTATTCTCAGGAACAGAAGACAATATTTATTAATGTTAAATTAATTCAATACTGACAGTGATAAAAAAATGGTAAAAAATCTGTATGTTATTTAGAGGTAAATGACATTAACAAAGAAAACTCTTAAAATTAAGCTGCCAGTTTTAGACTGAAATTAAAATTGATTTTGTACTCAGTTGAGAAGCACCTGAACATTGAATTTTTTTTTATGATACATATAATATATACTATGTTTAATTTCATGCATAGGAGAGATAAATAAAAAATGAAACAGCACAATCATATAAGGCCAATAAAACATGAAAATACAGTAGGGCCCCACTTATATGAAGGTTAGGTTCCAAGCTACCGCCGTAAAGCAGAAATCGCCAATGAAGTGTAACACCCTTTATTTCAATCATAAATGCAAATGAATGCTAAATATCAAGTTTGCGCTAACATATATTAACCCCAAATCCTGAAGTGTTTGTGTCACAAAATACAGTGGTACCTTGGGATATGAACTTATTTCATTCCAGAAGGCAGTTCGAGTACTGATATCAAATGAATTTGCTCACATAAGGAATAATGTAAATTAGATTAATCCATTTCAGACTCCTAAAAATACACTTATGAAAGCACTTACATAATTGTTCGCGTTTTGAGCTGTTTGTATCCTGAGGTACCAGTGAATTCGAAAAAAAAGCTTTTTCTTATGAAATGATAAGAGAATCTTTTTCCGATGGCAATGATACCAAAAGTATGAAATTTGATGGAAAACTTACGGAATTAAGCTCTCGCAAAGTTAGTGATCTTGGCGATATGTACGCATCGGCGATTTCGCCCAATTTTTAGCCACTCCCATAGTTCCAGTCAACCAAACTTATAGCTATTTCTTTAGAACTCTATTTGTTCTATCGACTGAGTACAAGAAACTGCCCATTTACTGATTTCAACTACCCAGTAAAGTGGTTAGAGATTGGAAATTTGGCCAATATCACACAAATTAAAAAAGATGCCAATTTCAAAATAGGGTTCAGAAAAAACAATGCAGACATTCCTGGCACTAAAGTAAGATTTTCTCTATTTAATAGTCATGTCTCCAGGCTTTCTATTTTGAATTTTTATTCAAACAAAAAAAAGAAAATTTACTGTTATGCAGAATACTGCATTGTTGTAATAACTGTATAAATAATGCCAAACCATTCATGACTGCATATCAGAATGGCTAGTTGGACACCTACTGGACGGTGACGTCATTTGTTTAATCTTGAATACTGGCAAAAATCGAACATTTCTGCTACTCTGAGCTCAATTTCAAGGTCCGTTTCATCATGAAACCAATCAAAATAATCTCTCTATTTCTGTAATATGTCTTCGTTTCTATCAAATGAGACCAAGAAAATGAGAATGCAACCATAAATACTACACAAAAATACACCCCAAATTCGGCATTTTAATCTAAAAATACAGTCCAATTTTATTTTTTTCATTGTGCACTGCGTGCTGTACTTTTTTTATACTGCACACACTGACCACACAGACCCATTCTCTCACATGAGAACCTACCAGGTTTCTTATACTTGATTTGAAGCCGCTAGAACTTTGGTGTATTAATACGTCAAAAACACTGGCTCATAAGACGTATTTATATGACACCGACAGTCAAAGGGTTACGTTAGCAACAGAACTAGGCATTAAAAAATAAAACACTAAAATACACATATAGTACACTCATTATTAGGTTCACACACGTTTGTATTAAACAGCCTCTTCTCACTTAATGACGGAGTTCCGTTCCTAAGACCACGTTGGTAAACGAATTCATCATTAAGCGAGGAGCACACTAAAATGGTAGTGGGTTTGAGTCAACCATCTTTGATATTGTTTTAATGTCACCTTTTCATCATTTAGTGTATTTTTAAATGTTTATACAGTAGTGTCCTGTGTACTGTAATAAACAAAATAGAGGAAATCAGCTCCGATATACATTATTTAGGTAAGCACACTAGTCAGAGCCCGTTGTAAGCCCAAGTCATTGATAAACGAGTAAGTTGCTAAATGAGGAGAGGCTGTACCATAATACAAACACTTTACATTGTGTACAAGTTGTCTCCAAGTTGGTACAGTAGAATAAATAAAGAGCAACACTCTTATTCTCATGTAACACCATTTTTAGAAGAAATGACGCTCTGAGTGAAGACATACAAAAGGAATAATTTTCTACAGTTACCGCCAGTAATATTATAGTGTACACAATTTGTTTTGTGTTGAACTATAGAAAATGTTCTTGTTTCCAACACTCCAACAAGACTGGAAAAAATTTCATATTTAACCCTTTGAGGGTCGACAGGCCCTCTCCGAAACTCGTTCTCAGGGTCGGCCAAATTTCAAAAAAAAAAAAATTATTTTTTCTTATGAAAAAATAGAGTTTTTTTTTCTAAACATTATAGGATAAACAAAAAAATTTTACCATCAATACTTACGGAGATATGGATGCATGAAGTTTGCAGAAAATGAGCCGCGTATGGCAACAGCAGCGACTGCCGCTCACCCGGTAAACTTTAGTTTACTTGTATTTGAAGGTTTGTTGTTTTTTTCACTATTTTATTTTTTCACATAACTTATGTGGCCTATGAGACCAAAGTAAGGTGCAATGTACATATATACACTCGTTGTATACAACACAATAAGCACACAAACATAATTATCAATAAACCATACCCCCGGCCGGGATTGAACCCGCGGTCATAGAGTCTAGTGGTTAGCGCGACGGGCTGGAGTTTTGAGACTCTATGACCGCGGGTTCAATCCCGGCCGGGGGTATGGTTTATTTGCAATCGTGTCATTACGATTTCTTAAGTCATAATTATCAATATATTGTTTACAAAACTTGTTTACAAAAACAAACAATACAAAACATTGTTTATTATTATTGTTCTATAATATATATACCAATATACAGTCACTGAACATATTCCTATTAGTTCTGCAGCTTGTGGAACTCTGAAACATGGTGTCATACACAATGGTGTTTTATCTTTCTCCCTCATTCTATCTCTTTCAATCTGTCTCTCTCTTTCTATCTGTCTGTCTACCTCTGTCTCACAGGTACACATAAATACAAGTATACATAGTATAAATTACCTAGGATAACCCAAGAAATCCAGACAAAGTGCTATACTCTGCTTGAAGATGTGAGTAAAAGTGATGAGGCAGTCTTGTGGCTCTCTGAGACAGAGAGCTAGACGGATAGACAGGTAGCTTGACAGACAGACAAATAGACAGACAGAAATGTTAGTGTACCAGTACCAGTGTACTAGTGTTCCACCCTCCTCCTCCTCTTCTTCCTCTTCCTCCTCTTCCCCCTACTCTTCCTCCTCTTCCCCCTACTCTTCTCATACTCTTCATCTTCCTCTTCCTCCTACTCTTCCTCTTCCTCCTCCTCCTCTTCCTCCTCCTCCTCTTCTTCCTCTTCCTCCTACTCTTCCTCTTCCTCCTACTCTTCCTCCTCCTCCTCCTCCTCTTCTTCCTCTTCCTCCTCTTCCCCCTAATCTTCCTCCTACTATTCCTCTTCCTCCTCCTCTTCCTCTTATTCCTCTTCCTCCTACTCTTCCTCTTCCTCCTCCTCCTCCTCCTCTTCTTCCTCTTCCCCTACTCTTCCTCCTTCTCCTTCTCCTCATAGTGTAAATTACCAGGAAAGTCGGCCAGCTGTCAAAAATGACTTTATTGTCCCCATTACTCACTACCCCCTCCCGCCTGTCAAAACAATGGGGTCGGATGCTGCTTCCCTTCCTCCATTCTATCTAATTATCTTTCTCCCTCATTCTATCTGTCTTTTTATCTCTGTCTCACAGGTACACATAAATACAAGTATACATAGTATAATTACCTAGGATAACCCAAGAAAACCCAAACAAAGTGCTATACTCTGCTTGAAGATGTGAGTAAAAGTGATGACACGTCTGTGGCTCTCTGAGACAGAGAGCTAGATGGATAGACAGGGAGCTTGACAGACAGGCAAAATTAGACAGACAGAAATGTTAGTATACCAGCAAAAACAAAGGGAGGGAGATGTTTATCTCATCTTTTGGCATCAGCTCTACCCTCATTTACCCTCATCAAACTTCAGCACTTATCAGATGTTATCTCCCCTTATCTTGTTACTGTCATGGGTGAACATTTATTATTACATATTATTATTTATTATTATTATTACCCATTATTATTATGTATTATTATTATGTATTATTATTATTATTATTTATGTATTATTGTTATCATTACGTATTTTTTCTTCTTCCTCTCCTCCTCCTCCTCCCTCCTCTTCTTCCTCCCCCCCTCCTCCTCCTCTGCCTCCTCCTCTCTTGCCTCCTCCTCCTCTTGCCTCCTCCTCCTCTTGCCTCCTCCTCCTCTTGCCTCCTCCTCCTCTTGCCTCCTCCTCCCTCTTGCCTCCTCCTCTCCTCTGCCTCCTCCCTCCTCTGCCTCCTCCTCCTCCTCCATTCTTGGAACAAGTTTGAAGAGCTTGTAGTTCATAATCACTATCACTATCATCACCAATGCTCACATCTGAGTCTGGGATTTTGGAAAATAGGAGTTTCCTCTTTGATTCTGGTACAACTGAACGTGAACAAGATGGCCCAGCACCAGAGGTGGAAGGCTGTGGGTTGTCTGGGTTTTCCTCAATATTACCCATATTATGTTCATTAGTTTCGGTCAAAACCTCACCAGAACCTTGAAACTCATCTTCACTGTCACTTCCATCTGTATTAGAACTGTCACTGGGGAACAAAAGTGTCCCAATTCGCCGAGGAGTGAGGAACTTCTTACCGCGAGGCACGGTGGAAATTGTGTACTATGATGGCATTCCCACAATGCACCACTGGGTGCCAGATTTTTTTCCTACTGCGCACACCCACCACACAGACCTATTCTCTCACATCTAGGCTTATCAGCCTTTTCCTGTGAGATTTGAGGCCGCTAGAATTTATGCGTACTAGTACGACAAAAACCCCTACGCGTAAGACGTACTAGTACGACCAAAACCCTCAAAGGGTTAAAACCCTTTGGGGTCGCCAGGTCCTCTCCAAGACTTGTTCTCAGGGTCGCCAAAATTAAAAAAAAAAAAAATTATTTTTTCTTATGAAAAAATAGAGAATCTTTTTCCCGATCATAATGACACCAAAAGTATGAAATTTGATGAAAAACTTACAGAATTATGCTCTCGCGAAGTTAGCTGTCTCAACGATGTTTATGCATCGGTGATTTTGCCCACTTTGAGCCCTATTTTCGGCCAATTCCAGTGCATTAGTCGACGAAAATTTTAACTCTTTCACTCGAACTCCATTTTTTTCTATCGAATGAGTACAAGAAACCGCCCCATTTACCGATTTCAACTATCCAATAAAGTGATCAGAAAAAACCATACCCCCGGCAGGGATTGAACCCGCGGTCATAGAGTCTCAAAACTCCAGCCCGTCGCGTTAGCCACTAGACCAGCTAGCCACAATAAGATTCATCCAACTAGGTATATTTCTACACCATAGGAAGGTTAGCACAGGCACCTCTGTGACCACAAATGCAAGTTTTTTACAGACGAATCTCCAGCTAGCATGGCCGTGACGAACTCTAGCTCAAGTCCCTTCACTGCCGTCAACATGACTTAAGAAATCGTAATGACACGATTGCAATAAACCATACCCCCGGCTGGGATTGAACCCGCGGTCATAGAGTCTCAAAACTCCAGCCCGTCGCGTTAGCCACTAGACCAGCTAGCCACAATAAGATTCATCCAACTAGGTATATTTCTACACCATAGGAAGGTTAGCACAGGCACCTCTGTGACCACAAATGCAAGTTTTTACAGACGAATCTCCAGCTAGCGTGGCCGTGACGAACTCTAGCTCAAGTCCCTTCACTGCCGTCAACATGACTTAAGAAATCGTAATGACACGATTGCAAATAAACCATACCCCCGGCCGGGATTGAACCCGCGGTCATAGAGTCTCAAAACTCCAGCCCGTCTTATTGTGGCTAGCTGGTCTAGTGGCTAACGCGACGGGCTGGAGTTTTGAGAGACTATGACCGCGGGTTCAATCCCCGGCCAGGGGTTTTGGTTTATTTGCAATCGTGTCATTACTTATCTGTATCTTTTGTACCTCTGTATGTGTGCTCAAATTTTTAAATAAATAAATAAATAAAAAAAAATTACAATTTCTTAAGTCATGTTGACGGCAGTGAAGGGACTTGAGCTAGAGTTCGTCACGGCCACGCTAGCTGGAGATTCGTATGTAAAAACTTGCATTTGTGGTCACAGAGGTGCCTGTGCTAACCTTCCTATGGTGTAGAAATATACCTAGTTGGATGAATCTTATTGTGGCTAGCTGGTCTAGTGGCTAACGCGACGGGCTGGAGTTTTGAGACTCTATGACCGCGGGTTCAATCCCGGCCGGGGGTATGGTTTATTTGCAATCGTGTCATTACGATTTCTTAAGTCATGTTGACGGCAGTGAAGGGACTTGAGCTAGAGTTCGTCACGGCCATGCTAGCTGGAGATTCGTCTGTAAAAACTTGCATTTGTGGTCACAGAGGTGCCTGTGCTAACCTTCCTATGGTGTAGAAATATACCTAGTTGGATGAATCTTATTGTGGCTAGCTGGTTTAGTGGCTAACGCGACGGGCTGGAGTTTTGAGACTATGACCGCGGGTTCAATCCCCGCCGGGGGTATGCTTTATTTGCAATCGTGTCATTACGATTTCTTAAGTCAAAGTGATCAGAATTTAGCAATTTTGCCAATTTCACACAAATTTCAAAAGATGCCAATTTCCAAATAGGGTCGAGAATAAACAAGAAAGACATTCCTGGCACTAAAATAACAAGTTCTCTGTTCGTTAGTCACATCCCCAGGCCCCTCTTATATTTCTTTGGATTTCCACTTTGAATTTTTATTCTTACAAAAAATAGAAGATCTACTGTTATGCAGACTACTGCATTAGTGCAGAAATTGTATAAATAATATCAGCGCACTTGTGAAAGAATATTAGACTCACCAGTTGACGTGTATTGGACGCTTGGCAAGATTTGTTTACTTTTGAACTTTGGTAAAAATCGAATTTTTCTGCTACTTTGAGCTCAATTTCAAGGTACTTTTCATTGTAAAACCAGTCAAAATCATCTCAATTTCTGTAATATGTCTTCCATTCTATAAAATGAGACCAAGAAAACTAGAATACAGCAATAAATACTATACGAAAATACAGTGCAAATTCGCTGTTTTAATCGAAAAACACGGTTTTTCTTCTCTCATTACGCACCGTGTGCTGCAGGATTTTTTTTATACTGTGCACACTGACCACATAGACCCATTCTTTCATATATAGGCCTACCAGCTTTCTCTCATTAGATTTGAAGGCGCTAGAATTTAGGCGTACTAGTAGGTCAAAAACCCTGGGGTGTAAGCCGTACTAGTACGGCCAAAACTCCCAAAGGGTTACCTTAATTTATTCTACTGTGGGGTATTTATCATGTTTATATGTTATGTAGCATGTTTATTATATAATTTTGAAAAATGTCATGAAGAAAATGTGTATATTAACTTAATATTTGACATTTAATGTGCCTAGGAGTGATTATTATTGAATACAGTGGACCCCCGCATACCGTTGGCATCACATTACATTAAATCCGCATACCGCAACCTTTTATCACTAAGATTTTGCCTCGCATACCGCTCCAAAAACCCGCTCAACGCTGTTCATACGAGACGCGTCCAATGTGCGCCTTTAGCCAGCCTCGCATGTGCCGCCGGTGGCATTGTTTACCAGCCAGCCTCCGCGGTAACATCCAAGCATACAATCGGAACATTTCGTATTATTACAGTGTTTTTGGTGATTTTATCTGGAAAATAAGTGACCATGGGCCCCAAGAAAGCTTCTAGTGCCAACCCTACAGCAATAAGGGTGAGAATTACTATAGAGATGAAGAAAGAGATCATTGATAAGTATGAAAGTGGAGTGCGTGTCTCCGAGCTGGCCAGGTTGTACAAGAAACCCCAATCAACCATCGCTACTATTGTAGGCAACAGAAAGGCAATCAAGGAAGCTGTTCTTGCCAAAGGTTTAACTGTGTTTTCGAAACAGAGATCGCAAGTGATGGAAGATGTTGACAGACTCTTATTGGCGTGGATAAATGAAAAACAGCTAGCAGGAGATAGCGTCTCTCAAGCGATCATAAGCGAAAAGGCTAGGAAGTTGCATGAGGATTTAATTAAAAAAATGCCTGCAACTAGTGATGATGTGAGTGAATTTAAGGCCAGCAAAGGTTGGTTTGAGAGATTTAAGAAGCGTAGTGGCATCCATAGTGTGATAAGGCATGGTGAGGCTGCCAGTTCGGACCACAAAGCAGCTGAAAAATATGTGCAGGAATTCAAGGAGTACATAGACAGTGAAGGACTGAAACCTGAACAAGTGTTTAATTGTGATGAAACAGGCCTGTTTTGGAAGAAAATGCGAAGCAGGACGTACATTACTGAGGAAGAAAAGGCACTCCCAGGACATAAGCCTATGAAAGACAGGCTTACTTTGTTGATGTGTTCCAATGCTAGTGGTGATTGCAAAGTTAAGCCTTTATTAGTGTATCACTCTGAAACTCCCAGACCGTTCAGGCAAAAGAATGTCCTCAAGGAGAATTTGTGTGTGCTGTGGAGGGCAAACACTAAGGCATGGGTCACTAGGGACTTTTTCTATGACTGGTTACACCATGCATTTGCCCCCAATGTGAAAGATTACCTAACTGAAAAGAAATTAGAACTTAAATGCCTCCTGGTGTTAGACAATGCCCCTGGTCATCCTACAGACGTGGCAGAGCGACTTTATGGGGACATGAAATTCATTAAGGTGAAGTTTTTGCCTCCTAATACCACTCCTCTCCTGCAGCCCATGGACCAGCAGGTTATTGCAAACTTCAAAAAACTGTACACAAAAGCTCTGTTTGAAAGGTGCTTTGTAGTGACCTCAGAAACTCAACTGACTCTAAGAGAGTTTTGGAGAGAGCACTTTAATATCCTCAATTGTGTAAACCTTATAGGTAAGGCTTGGGACGGAGTGACTAAGAAGACCTTGAACTCTGCTTGGAAGAAACTGTGGCCAGAATGTGTAGACAAAAGGGATTTTGAAGGGTTTGAGGCTAACCCTGAGAGGATTATGCCAGTTGAGGAATCCATTGTGGCATTGGGAAAGTCCTTGGGGTTGGAGGTTAGTGGGGAGGATGTGGAAGAGTTGGTGGAGGAGGACAATGAAGAACTAACCACTGATGAGCTGATAGATCAACTTCAACAGCAAGAGGCCAGACCTGAGGAAACTGGTTCAGAGGAGGGGAGAGAGAAATTGAAGAAGTTGCCTATTACAAAGATTAAGGAAATCTGTGCAATGTGGCTGAAAGTGCAAACCTTTATGGATGAGAATCACTCTCACACAGCTATTGCAAGCCGTGCTGGTGATTATTACACTGACAATGTTGTGAAACACTTTAGGGAAGTCATAAAGGAACGAGAGGTACAGGCCACTATGGACAGATATGTTGTGCGAAAGAAGTCCAGTGACTCTGAAGCTGGTCCTAGTGGCATTAAAAGAAGAAGGGAAGTAACCCCAGAAAAGGACTCGACACCTCAAGTCTTAATGGAAGGGGATTCCCCTTCTAAACACTAACACTCTCTCTCTCCTCCCATCCCATCAATCATCACCAGATCTTCAATAAAAGTAAGTGTCATGTAATTGTGCATGCTTTTTTCAGTTTGTGTGTATTAAAATTAACATTTCATGTGGTAAAAAAATTTTTTTTTCATACTTTTTGGTGTCTTGCACGGATTAATTTGATTTCCATTATTTCTTATGGGGAAAATTCATTTGCATAACGATCATTTCGCATAACAATGAGCTCTCTTGCACGGATTAATATCGCTATGCGGGGGTCCACTGTATTATTATTACAGCCTCTCCTCACTTAGCGAGGAGAGGGCTCTCTGATCAGCATGCATACCTAAATAATAATGTACAATGGAACCTTGGCTTACAAGTGCCCCACTATATAAGTTTTTCAGGATACGAGCAGTCGCTTGGTTGATTTTTTGTTTCTGGATACGAGCAAAAATTCAGGTTGCAAGCGTCCCCCTCAAACATCCTTTTTTTAGACCTCCAGATCTTACAAAAAAAAAAAAAGTGAATATATAATTGTAGTTCACTGTCGTGATGTATTATGTTGATTTTACAGCTTAAGACTATAACTGCAACAGTAATAATAGTATTCTTATCTTAAATTGTGGGTGCTGGTGTTTGTCAATGATTGCAAAGAGAGTGGAGAGTTATGCTGTGGCCCTACTGGGCTGAGGTGGATGGTAGAGGTTCTGGTACTGAAGCCTGTGGTTGTACAGTGGAACCTCTACTTGCGAGTTTAATTCGTTCCATGACCTTGCACGCAACAGGATTTGCTCGTTTGCAGAGTCAATTTTCCTCATTTAAATTAATTGAAATGCAATTAATCTGTTCCAGTGGAATTCTGTGCTTCATTAATATTAACTCTATGGCTTATTTATCTATCTCAATTCATCTAATATGACATAATAAACAATATAAATATAGAAACCTGATATATACACTCTAAAATGAATAAAATATGTAATTCATGTAGTGGTATGGGCAGTGTTGGTGGTGGACAAGAGTTTGTCTGGAGACATGACAAAATACTTCTTGTATATTTCGCTAATATTATCTATATGGCTTATTTATCTATCACAGTTCATCTAATATGACATAATAAACAATATAAATATAGAAACCTGATATATACACTCTAAAATGAATAAAATATGTAATTCATGTAGTGGTATGGGCAGTGTTGGTGGTGGACAAGAGTTTGTCTGGAGACATGACAAAATACTTCTTGTATATTTCGCTAATATTATCTATATGGCTTATTTATCTATCACAGTTCATCTAATATGACATAATAAACAATATAAATAACACAGAACCCTGATTTATACAGTAGGGCCCCGCTTTACGGCGTTTCGCTTTATGGCGTTCCGCTAATACGCTCATTACAAATTATGATCAAAATTCGATATACGGCTCCCCCACCTGACTTTCTAATAAGGTCACCGCGCCCCACCCGGTTTGTTTACATTCTCTGTGAGATCGGTAAGCACTAAGTCTACATTTTGTCTGGAAACTCCAAAATTTCAAGTTTTTTTAAAAGTTATTTCATATTTCATATACACTCTGATAATTATACTTATGTATACCTGCACCTAAATAAACTTACACACTGTGCTGGCGTGCAGGTACACATTAAAATCAGTAAGAGTGCCTTATGTCTCGAGACATCATATTAGTAGTGATAATAATAATCATCGAGTCTCATTTAAATGTCGTATATTACGTTAATATACACATTTTCATTAATCCATCCATGACATTTTTTTCAAAATTATATAATAAACATGATGCATAACATATAAAGATGATAAATACACCCCACAGTAGAATAAATAAACATAAATATGAGATGTGGTAGCAGACGACTTGCACAAATGACGCCATATTAGAAATAATAATAATAACAATAATAATCACCGAGTCTCATTAAATATCGTATATTACGTTAATATACACAGTTTCATTAATCCATCCATGAAATTTTTTTAAAAATTATATAATAAACACGATACATAACATATAAAGATGATAAATACACCCCACAATAGAATAAATAAACATAAATATGAGATGTGGTAGCCAGATAACTTGTACTAGTGACGGCAAGAATAACATTTTCTCTAATCGAACCTAAAGAAATGTGTTCCAGGGGGTAACTGTAGAAAATTATAACTTTCGTATGTATGTAAGTTTATTCAGGTATACACAAATACAGTTACATAGATTATCATACATAACAGCATATGTGTAGAGAACCTAGGATAACCCAAAAAAGTCAAAGTGACTTATTTCCATTGCCTTCACTCAGAGCATCATTTCTTCTCAAAATGATGTTACATGAGAATGGGAGTGTTCTTCTTTATTTATTCTACCGTATCAATGTAGAGACAACTTGTACACAATGTAATTTGTACACAAACCAGACGTGTACACTTTTTTTTGTTTACAAAACTTACGTTTGCCTGGCACTCGGCACCAGTCCTCTCTCATGTACTCATTCTCTCTCTCGCATTTATTCGTTTTATCTCATTTACAGTGGACCCCCGCATACCGATGGCATCACATAGCGATTAATCCGCATACCGCTTGCTTTAATCGCCAAAATTTTGCCTCACATACCGCTTAAAAACCCGCTCACCGATTTTCGTCCGAGACGCGTCCAATGTGCGGCCTGAGCCACGCTCACATGTTCTGCCGGTGGCATTGTTTACCAGCCAGCCTCCGTGGTAACATCCAAGCATACAATCGGAATATTTCGTATTACAGTGTTTTCGGTGCTTTTTCTGGAAAATAAGTGACCATGGGCCCCAAGAAAGCTTCTAGTGCCAACCCTACAGCAATAAGGGTGAGAATTACAATAGAGATGAAGAAAAAGATCATTGATAAGTATGAAAGTGGAGTGCGTGTCTCCGAGCTGGCCAGGTTGTATAATAAACCCCAATCAACCATCGCTACTATTGGTGGTACAGCTGCTGCTGCTGCTGCACTGTCAGCTGCTGCTGCTGCTGCACTGTCAGCTGCTGCTGTAGCATCGTCTGCTGCTGCTGTAACATCGTCTGTTGCTGCTGTAGCGTCGTCTGTTGCTGCTGTACCACTGTCAGCTGCTGCTGCTGCTGTAGCATCGTCTGCTGCTGCTGTAACATCGTCTGTTGCTGCTGTAGCATCGTCTGTTGCTGCTGTACCACCGTCAGCTGCTGCTGCTGCTGTAGCATCGTCTGCTGCTGCTGTAACATCGTCTGTTGCTGCTGTAGCATCGTCTGTTGCTGCTGTACCACCGTCAGCTGCTGCTGCTGCTGTAGCATCATCTGTTGCTGCTGTACCACCATCAGCTGCTGCTGCTGCTGTAGCATCGTCTGCTGCTGCTGTAACATAGTCTGTTGCTGCGTAGCATCGTCTGCTGCTGCTGTACATCGTCTGTTGCGCTGCTGTACCACCGTCAGCTGCTGCTGCTGCTGTAGCACTGTTGTTGGTGTGGCTTACTGAGAATACCAAGAAACAATTAACCCCAGAGGATTTGCCACCCAGGATAACCCAAAAAAGTCAGTGTCATCGAAGACTGTCTAACTTATTTCCATTGGGGTCCTTAATCTTGTCTCCCAGGATGCAACCCACACAAGTCGACTAACACCCAGGTGAACAGGGAAAATGCCTGGAACTAGTGCTCATATTGGTGAATTTAAGCCAGCAAAGGTTGGTTTGAGAGATTTAAGAATCGTAGTGGCATACACAGTGTGATAAGGCCTGTTCTGGAAGAAAATGCCAAACAGGACCTACAGTACTCAGGAGGAAAAGGCACTCCCAGGACACAGTGTCTCATCAGTCATTGCTGCATCTTCAATAAAGGTGTCATTTATTCTTCATTTAGTAGACTAGTACATGCACAATATATACTGTGCATGTACTACTCTACTATTGTGCATGTATCCTTCTCTTTGTGTGTGGGAAAATGTATATTTCATGTGGTAAAAAATTTTTTTTTTCATACTTTTGGGTGTCTTGCACGGATTAATTTTATTTCCATTATTTCTTATGGGGAAAATTCATTCACATACCGATTATTTCGCATAACAATTACCCCTCTTGCACGGATTAAAATCGTTATGCGGGGGTCCACTGTACTTACTATTGACCCTACATTAAGTCTACAAATATTTTAAGGTAAGTAATGACTGAACTGTATATACATTTTATCGCTCTGGGATGCTTAACCCTTTCAGGGTCTGTCCCGTAGATCTACGGCTTTACGATCAGGGTCCAAACCGTAGATCTACTCCAAAATTCTAGCGGCGTCAAATTTAGCACGAGAAGGCTGGTAGGCCTGCATCTAAGAGAATGGGTCTGGGTGGTCAGTGTGCACACCATAGAAAAAATCTGGACGCCCACATGGCATTGTGGGAATGCCGGCAAAGTAGCTTTGTTCATAGTGCCTGGCGGCAAGGAAGCTCTCACTCCCCACTCACTCTCCGGGCGAATTCTGACTTTCCTCTTCACAACTTACAGTTCTAAGACTGATGGAAGTGGAGCTAAAGACGAATTCTATGGTTTTGAACCATATGGTACCACTGTGCCATATGGTACAATGGTGCCATGTCATACAATGGTATCATATGGTACAATGGTATCATATGGTACAATGGTACCATATGGTACAATGTACCATATAGTATTGTACCACATGGTACATTATACCATATGGTACAGGGTACAAGGACCCTAATGGAAATAAGTCTGTCTGACTTTTTTGGGTTATCCTAGGTTCTCCAAACATATGCTGCTAAGTATGATATTCTATGTAACTTTATTTCTGTATAACTAAATAAACTTACTTATGATGCCACATGCACCTGAATAAGTTTACTCAGGTATACAGAAATACAATTACATAGATTATCATACATAGCAGCATACGTATAAAATCCTAGGATAGCCCAAAAAAGTCAGGGTGACTTATTTCCATAGTTATACCTGTATCTGTACCATATGGTGTCCTGTACTGTATGGTACCCTGTACCATATGGTACCCTGTACATTATGGTACCCTGTACATTATGGTACCCTGTGCCATATGGTACCCTGTGCCACATGGTACCCTGTACCATATGGTACCCTGCACCATATGTTATCCAGTACTGCATGGTACCCTATACTATATAGTACAATGTACCATACGGTAACCTGTAACATATGATACCATGTTCCATATGGTCAATAGGTGTTGGTGGCATGAGACACCAGCCAAGACTGAGTGAGTGGCGACGCAAGCTAGCTACTGACTCCGCAGTTTCCAAGACAAAGTGCTTTGTCATCCACCTCAAGGAACACGTCAAGATCCTGTACACTTGTAAATATATAATAGAACATTACTAATATATAAAATTTTTGCATATTTTTGTTGTAAACAACTATTGTAAACAAAATAATAATGAAAATATTAGTGTGTTTATTGTGTTGATTACAAGAGTACCATATGGTACAATGAACCATATGGTATCATTGTACTGTATGGTACAATGTACCATATGGTACCATTGCATCATATGGTACCATTGTATCATATGGTACCATTGTATCATATGGTACCATTGTATCATATGGTGCCACTGTACCATATGGTACAATTGCATCCTATGGCACCATTGTACCATATGGTACCATTGTATCATATGGTGCCATTGTACCATATGGTACCATTGCACCCTATGGCACCATTGTACCATATGGTACTATATGGTACCACTGTATTCAACACAATAACTGCACTAATATTTTCATCATTTTGTTTACAATAAACTTATAAACAAGTTTTGTCCATCAAGATTGATGGACTGAACACATTGACTCCAGGCTGAAGGACTGATTACCTCATACTCCTCTTCTCCTTACGCCTTCATCTTTGTATGAAGCCACTGTGTGGCGAAACGTTTCCTGAATAAAGATTCCCATATGTTGCATAAGTGTCTCAATCTTCAACAATAAACTTGTAAACAAGTTTTCTAAGCAATATAATGATAAACAAATTAGTGCAGTTATTGCATGGAATACAATTTGTGTACACTTACACAATATACATTATACTGGTCTCACAGGCCACAAATGTTATTAGAAAAAGAAAAAAATTAGAAAAGAAAAGAAAAAGTATAAAAAACGTAAAATAAAAAAATGGGATTTTGCAGAAGTCACTGATGTTGCCGCCACCCGGTCATTTTGGGTCAACTTCTCGCCGCTGTATCTCGGTAAGTACAGATCAGAATTTTTTTTTTTGTCTTATTACCTTCACAAAAATTATTATTTTATTATCACACTGGCCGATTCCCACCAAGGCAGGGTGGCCCGAAAAAGAAAAACTTTCACCATCATTCACTCCATCACTGTCTTGCCAGAAGGGTGCTTTACACTACAGCTTTTAAACTGCATCATTAACACCCCTCCTTCAGAGTGCAGGCACTGTACTTCCCATCTCCAGGACTCAAGTCCGGTCTGCCGGTTTCCCTGAACCCCTTCATAAATGTTACTTTGCTCACACTCCAACAGCACGTCAAGTATTAAAAACCATTTGTCTCCATTCACTCCTATCAAACACGCTCACGCATGCCTGCTGGAAGTCCAAGCCCCTCGCACACAAAACCTCCTTGACCCCCTCCCTCCAACCTTTCCTAGGCCGACCCCTACCCCGCCTTCCTTCCACTACAGACTGATACACTCTTGAAGTTATTCTGTTTCGCTCCATTCTCTCCACATGTCCGAACCACCTCAACAACCCTTCCTCAGCCCTCTGGACAACAGTTTTGGTAATCCCGCACCTCCTCCTAACTTCCAAACTATGAATTCTCTGCATTATATTCACACCACACATTGCCCTCAGACATGACATCTGAGGGCAATGTGTGGTGTGAATATAATTGATATTACTTACTAAAATTAATAATTACCATTTTTACTATCAATACAATTTACTCTTAACATTTTTGACATTTAATAACCATCACTTGTCTAATTACCATAACCTGTTTTAATACCACATTTACTATCTTAGAGTACTCTTAATTACCTTGTACTGCCAAATAACCTCAAGTATAACTACCAGTGCAATATTGAATGAAATAAACATTACTTTTTCACTTTTTTTTTAATCATTATTACTTACTAAAATTTTATTAAACACCATATTTACTACCAGTCAATTTTACTTTTGTACATTAATCATAATTTCATACGTCCCATAACATTTTGTTGCCAAATGTTCAAGTTTGTATATTCAACTCCAATCTTTATATTATCCTTTGTACCTGTGTACCTGTCTACCATCTTACTATCATATTATAACCAAGACATTGCCATTGTTATTTTTTACTTATTATTCTTTTGATACTTTAATTGTGAATTTTATTTTGTCAATTTAAATCTAGTTATACTCTTGATCCTGTCAACAACCTATATGAGACCCTAGTGAAATTGCAAGTACCATTTCAATTTGTATTTTTATATTTTAAGTTTATATTATAAGTCCTACTCAAAGATTGTTTTCATATCTTAGTGACTACATTGTGTGTGCAATTAGTGTATATTTCAATTATATTATTGTTCAAGGCCCTTAACTATCTTTTGCTAACTAGTACCAACTACCTCATATATTTTTTTTTCTACTTTTTTATTCTTTTGCTACCTTAACATGTGTATTTTATCTTGCCAATTTAAATCTAGTTATACTCTAATTCTTGTAAACAACTTATATAACACCTTAGTGCAATTAAAATTGAGAGTCTTGTGCCTTTTTTATATCATTAGATTAAACTCAGTTGTACTATAGCTCATTCTAGCTCAATACATAGTCAATACCAAATTCATTATATCAGATCATAGTGTAATTACTAGTGAGAGCCTGGTGCTATTTTTAAATTGCATTTTTATATTATTAGATTAAACCTAGTTGTACTATAGCTCATTCTAGCTCAATACATAGACTATACCAAAGTCATTACATTAGACCTTAGTGTAATTACAAGTGAGAGTCTTGTGCTATTTTTAATTTGTATTTTTATATTATTAGTTTATACCTAGTTGTACTTTAGCTCATTCCAGCACAACACATAGACAACACCAACTTCATTATGTGTATTACTGACTATACTCTACATGACCAAAATGCTATAGCTATATACTTGTCCAATCCTATAATCCTATAATCAGTCTGTAGTGGAAGGAAGGCGGGGTAGGGGTCGGCCTAGGAAGGGTTGGAGGGAGGGGGTAAAGGAGGTTTTGTGTGCAAGGGGCTTGGACTTCCAGCAGGCATGCGTGAGCGTGTTTGATAGGAGTGAATGGAGACAAATGGTTTTTAATACTTGACGTGCTGTTGGAGTGTGAGCAAAGTAACATTTATGAAGGGATTCAGGGAAACCGGCAGGCCGGACTTGAGTCCTGGAGATGGGAAGTACAGTGCCTGCACTCTGAAGGAGGGGTGTTAATGTTGCAGTTTAAAAACTGTAGTGTAAAGCACCCTTCTGGCAAGACAGTGATGGAGTGAACGATGGTGAAAGTTTTTCTTTTTCGGGCCACCCTGCCTTGGTGGGAATCGGCCGGTGTGATAATAAAAAATAAAAAAAAATATACTTGTCCAAACTTCCCACCACTACAGATATCAGTACTAAAACTCAACACACAACTCAGGATATAAATAACCATAATTTAAACCTAGAAGATGATTGATCACGTTGACCCTGATCTAAACCTCCATAATCTGACACACAATCAAAACCTATTGGAAAGTAACTGCCTTTAATACACAGCATCACAAGCCAGCACTATCCTAAACAACACTAAAAGTCTATCAGTACTTAACTACAACATCAGGTCCTTAAGCAAACACTATGACCTCCTGGCACTCCTTGAATCACTAAAGACACCCTTCTCATGCATTATTCTTACTGAGACCTGGCTTAAGCAGGACACAATAGATATCTACCCTCTACCAGGATACACAGCAATCCACAACTGCAGACCATACCAAGTTGGGGGTGTATTGCAATCTATTACTCTAACCAATTATCTTGTACAGCAGGGCCCCGCTTTACAGCGTTTCACTTTACGGCGTTCCACTAATACGGTCATTTCAAATTATGACCAAAACTCGCTATACGGCTCCCCCCACCTGACTTTCTAATACGGTCACCGCGCCCCACCCTGTTTGTTTACATTCTTCGTGAGCTCAGTAAGCCTAAGTCTCTCCATTTTGTCTGGAAACTCCAAATTTCAAATGTTTTTAAAAGTTATTTCATATTTTATATATACTCTGAAAATTTTATACTTATGTATACCTGTACTTAAATAAACTTACATTACTGTGCTGGCATGCAGGTACACATTAAAATCAGTAAGAGTGTTTTTATGTCTCCAGACGTCTATTAGTATGATAATAATAATCATCGAGTCTCGTTTAAACCGTCGTATATTACGTTAAATACACATTTTCATTAATCCATCCATGATTTTTTTTTCAAAATTATATAATAAACCACGATACTGACATAAAAAGATGATAAATACACCCCACAATAAAATAAATAAACATAAATATGAGATGTGGTTACCAGATAACTTGTACAAGTGACGCCAAGAATAACATTTTCTCAAATCTAACAAAAAGAGAAAATGTGTTTTACTGGGGAAAATGTAGAAAATTATTCCTTTCGTATGTATGTAAGTTTATTCGGGTTTATACACAATACAGTTACATAGATTATCATACATAACAACATTTTGTGTAGAGAACCTAGGATAACCCAAAAAGTCCAGAGTGACTTATTTCCATTGCCTTCACTCAGAGCATCATTTCTTCTCAAAATGATTTATTATTATTATTATTATTATAATCAAAAAGAAGCAATAAGCCACAAGGGCTATACAGCGCAAAAATGATGTTACATGAGAATGGGAGTGTTCTTTTTTATTTTATTCTACCGTATCAATGTAGAGACAACCTGTACACAACGTAACTTGTACACAAACCAAACGTGTACACTTTGTTTACAAAACTTTACCTTCGCCTGGTTTGTTTATATAACTCTGCGCCTGTACTCTCTCAAGCACTCATTCTTTTCTCTCTCTCATTTATTCGTTTTTTATCCATTTACTACTCCTGACCCTACATTAAGACTACAAATATTTTAAGGTAAGTAATGAGTGAACTGTATATACATTTTATCGCTCTGGGATGCTTAAATGTAATAGAATATTATGTGTAGGTGGGTTGGCGTGGTATGGTAGCCCGGCTGACTACCATACATACCCCACTTGATTTCTACAATAAATACTACTTGTCTCACCCTATATTTTAAAGTAAGTAATGGGGTGAACTGTATATACATTTTATCGCTCTGGGATCTTAAATATCATAGAATTGTTTTTGGGGGGTGGGGTGGCCTGGTATGGTAGCCTGGCTGACTACCATACATACCACACTTGATTTTTACAATAAATACTACTTGTCCCCACCCTAGATTAAGACTATTTATTTTTATTTTTTTTTTTATTTATTTAAAAATTTGAGCACACTACAGAGTTACAAAAAATACAGATAAAGCAGCATGCCAAAGCCACTTATACTATGCATAGCATTACGGGCTGGCTTAAAATTAACTTAAGATGAACTAAGCAATGATGACATCAGTGATAAAACTTTAATTTTATACAGATTACTATAAAGCACAAGTGAGTATTACAAAGACAGGTCAATGGTTGTATGCATTGTTGTACATTCAGTAAAAATGGAGTATTCTGTTAGGTAGTGTATTTAAAAAATAATAAAGTTAGATTGGGTTTTAGGTTTAACATTTATGTGATATAATTGTGAGAAACATTTAAGATAATACAATTTATAAGGTTCAGTTATTCAGTATTTATTTGGTTTTGGGTGAGTAAGTGATCTTTGAAAAGAGACTTGAAATTTTTAAACAGGTAGTGTTTCTTTTATATTTACAGGTAATGAGTTCCAGATTTTAGGGCCTTTTATGTGCATTGAGTTTTTGCATAGTGTGAGATGGACACGAGGAACATCAAAGAGTTTATCTGTGCCTTGTGTTATGGTCATGTGTTCTGTTGAGGTTGGCAAGGAGATGTTTTGAGGGAGGGTTTAATATCAGAGTTAAGTGTTTCTATGTATTTTAATAGGTGCAGTAATAAGTATGAATGTTTTGATGGTGAATAGGTTTAGTGTATTGAATATTGGTGGAGTGTGCTGCCTATAGTGAGAATATGTTTCATTCTAACTGCAGCCTTTTGTTGGGTAATTAGTGGTCTGAGATGGGTTACTTGTTGTTGAGCCCCATGCACAAAATTCCATAGGTGAGATAGGGGTAAAATAAGAGAGTGATATAGGGCCAGGAGGGCTGACTGTGGAGCATAGTACCGTATCTTCGATAGTATGCCTACAGTCTTGGAAATTTTTTAGAAAAATTTTTTGTATATGTGTATGAAATTTGAGTCTATTATCAAGGGGTTCCTAAGAATTTTCCCTCTGTTAGCTTTGTGATAGGTGATCCGTTTATCATTATGTTAAGAGGGACATCTGTAGCTCTGTTACCAAACTGAATGAAGTAAAGGGTTTTGTCAATGTTTAGTTAAGTTTGT
>NC_069409.1:32687767-32704216 GCF_026875155.1 Cherax quadricarinatus
GTTTAAATTGCCGAGGTCGCTAACTTCGCGAAAGCATAATTCCGTCAGTTTTCCATCAAATTTCGTTTTTTTGGTGTCATTACAATCGGGAAAAGATTCTCTATAATTTCATAAGAAAAAAATAATTTTTTTTTTTTTTAAATTTTGCGACACCAGGAGACACCTCAGGATTGGGGGTTGCGACAGTCAAGGGGTTAAGTCTAGACAGGTGAAGAGTAGTAGATTACAAACATTCAATATTTTATTCTATTATTAATATGAGGTAGTACAATTTATGATACAAACATATATTTTTAAGTTTGTAATTAAGTTTTACCCTATTATTTATGTGAGAGATGAGGTGATTTTTGAGTGTACAGTACTCCTAAACTGATTTGTGGGCAGGGGACCTCTTGCTGTTTTGGGCAAACAGATCTTCAGGCCCTTTATGTGCATTGCATTTTTGCACACGAGGGATGTCAAAAAGTGTTTTGTGCCTCGTGTTATGCCTGTGTGTTCTGTTGAAGCTGTCTAAGAGAAGTTTGAGTGGAGGATCGATAAATGTATATATTTTGTATATTAAGTAAGTTCAAGCTTTTGAAGAGTGGTGGGGTGTAATGTTGGGCACTGGAGTTCATGATCATCTGCATTTTGTTGGGTTATTAAAGGTTTAAGGTGACTGGCACTGGTAGATCCCCAAGTACAAATACCATAGGTGAGGTAAGAGTATATTAGAGAGTGATATAAAGCAAGGAGTGCCCTTTGGGGTACAGAGTATCGCATCTTGGAAAGGATACCTACTGTTTTGGAAACTTTCTTAGGTATATGCTGGATGTGGGTTTTAAATTTAAGACCACATATATATATATGTATAGTCAAGGTGGAGACCTAGAAATTTGCCCTCAATGTGTCTTGTAATGGGTGAACCATTTATCAATATGCTTAGCAGGATGTTTAATGATCTGTTTCCAAAAAACATGAAGTAGGTTTTGTCTATATTGAGAGTAAGTTTGTTGGCCATCATCCAGTTTGATATTTTATGTAGCTCACTGTTTACAGTGTCACTAAGTATAGCCGGGTTTGGGTGGGAGAAGACGTTTTTTCAAAATACAGTCCCATAAAAAGAAAAAAGTATAAATTTAAAAAGTTAACCTTAGATGCCAATATACAGTGGAACCTCAAGTTGTGAACAGCTCCCAACTTGAACAATTACGTAAGTGTATTTTTGTAAGTGCTTTTGTAAACGTATTTTTGGGGGCCTGAAACGAACTAATCTAATTTACAATATTCCTTATGAGAACAAATTTGTTCAGTATCGGCACTTGAACAACCTTCTGGAACAAATTAAGTTCATAACTCGAAGTACGTACCACTGTAATTATAACCACTGTATTATAGTTTGTTGAATTTTCTATAAAAAGTGAAAGATAATTTTTTTATTTTAATGTACAGTTCAATAATAAATTACAGTTACAATAATTACTGAAGATTAAAGGAGTACATACTGTATTGCACTGTATTATGTTAATTTATATTACAAGTAAACATAATCATACATGTACAGTGGTCCCTCGTTGTTCGTAATTAATCCGTTCCTGGAGCCATTACTATAAACGAAATTTACGATATACGAATCAATTTTCCCCATAAGAAATAATGTAAATACAATTAATCCGTTCCTGACACCCAGAAGTATTAAAACAAAAAATTTTTTAACATGAAATATACATGTCGTACATAAACAATACAATGGGAAATGATGAATGAAACATTAACAGCATAACACTTACCTTTATTGGAGATTCTTCTTAGTGTATGGGAGACTGGAGGAGGAGAGAGAGTGGATTGTTTATAGTTTGGAAGGGGAATCCCCTTCCATCAACACCTCAGGTACCATTTGCTTTTCTGGGGTTGCTTCTCTTCTCTGTTTCTTAATGCCACTAGGACCACCTTGAGAGTCACTGGAGTCCTGTCTCACAAAATAACTGTGGAGAGAGCTCTGTTTCTGGCATCTCTTTAACACTTCCCTAAAATGGCCCAAGACTTTGTCACTGTACATGTTGCCAACCTGGCTTACAACAACCTTGTCAGGGTGATGTTTCTCAAATCAAGCTTTCCATCTTACCCCACATAGTAAAAATCTCTTTAATTTCTGAAGAAGGCACCTTCTTCCATCTCTCTTCCTCCTCCTCTGCAGCAAGATTCTGAGCTGCGATGTGTTGCTCTTCGCAAATAAACAAAGTCATAAGAGTATCTCCTGCTAATTGTTTCTCATTTATCCACACCAATAATAACTTCTCAACCTCTTCCAGTACTGGTGATCTCATTTTTGTCAGCATAGTTTACTCCCTTTGCAACAACAGCATCCTTTATTTCATTTTTCTTGGCCACTATGGAACATAAGGTTGTGTAGGGTTTCTTATACATCCTGGACAGTTCGGCCACACTTGTACCACTTTCATATTGTTCAATGATGGTTTTCTTAAATTCAATTGTATTTCTCGCCTTCTTTACCACAGGCTTGGCACTAGGAGCTTTCTTTGGAGCCATGGTAGCTTATTTAGTACTTGCAAGCACTAAAATAAATGGAATATTATGAAATATTTTGCTGGAGCACGCGAGGGGACCTTCGCTCACTGGTAAACAATGCCAGACTGGCTGCTGCCCTGGCCCACGCTGTGCGTACGCATCCCGGACGAACTACGACTCGCGAGTCAACCTATGAAAAGCGAGTCCGTGTTTATACGAAAATACCCCTATGATTGGCGAATTTTACGATTGCCGGGAACTACGAAAAGCGGGGGACCGCTGTATTTGTTAACACTTTTCTTATAAGGTGCTATGTCCTGTTTTTATTTTATTATTAATTTTACTGACAAATTTTTACATTATCTCTATTACTGTACTAAAAATATCTTACTGTTAGTACCTTCTCCTACCATTCTAATCTTCTTTTATCATAGTCAAATGCAATGTTACATTTTCATCATTACAGAACAGACTTGAAATTTTATTAGTATTTTTATGTGACTTTAATTTAAAGATACAGTATGTTAAAAATCTTTCTTTCAACAAACAGGCTGTATCCCACCTAGGCAGGGTGGCCCAAAAAGAAAAACAAAAGGTTCTCTTTTTAAATTTAGTAATTTATACAGGAGAAGGGGTTACTAGGCCCTTGCTCCTGGCATTTTAGTCACCTCTTACAACATGCATGGCTTACAGAGGAAGAATTCTGTTCCACTTCCCCATGGAGATAAGAGGAAATAAACATGAACAAGAACTAAAAAGAAAATAGAAGAAAACCCAGAGGGGTGTGTATATATATGCTTGTACATGTATGTGTAGTGTGACCTAAGTGTCAATAGAAGTAGCAAGATGTACCTGAAATCTTGCATGTTTAAGAGACAGAAAAAAGGACACCAGCAATCCTACCATCACGTAAAACAATTACAGGCTTTCGTTTTACATTCACTTGGCAGGACGGTAGTACCTCCCTGGGTGGTTGCTGTCTACCAAGCTACTACCTAGATATGTTAAAAATACGTGTATTTAGTATTATAACAATTTTGTACCACATATACTATGCTGTATATCATGAAATATTGTTTTTTTTTATTTGTACTGAGAATTTTATATTTTCTTTATGTGTTCAAACAATATTTGTTGCATTATAATTACTATACTACTCTAATACAGTATAGTGCACTAGCACATTCAGCTCACACACTGAGGTCCGGAGTTCGAATCTCCTCCAATATGGCTGGAAAACATCAGGAACGTGTTTACCATAACACACCTGCTGTCCCTGTCCCTGTTTTACCATCAATTTAACCCTTTAACTGTCCAAACGTAGATCTACATTTGGATGCGTAATACTCCCATTTTAAGAGGGAAGTAAAAATAGGTTAGATAAATACATGAGTGAGTGTGGATGGGTGTGAGTTGGACCTGACTAGCTTGTGCTACTAGGTCTGATGTCATGCTCCTTCCTTCAATGGATGTGACCTGACTAGGTGGGTCATTGGTCTAAGCTGGGGGGGGGGAGGGTGACATGTACCTGCCTTGCATGGGCCAGTGGGCCCTGTTGCAGTGTTCCTTCCTTCTTATGCTCTTATGTATTCGGCAGGCTGGCCGGCTGGCTTGCTTTGGCTGTCTCTGGCTGTCTCTCTGTCTATATCTCTATCTGTCTATATCTCTGTCCATCTATATCTCTATCTGTCTATATCTCTGTCTATCTATATCTCTCTCTCACACGTACACATAAGTACAGTTATTATACATAGTGTAAATTACCCAGGATTAATCCAAAAATTATAGGCAAAGATAGACAGATATAGGCAGATAAATAGACACACAAGTAGATAGATAGATAGATAGATAGATAGACAGACAGACAGAAGCATGTTTGTGTGTATCAGTGAAAACAAATAAAGCCAGGGTTCCCCCAACACCCATTTATCAAATGTCACCGAGTTGATAACAGATGTCATAACATGATTATTCAAGGAGTGTGATATACATATACTCCAGGCAGACAGAAAGACAGATAAGCAGAGACAGACACAGACAGGCAGGCAGATAGACAGAGACAGATAGACAGGCAGACAGGACAGGCAGATAGACAGACATTTAAATAGACTGAGAGAGAAGACATGTTTGTGTGTAACAGTGATAACAAATACAGCAAGGGTTAGCTGGAGCAGTGGGCATTTATCAAATGTCACTGAGCTGTCAACAGTATAGGGATGCCTTTCATAAACAACATGCTTCAAGGTATATGCCAGGGTATCTAAAACATCGCTGGGACCTATAAATACTCTGTATATATTTCTAGACAATAGTAAATAACCCAGCAGGTGTAAATGTTCACCCATCAATGTGATTGTGACTATATGAGCACTATTTCAGTACCTAATATTAGTGTCAGAACATAAAAAACATATAAATTAAAAATGAGAAAAAAAGGTATATTGGCAACACTTCTGCAAGCGGCAGGAGTCGATGTTGCCAACAGGTGAGCATCCAGAGCCAACTTCACAGTCTTATATCTTGGTAAGTACTAACCCTAAATTTTTTTTATTAATCCTATAACATGTAGAAAAATGTGCTTTTCATTTTAAAAGAAATTTTTTTTTTTTTATTTTTCAAAATACAGTGGATCCTCGACCAGCGATGGCATCGATTAATGATAAATCTGACTAGTGATACATTTTATCGCAAAAATTTTGCCTCGATTAGCGCTAAAAAACTCAACCAACACTATTCATTCCGTCTGAGACGCATCCACTTCTGGCCAGTGTTTACAAGCCAGCCAGCCACCGCGGTCGCTTCCAAGCATACAATCGGAACATTTCATATTATCACAGCCTTTTTAGTGATTGCACCTGCAAAATAAGTCACCATGGGCCCCAAGAAAGCTTCTAGTGCCAACCCTACAGCAAAAAGGGTGAGAATTACTATGGATATGAAGAAAGAGATCATTGCTAAGTATGAAAGTGGAGTGCATGTCTCCGAGCTGGCCAGGCTGTACACAAAACCCCAATCAACCATCGCTACTATTGTGGCCAAGAAAACGGCAATCAAGGAAGCTGTTCTTGCCAAAGGTGCAACTATGTTTTCGAAACTGAGATCGCAAGTGATAGAAGATGTTGAGAGACTGTTATTGGTATGGATAAACGAAAAACAGATAGCAGGAGATAGCATCTCTCAAGCGATCATATGTGAAAAGGCTAGGAAGTTGCATGACGATTTAATTAGAAAAATGCCAGCAACTAGTGGTGATGTGAGTGAATTTAAGGCCAGCAAAGGTTGGTTTGAGAGATTTAAGAATCGTAGTGGCATACATAGTGTGATAAGGCATGGTGAGGCTGCCAGTTTGGACCAAAAAGCAGCTGAAAAATATGTGCAGGAATTCAAGGAGTACATAGACAGTGAAGGACTGAAACCTGAACAAGTGTTTAATGGTGACACTGACAATGTTGTGAAACACTTTAGGAATGTCATAAAGGAACGGGAGGTACAGGCCTCTATGGGCAGATATGTTGTGCGACAGAGGTCCAGTGACTCTCAAGCTGGTCCTAGTGGCATTAAAAGAAGAAAGGAAGTAACCCGAAAAAGGACTTGCCACCTCAAGTCCTAATGGAAGGGGATTCCCCTTCTAAACACTAAGACCATCAACACACTCCCCTCTTACCATCCCATCAATCATCACCAGATCTTCAATAAAGGTAAGTGTCATGTAACTGTGCATGTCTTCTTCAGTTTGTGTGTATTAAAATTAATATTTCATGTGTTAAAATTTTTTTTTTTCAATACTTTTGGGTGTCTTGCACGGATTAATTTGATTTCCATTATTTCTTATGGGGAAAATTAACTTGACTAACGATTATTTTGACTAACGATGAGCTCTCAGGAACGGATTAATAGCGTTAGTCGAGGGTCCACTGTATTCGGAGTGCCACGCGAGTGAACGTAGATCTATGTTTGGACAGTTTAAGGGTTAAAATAGGTACCTGGGTGTTAGTTGACTGGTGTGGGTCACATCCTGGGACAAAACTGTCCTAATTTGCCTGAAATGCTCAGCATAACAAGCGGTTTTCTATTTAGTAGTATGTCACTGATGTCAGCTAGGCCTGTATACCATGTACATGTACTTGTAGTAAATAAAGATATTATATTATTATTATTATTATTATTATTATTATTATTATTATTATTATTATTATTATTATTACTGTTAGATTAAGATTTGAGTGAAATTCTGCATGCTGAGTTGTGTTATTATATTAAAGGGGAAGCCCTAAACCCATAGGGAGTCATACAGTACTTGGAGTGTGGAAGGTAATTAGGTTAGTCTGAAGGAAGTGAAGGGAACAGTAGTTTCAATTAATTAGATCAAGAACCCTTTATCAGTATCAAAGCACCTCCTAGGAAGGTTATGAACTCTAGAAATTTATCATATATCTTTACCTACATTTTTATGCAAATAAACATGTGATTTTGAATCTTGTGAAATTAATGCAGCATGAAAAAAAGGAGTCAAATTAATAATAAATGTTCCAAAATTTAAAATGGAATGTGATGAGATATGTACATCAAATATACCTATCTCCTTCTAGTATTTGTAATTAAGAATCATTTAAAATTAGTATTTAATTAAAAATAATAAACTGTAAACTGAATGGGATGGGTTAAGTACCTAGAATTATCTAAATTTTTAAAGGGCTGGACCAGTAAGCCAGTGGAAGGCCTCGGTCACATGACCAAAAGCTCCAGTGGCTGGTCATCGTGTGACTAATACCCGTGTCAGGAAACACTTACCCTGTATCTTATCCAACATAAGTACCTAGATACTGTTCTGTAAATAGTTTATATTGCTTTAAATTATTAACAAAAATGTTTTATGTATGTATTTACATTACAGTATTTCATTTTACACAAACAGTGTGGCACAGGCAAGCAGCAATTTACTGACTAATGATGAGGCAACTGTTGTATAGTAAGGAAGTAAAGAATAAACAATACCAGGTGACTTACCTGGTTGTGTGAGTAGTAGATCGAGCAGTGAGGGTGGCTCGCTCTAGGGTGCTGGTTGCTAGGGATGTACTTTCTGCTAGGAGTGAGGCTGCAGCAGAGTCACCCATTTTGAGATCTAGTTTAACAAGTCAAAAAATAAAGATGCAACAAATCATTAAATGTACTATAAATGCAAATGGTTTTGAACATTTTTTAAGTACTGTACAGTACTAAGTGCTCCTCAACTTATGATGGGGCTATGTTCTGAAGAACACATTGTAAGCTGAAAATATTGTAGGTCGAATATAAATTATGATAAATAAATAAGCAAATAAATACATAACTATTGTCACTGAATAAGTAAATAAACAAATAATTACTGTAATTAATTAAATACTAGTATTGAGTGGTGAAGCAATGTAAAAAGAGAGCAAATGAAAGAGTGGGTGAGATGTTATCAACAAATTTTGTTGAAAATAAGAAAAAGTTTTGGAGTGAGATTAAGAAGTTAAGGAAGCCTAGAAAACAAATGGATTTGCCAGTTAAAAATAGGAGAGGAGAGTTATTAAATGGAGAGTTAGAGGTATTGGGAAGATGGAGGGAATATTTTGAGGAATTGTTAAATGTTGATGAAGATAGGGAAGCTGTGATTTCGTGTATAGGACAAGGAGGAATAACATCTTGTAGGAGTGAGGAAGAGCCAGTTGTGAGTGTGGGGGAAGTTCGTGAGGCAGTAGGTAAAATGAAAGGGGGTAAGGCAGCCGGGATTGATGGGATAAAGATAGAAATGTTAAAAGCAGGTGGGGATATAGTTTTGGAGTGGTTGGTGCAATTATTTAATAAATGTATGGAAGAGAGTAAGGTACCTAGGGATTGGCAGAGAGCATGCATAGTTCCTTTGTATAAAGGCAAAGGGGATAAAAGAGAGTGCAAAAATTATAGGGGATAAGTCTGCTGAGTATACCTGGTAAAGTGTATGGTAGAGTTATTATTGAAAGAATTAAGAGTAAGACGGAGAATAGGATAGCAGATGAGCAAGGAGGCTTTAGGAAAGGTAGGGGGTGTGTGGACCAGGTGTTTACAGTGAAACATATATATTAGATAAGGCTAAAGAGGTCATTGTGGCATTTATGGATTTGGAAAAGGCGTATGACAGGGTGGATAGGGGGGCAATGTGGCAGATGTTGCAAGTGTATGGTGTAGGAGGTAGGTTACTGAAAGCAGTGAAGAGTTTTTACGAGGATACTGAGGCTCAAGTTAGAGTATGTAGGAAAGAGGGAAATTATTTCCCAGTAAAAGTAGGCCTTAGACAAGGATGTGTGATGTCACCGTGGTTGTTTAATATATTTATAGATGGGGTTGTAAGAGAAGTAAATGCGAGGGTCTTGGCAAGAGGCATGGAGTTAAAAGATAAAGAATCACACACAAAGTGGGAGTTGTCACAGCTGCTCTTTGCTGATGACACTGTGCTCTTGGGAGATTCTGAAGAGAAGTTGCAGAGATTGGTGGATGAATTTGGTAGGGTGTGCAAAAGAAGAAAATTAAAGGTGAATACAGGAAAGAGTAAGGTTATGAGGATAACAAAAAGATTAGGTGATGAAAGATTGAATATCAGATTGGAGGGAGAGAGTATGGAGGAGGTAAATGTATTCAGATATTTGGGAGTGGACGTGTCAGCGGATGGGTCTATGAAAAATGAGGTGAATCATAGAATTGATGAGGGGAAGAGAGTGAGTGGTGCACTTAGGAGTCTGTGGAGACAAAGAACTTTGTCCTTGGAGGCAAAGAGGGGAATGTATGAGAGTATAGTTTTACCAACGCTCTTATATGGGTGTGAAGCATGGGTGATGAATGTTGCAGTGAGGAGAAGGCTGAGGCAGTGGAGATGTCATGTCTGAGGGCAATGTGTGGTGTGAATATAATGCAGAGAATTCGTAGTTTGGAAGTTAGGAGGAGGTGCGGGATTACCAAAACTGTTGTCCAGAGGGCTGAGGAAGGGTTGTTGAGGTGGTTCGGACATGTAGAGAGAATGGAGCGAAACAGAATGACTTCAAGAGTGTATGAGTCTGTAGTGGAAGGAAGGCAGGGTAATGGTCGGCCTAGGAAAGGTTGGAGAGAGGGGGTAAAGGAGGTTCTGTGTGCGAGGGGCTTGGACTTCCAGCAGGCATGAGTGAGCGTGTTTGATAGGAGTGAATGGAGACAAATGGTTTTTTAATACTTGACGTGCTGTTGGAGTGTGAGCAAAGTAACATTTATGAAGGGGTTCAGGGAAACCGGCAGGCCGGACTTGAGTCCTGGAGATGGGAAGTACAGTGCCTGCACTCTGAAGGAGGGGTGTTAATGTTGCAGTTTAAAAACTGTAGTGTAAAGCACCCTTCTGGCAAGACAGTGATGGAGTGAATGATGGTGAAAGTTTTTCTTTTTCGGGCCACCCTGCCTTGGTGGTTATCGGCCAGTGTGATAATAAAAAAAAAAAAATATTGAAAAGTAAATAACTGAATACATGTACAAGTTTATCCTATTAATATACGCACACTGCTGTACAGTACAGAATGTGCATTGCTATTGCAACATCCTAATGTCAAATTATCATAAGGTGAACCATTGTAAAGTGAGGAGCATCTGTATATATAAAATGTAATGCAAAATAACCAGAAGGGGTTGAGTGATAGCTCTAGGCCTTTTGTGTTGCAGCCAACACTTTTTCAAGAACTTGCAATAGTGGACAGGAGTGGAGTTCAGCCCAGCTAGGTGTGTCTACAAAGGCATCCTACAAGGAAAACTCTCTTGTGGTTATACTGCTTCTGTTATCACTTGTTTAAGGTGACTGCATAAAATGTAATGTGGATCAGGGCTGCTGTTAAGGGTAAGCACTACATATGCTATATCATGCTCTGATTTTCCAAGCATATATTATTATGTATCTCTCTTGCCTGCGTTCCAGGGAACACAGACCAAGGACCTTCAACTGTTCCCAGTAATTTAGGTGCCTTATCGTATTTATGTGTGCTGTGAAAGTTTTTTGTATGCTCTCCAGGTCTGCAATGTCGCCAGACTTGAAGGGGGCCGTTAGTGTACAGCAGTATTCCAGGCTAGAGAGAATGAGCAATTTGAAGAGTGTCATCATGGGCTTGGCATCCCTAGTTTTGCAATAAGAAAAGAGATAACTTCACGGACACATGACAGACCAATGCTGTTGGAAACCTGGGCCAAGCAAGATACCTACAACTCATCTGGGTCAGTGACTATCTCACTAGAGCTATAAAACTGTATTGTTCAAGTCATGATATGATGTCTTTTTCAGGGTCGTCGTAAGGGGGGGGCACCCCGGGTGACACCATTTAGTGGGTGACACCATAAAGCCTCTAAAGACGGTAACACTAATGACCAAAACCATGCTGCAGCATCCTAAGAGAAAAATCCTTTGTTTCAATATAGCCTATTATAGGATTACAGAGAACAAATAGGCTTATATAGGGAAAATCACTGATTTTGATGATGTGATAGATGATTTTGCAGGATTGAAGGCAAGGAAATGAAATATCAGATTCTTTGAGATGTTACCTGTACTCAAGGTTAAATTGGAACTAGTGTTTACCTGGAGTTTACCTGGAGAGAGTTTCGGGGGTCAACGCCCCCGCGGCCCGGTCTGTGACCAGGCCTCCTGGTGGATCAGCGCCTGATCAACCAGGCTGTTGCTGCTGGCTGCACGCAAACCAACGTACGAGCCACAGCCCGGCTGATCATGAACTGACTTTAGGTGCTTGTCCAGTGCCAGCTTGAAGACTGCCAGGGGTCTGTTGGTAATCCCCTTATGTGTGCTGGGAGGCAGTTGAACAGTCTCGGGCCCCTGACACTTATTGTATGGTCTCTTAACGTGCTAGTGACACCCCTGCTTTTCATTGGGGGGATGGTGCATCGTCTGCCAAGTCTTTTGCTTTCGTAGTGAGTGATTTTCGTGTGCAAGTTCGGTACTAGTCCCTCTAGGATTTTCCAGGTGTATATAATCATGTATCTCTCCCTCCTGCGTTCCAGGGAATACAGGTTTAGAAACCTCAAGCGCTCCCAGTAATTGAGGTGTTTTATCTCCGTTATGCGCGCCGTGAAAGTTCTCTGTACATTTTCTAGGTCGGCAATTTCACCTGCCTTGAAAGGTGCTGTTAGAGTGCAGCAATATTCCAGCCTAGATAGAACAAGTGACCTGAAGAGTGTCATCATGGGCTTTATTTTTCAAGTTTTTTTTTTTGCACTGTTTAAGATGAATAAATGTATTCAATTCAATTCAATTCAATTCAAAGTTTATTCTCTATAGGGATTACAATGCTGAGTTTACAGAATTTGGTTATTGTGTAGTTTACATGTAGTAAAATAATGATTACAGAGTGTACCACTAGAACACCTAGCATGGCTAGGCATTTCAGGCAGACTTAGTTTAATTCTTAATTTTAAAATATTACAAATTATGAGGTAAGTTGGTATTATGGCTAAGTGACTAAATACTAGTTTGTGAGTTTAGCAATGTGAATGCTTTTGTTTTGGCACAGTACATAGTTTCAGTATTGGAGTATCACAGGATTCATTATTTTAAGATTGAGATTAATATTTCTGTTTATGGTCAAATGGGTGAGTGAGTGTAAGTGTGAACCACCAGGTGGTATTCGTGTAGTTAGTTGACGGGGTGTATCAGGGAGATAAGATGTTTTCTAATGGTAGTTTTGAAGGTGATGAATGTGTCTGCAGTTCTAGAGTTCTCAGGTAGGGTGCTCCAGATTTTAGGGCCTTTGACATACATTGAATTTTTGTAAAGGTTTAGTCAGACACGGGGAATGTCGTAGAGATGTTTGTGTCTGGTGTTATGCCTGTGGGTTCTGTCACAACTATCAAGAAAGCATTTTAGGTCAAGGTTGATATTGGAGTTTAAGGTCCTGTAGATGTAGATTGCACAGTAGTAAGTGTGGATGTACTGAACAGGGAGTAAGTTTAGATCTATGAAGAGTGGGGGGGGGGGTGTTGCCAGGGATGGGATTTAGTGATTATTCTTACTGCAGCTTTTTGTTGGGTTATTATTGGCTTTAGGTGTGTTGCTGCAGTTGATCCCCAAGCACAAATAGCATAGGTGAGGTATGGATAAATAAGTGAGTGGTATAGAGTGAGAAGGGCATTTTGCGGCACGTAGTATCGTATCTTGGAGAGGACCTGTTGCCTGTACTCAAAGTGGTATTTGAGTTTATGTTTCCTCAATATTACTAACATTATTTATTTTATCATTAATAAAGTTCAGTTTATGGCCTTTAAACGTTCTCATAGCTAAACATTAGTCACTGGTCATGCAGCAGTGGCATAACTGGAGTTCACCCCCCCATCCCTGGATTTCATGGGGGTGACACCAAAGATTCTGCCCCAGGTGACACCAATCCTATCTATGCCTCTGGTCTTTTTATTCTCTATAAAAGTGATGCTTATCACCAATACCCAGAACATACTGAGACAAACATGCCTCACCAAGGCCAGGAAAAAGTGTGATATAAAAGATAAAGATAAAGAATTTATTTCTTTGCAAGGTAACAATGTGTATTTACAATTTTGATTTGTTTAAGTACAAAGAAAGCCACTATCATGCTCGGGCATGATATTAAAACAATACTTTATGGTACTGTGGAGATAGTTACACAACCCTGTATTAAAAAAAAAATCAATAAAAGTATTAATAAAATGGTAGAAAAGCAAGAACTATTTTTATTTAGTGGGCTTTTGGGGGGTTGAAGCCCCCGTCCCCCCCCTGGTACTGCCACTGACCACCAGATATTGGGTGTGAGTTCTGGCATTTCATCTGTATAAATTACAATTATAAAACTACTAGCAATTATGGAGATCTGGTCTTTTGTACAGGCGTAATGATAATTTATGTCTTAAGAAATGTCCAATGTTAACTTGGTTTAATCATATACATTTTTTATGGTGTTCAGGACCCCAATGGAAATAAGTCACTGTGTCTGACTTTTTTGGGTTATCCTAGGTTCTCTACACATATACTGCTATGTATGATAATTCTATGTAACTGTATTTGTGTATACCTGAATAAACTTACTTACTAGAAATATAACCTACCCAACCATGAGATAAGATTTGTTCAGATTTTTAACCCAGAGGGGCAGCCACTCATGATAACCTAGGAAAGTCAGTGAGTAGTCATAGAGGACTGTCCGTCTTATGTCCACTGTGATAATTCAATATCGTTCCCCCAGGATGCGACCCACACCAGTCTACTAACACCCAGGAACCTAATGTAACTTAATGTAACCTAATCAGTCGGATTTATTTCCACACAATACAATGTTTGTACAGAGATGAGTAACATTTGCTTGTGCATGCAGAAGGCCCATGATTATGCAAACCTTTTCGGGCAATGTAACTTAACCTTACTCTGCCAGTGGTATATGTGGAACTAGCATGTTCTTGTCCATATTCGTTTCGTCTTTTTTTTTATGCTGGCTGTGAATGATTAATCGAGACACCATGATACAGGCAGCATGAATATTGTATTTTATAAAATAAATAATGCACGATTCCCTAAAAAAAAAAAAAAAAAAAAATGTGCGATTTCCAAAGGAACTTATCTCCATATTAGCTAAACGATGATGACATTATAACTATGGTGTTGCAGAGTAGATTATTCACAATGCATTTACAAAGACAATTTATCACAGACAAGACCTGACTGACCGACTTTCATGTCTTATATACCTAAATTTGACCATCACTCACAGATGATCATTTGTGCTAGTAACTGAGTCTATAACATTATAAGTCTGACATTAATATACGTAGAGTTTAGTGGCACTTATTTCCTTATTACATCATAGGTTAACTAATTAATTTTCTGTCTTAATTTGGGTTTCTGAGTAAGATGCTGATGCTTATACTCAACCTTTAGTCAAAGTCACAGTCACTTGTCCGACTTTGTTATTGGAATATCAAAACAAATATAAAATTAAAAATATATACATGAATGCAGTATTAACTGCAAATTTACCCGTAAATTAATCATAGTTTTTATATAAAATGCATAATATAAACAGTTTATGGTGAAAGTATTTATTAACAATGAAGGAATAAGTCACTCTGTCTGACTTTTTTGGGTTATCCCAGGTTCTCTACACATATGCTGTTATGTATGATAATCCATGTAACTGTATTTGTGTATGCCTGAATAAACTTACTTACTTACTTACAACATTCATAAATATAATGATTGGATTAGGATACAACCAAAAGTGTCGTCTGCTGAAAAATATTTTCTTGGATCACAGCAAATATATAATTGAGACCTCTAAATTTTATATATGATAGATGTATGAATATAACTCATAGATTTCCATGGTTATTTTATCCCATGTTTTCTATCTGTAATTTTTAAGAAAATTTATACAGTTTAGCAGACGCTTTTCAGAAGTTATTAATAATAATGGTAAATATTTATAAGTATGCTCTCATAAAATATAAAATATATCAAGATTTATATTCAATCATCTGAAAACTGTATTTAAATATATAAAAACTACAAAAAGAGTGAAAAGTTACACTACTTGAGTATGCCATAAATATTAACGAAGTGAGTATGTTGATGTTTAGTGTTGTGTTGAAGAAGTTGATCTGAGCAGCTAACTCTCTCATACTACAATATTTTTCAGCTTATTTAGCTACCTTCTCACCAGAAAAATAATTATGTGATGCCCCTCATCACTTTATACGTCTCTTCTATTATAGGTAAAGTTTATTGTAATAACTGAAGGGTGTTTGTCGTGTATTAAGTCAACAAAAGCTAACGTAGCCATTTTTTCCCCAACTTTTCTAAATGTTATGTCTAAATATACGTTAAAACATTACTTGTCTTAGTGGAGTATTATGGTATGTTTTAAGCGAGAGAATGATGCAGTAGTTCTGGAGTTTAGTATTCAACATATAATTCTTGTTCTCCTTTTAGACCATTATATGAGGTAATAAATTCTTTTCCCAAACTTAAACTTAACTGCTTTATACACTTTATTTAGTGAAATAAAAGTTTAATTATTCCATTTTATAAGTGAAGTTATTCGGTTGAAATTTGTCAGAGGCTTTCTTTAGTGTATTATTCATGAAATGTACTTGTTGGTGCTTGTGACCTTCAGAAGCATATGGTCCACTTTACTTCAGTCTTCAGTACACTTTTGGTCTTTATTAAATTCAACCTTGTACATTCTTTGGTCTACATTGCTCACCATGATAGGGAGCATCATCAGGAACCCAGGGTTGTCTATAGTGCTATAGGACGACTTATGTGCTGACCTTTCTGGGCTGTGGAAGTCTCACTCTGCCCAGATATCAGTAAAAATGATACCCTAATCCTTTGTTGGGATGATTATTCTAATCCTTTCTTGCCTGCAGGGCAAATTAATAATCAGGATACCATACATTAGCTCTTTTTTACCAGATATTGTTTATTTGTGGAGTGGGAAGTCTGACTGCTGTCTCAGGTTGGGTGAGAGTGTTGTGTTCTCTTGGTGCTTAGGTGGAGGTCTCCCTGACCTGATTGGGAACACTTGTTTCTTAACTGTTTAGGGGTGATTGGCCCTATCAGGTTGGGCTATAAACCCAGCTTAGCAAGTTAGAATAAGTCAAATGACAAACTAAAGCAGACAGTAGGAATTTGTGATTTAACTGTATTGTATTTCATCACCAGAATGTATGTACACACTATATACATTATACAAAGTCAAGCACGTCAGACTTAGGTGAATGGAGGCAAAGAGTTGAGCAGTGAAGTATGGAGACTCAACTGTAAACAGTAATTACACGCTTGTTAAGATTCAGATCAAAAGTATGATGTAAACCAGATGATGGCTCAAGAAGGTCTGGCTGGTTAAAACGATCCATAATGGAGGTAACTGCCCCAGTCATCCAACCCTCTCGCTGAAC
>NC_069409.1:32704716-32720257 GCF_026875155.1 Cherax quadricarinatus
AATTTAAATTTTTCCCCATAAAAAAATAATGGAAACAAATTAACCCGTGTAGGACCCCCCAAAGTATGAAAAAAAAATTGTTTTTACCAGATGAAATATTAATTTTAATACACACAAACTGAAGAAGACATGCACAGTTACATGACACTTACCTTTATTGAAGATCTGGTGATGATTGTTGGGATGGGAGGAGGGGAGAGTGTTGGTGGTCTTAGTATTTAGAAGGGGAATCCCCTTCCATTACTACTTGTGATAATATGAAATGTTCCGATTGTATGTTTGGATGGGACTGTGGTGGCTGGCTGGCTTGTAAACACTGGCACCCACGGGACAAGTGAGGCGCGCTCAGGCCAAAGTGGACGTAGTCGAGGCAAAATTTTTGCGTTAAAATGTATCGCTAGTCGGATTTAACGTTAGACGATGCCAACGTTGGTCGAGGGTACACTCTACATACAGTGGACCCCCGCATAGCGATATTAATCCGTGCAAGAGAGCTCATTGTTATGCGAAATCATCGTTATGCGAATGAATTTTACCCATAAGAAATAATGGAAATCAAATTAATCCATGCAAGACACCCCAAATTATGAAAAAAAATTTTTTTTACCACATGAAATATTAATTTTAATACACACAAACTGAAAAAGGCATGCACACTTACATGACACTTACAGTGGACCCCCGCAGAGCGATTTTAATCCATGCAAGAGGGCTCATTGTTATGCGAAATGATCGGTATGCGAATGAATTTTCCCCATAAGAAATAATGGAAATCAAATTAATCCTTTGCAAGACCCCCAAAAAGTATGAAAAAAAAAATTTTACCACATGAATAAAACATTTTCCTACACACAAAGAGAAGGATACATGCACAATAGTAGAGTATACATCACAATATATATTGTGCATGTACTACTCTACTAAATGAAGAATAAAGACACTTACCTTTATTGAAGATGCAGCAATGACTGATGAGACACTGTGTCCTGGGAGTGCCTTTCCTCCTGAAATACTGTAGGTCCTGTTTGGCATTTTCTTCCAGAACAGGCTTATCACACTGTGTTATGCCCCTATGATTCTTAAATCTCTCAAAACCAACCTTTGCTGGCTTTAAATTCCCAATATGAGCACTAGTTCCAGGCATTTTCCCTGTTCACCTGGGTGTTAGTCGACTGGTGTGGGTTGCATCCTGGGAGACAAGATTAAGGACCCCAATGGAAATAAGTTAGACAGTCTTCAATGACACTGACTTTTTTGGGTTATCCTGGGTGGCAAATCCTCTGGGGTTAATTGTTTCTTGGTATTCTCAATAAGCCACACCAACAACGGTGCTACAGCAGCAGCAGCAGCAGCTGACAGTGCTACAGCAGCAGCAGCAGCTGACAGTGTACAGCAGCAGCAGACGATGCTACAGCAGCAGCAGACGAAAGCTACAGCAGCAGCAGCAGCTGACGGTGGTACAGCAGCAGCAGCAGCTGACAGTGCTACGCAGCAGCAGACGATGCTACAGCAGCAACAGATGATGCTACAGCTGCAGCATACGGTACTACAGCAGCAGCAGAGCTGACGGTGGGACAGGAGCAGCAGCAGCTGACAGTGCTACAGCAGCAGCAGATGATGCTACAGCAGCAGCAGACATTCTACAGCAGCAGCAGACGATGCTACAGCAGCAGCAGACGGTACTACAGCAGCAGCAGACAGTACAAAAACAGCAGCAGCAGCTGACAGTGCTACAGCAGCAGCAGACGATGCTACACCCAGCAGCAAAACGGTACTACAGCAGCAGCAGCAGGCTGACGGTGGTACAGCAGCAGCAGCAGCTGTACCCCCATAGTAGCGAAGGGTTTGATTGGGGTTTATTATACAACCTGGCCAGCTCGGAGACACGCACTCCACTTTCATACTTATCAATGATCTTTTTCTTCATCTCTATAGTAAATTCTCACCCTTATTTTTGTAGGGTTGGCACTAGAAGCTTTCTTGGGGCCCATGGTCACTTATTTTGCAGATAAAATCACCAAAAACACTGTAATAATACGAAATGTTCCGATTTTATGCTTGGATGTTACCGCGGAGGCTGGCTGGTAAAAAAATGCCACCGTCGGCACACGTGAGGCTGGCTAAGGGGCACATTGGACCATCTTGGAGAACAGGGTGAGGGGTTTTTTGAGCGGTTGCGGGGAAAAATTTTTGCGATAAAAGGAGCGGTAGGGATTAAACGTTTGTGATGCCAACGGTATGGGGGGGTCCACGTATTTTTATGAAACGGGTGATGATTGAGGGGAGGGAGGAGAAGGTCTTAGGTTTAAAGGGGGAAACCCCTTCCTTTAAAGAATTGGGGTGCAATCCTTTTCTGGGGTTACTTCCCTTCTTCTTTATTGCCCACTAGGCCCATTTAGATCCGGGCTTTTTCGCACAACATATCTGCCATGGGGCCCCTGTACTTCTCGTTCCTTTTATGACTTCCCAAAGTGTTTCACAACTTTGTCAGTGAATAGTCCCAGCACACTTGCAATAGCTGGTGGGGGTGATTTTCATCCATAAAGGTTTGCACTTCAGCCACTTTGCACGTTTTCCAATCTTTGTAGTAGGCATTCTTAAATTTCTCTCCCCCCTCCTTCAAACCCTTTCCTCAGGTTGGCCTTTGTGTTGAAGTTATCTATCAGCTCTAGTGGTTAGTTTTCATTGTCCTCCTCCACCAACCTTCCACATCACCCCCACTAACCTCCAACCCAAGGATTTTCCCCCCCAATGCCATAATGGATTCCTCAACGGCTGGGATTCCAGGGTTGCCTGAAACCCTTCAAAATCCCTTGGTCTACACATTCTGGCCCACATTTCTTCAAGCAGAGTTCAAGGTCCTTTTAGTCACCCCTCCCAAGCCTTACCTATAAGGTTTACACAATTGAGGATTTAAAAATGATTCTCCAAAATCTCTTAGGTCAGTTGAGTTTTTGAGGTCACTACAAAGCACCTTCAAACAGGCTTTTGTGTACAGTTTTTTTAAGTTTTAATAACCTGCTGGTCCATGGCTGCAGGAGAGGGGTGGTATTTGGAGGGAAAGACTTCACCTTAATGAAATTCATTCCCCATAAAGTCCTCTGAAGGCTGAGGATGACAAGGGGGGTTGTCTAACACCCGGGGGCACTTAAGTTCTAATTTCTTTTCGTTTGGTAATCTTTCACATTGGGGGCAAATGCGGGTTTTAACCCTCAAGAAAAAATCCCCAGTGACCCCCCCTTACTGTTTGCCCCCACAGCACACACAAAATTTTTCCCTTTAGGTATTTTTTTGCCCGAACATCTGGGGTTTCAAGTGATACACTAATAAGGCTTTACTTTTCAATCACCCTTTGCTTGGGAAAACCCCAAAAGAGTAAGCCTGCTTTCTGGGTTTGTCCCGGGAGGCCTTTTCCTCCCAGTAATGTAGGCCTGCTTGGCATTTTCTTCCAAAACAGGGTGTTTCATCACAATTAAACACTTTTCGGGGTTAATCCTTCAGTTTCTATTACTCCCTTTAATTCCTGCACATAATTTTTTAGCTGCTTTTTGGGCCGAACTGGCAGCCTCACCATGCCTTATCACACTATGTATGCCACTACGCCTCTTAAATCTCTCAAACCAACCTTTGCTGGCCTTAAATTCACTCACATCATCACTAGTTGCAGGCATTTTTCTAATTAAATCGTCATGCAACTTCCTAGCCTTTTCACTTATGATCACTTGAGAGATGCTATCTCCTGCTATCTGTTTTTCATTTGTCCACACCAATAAGAGTCTCAACATCTTCCATCACTTGCGATCTCTGTTTCGAAAACACAGTTAAACCTTTGGCAAGAACAGCTTCCTTGATTGCCTTTTTGTTGCCCACAATAGTAGCGATGGTTGATTGGGGTTTACTATACAACCTGGCCAGCTCGGAGACACGCACTCCACTTTCATACTTATCAATGATCTCTTTCTTCATCTCTATAGTAATTCTCACCCTTATTGCTGTAGGGTTGGCACTAGAAGCTTTCTTGGGGCCCATGGTCACTTATTTTGCAGATAAAATCACCAGAAACACTGTAATAATACAAAATGTTCCGATTGTATGCTTGGACGTTACCGCGGAGGCTGGCTGGTAAACAATGCCACCGGCGGAACATGTGAGACTGGCTAAGGGCGCACATTAGACGCGTCTCGGACGAACAGCGTTGAGCGGGTTTTTTAGCGGTATGCAAGGCAAAATCTTGGCGATAAAATGTAGCGGTATGCGGATTTAACGTTATGTGATGCCAACGGTATGCGGGGGTCCACTGTACTGTGGGCCCCGCTTTACGATCACCTCCCAATGCGACCAATTATGTAAGTAAATACATTTACGTAACTGCGTTTGTACGTGTATGTTTGGGGGTCTGAAATGGACTAATCTAATTCACGATATTCCTTATGGGAACAAATTTGTTCAGTACTGGCACCTGAACATACTTCTGGAATGAAATAATATCATAAACCGGGGGCCCACTGTATATATTACAGAACAATAGTAATAAACAATTTTTTGTATTTTTATTTGTGCAAACAAGTTTTATAAACAATATACAGTGGACCCACGACCAGCGATGGCATCGATTAACGATAAATCTGACTAGTGATACATTTTAACACATAAATTTTTCCTCGACTAGTGCTAAAAAACCTGACCAACGCTATTCGTTTCGTTCGAGACGCGTCCACTTTGGCCTGAGCGCGCCTCACTTGTCCCATGGGTGCCAGTGTTTACAAGCCAGCCAGCCACCGCGGTTGCTTCCAAACATACAATTGGAACATTTCATATTATCACAGCCTTTGTAGTGATTGCACCTGCAAAATAAGTGACCATGGGCCTCAAGAAAACTTCTAGTGCCAACCCTACAGCAAAAAGGGTGAGAATTACTATGGAGATGAAGAAAGAGATCATTGCTAAGTATGAAAGTGGAGTGCGTGTCTCCGAGCTGGTCAGGTTGTATAGTAAACCCCAATCAACCATCGCTACTATTGTGGGCAAGAAAACGGCAATCAAGGAAGCTGTTCTTGCCAAAGGTGCAACTATGTTTTCGAAACTGAGATCGCAAGTGATAGAAGATGTTGAAGACTCTTAAAAATTGGATGTGGATAACGAAACAGATAGCAGGAGATAGCATCTCTCAAAGGCAACATATGTAAAAGGCTAGGAAGTTGTCATGATGGTTTTAATTAAAAAAATGCCAGCAACTAGTGGTGATGTGAGTGAATTTTAAGGCCAGCAAAGGCTGTTTGAGAGATTTAAGAAGCGTAGTTGGCATTTCATATTGTGATAAGGCATAGTGAGGCTGCCAGTTCGGACCACAAGCGGCTGAAAAATATGTGCAGGAATTCAAGAGTACATAGACAGTGAAGAATAAAACCTGAATCAAGTGTTTAAAGGGAATTGTGACGAAACCAGCCTGTTTTGGAAGAAAATGCCGAAGCAGGGACCACATTACTCAGGAGTAAAAGGGCACTCCAAGGACATAAGCCTATGAAAGAACAGGCTTACTCTGTTGATGTGGTGCCAATGCCTAGTGGTGATTGGCAAGATGAAGCCTTTATGGTGTATCACTCTGAAACTCCCAGGTGTTCAGAAAACAATGTCGTCAAGGCTAATTTGTGTGTGCTGTAAGGCAAACAGTAAGGCATGGTCACTAGGGGGACTTTTTCTATGACTGGTTACACCATGCATTTGCCCCCTCTGTGAAAAATACCTAATTGAAAAGAAATTAACATAAGTACCTCCTGGTATTAGACAATGCTCCCATGGTCATCCTTTCAGACTTGGCACAGCGATTCTAGGGACATAAGCTTCACCTAAGGTGAAGTTTTTGCCTCCTACTACCACTCCTCCACCTGCAGCCCATGGACCAGCAGGTCATTTTCAACTCAAGAACTGTCCACAAAAGCTATGTTTGAAAGTGCTTGTAGTGAACTCCAGAAACTCAACCTGGCTTCTAAGAGAGTTTTGGAAGATCACTTTAGCATCCTCCAATTGTGTAAACATTATAGTAAGGCGTTGGGAGGAAGTGACTAAGAGGACCTAGAACCTGCCTTGGAAAAACTGTGCCCAGAATGTGTAACAAAAGGGATTTTTGAAGGTTTGAGGCTAACTCTGAGAATCCTATGCCAGTTGAGGAATCCATTGTGCATTGGGAAGTCCTGGGGTTGGAGTTAGTGGGGAGGATGTGGAAGAGTTGGTGGAGGATGACAATGAAGAACTAACCAAAACTGGAATGAAGCTGGCTAATCATCTTCACAGCATGAGGCCACAACCCTGAGGAAACAGCTTCGGAAGAGGGGATAGAGAAATTGAAGAAAAGTTGCCTACTTCTAAGAATTAAGGAAATCGGTGCAATGTGGCTTAAAGTGAATCCTTTATGGATGATAACACCTGGCACTGCTACTGCAAGCTTTGTTGGCAACCTGTACACTGACAAGTTGTGAAACAACTTTAGAAATGTCATAAAGGAACGGTACAGGCCTCTATGTTGATCAGATATGATGTGGCGACAGAGGTCCAGTGACTCTGAAGCTGGTCCTAGTGGCATTAAAAGAACAAGGGAAGTAAACCCCGGAAAAAGACTTGCTACCTCAAGTCTAATGGAAGGGGATTCCCCTCTAAACACTAGAGATCAACACTCTCCCCTCCTCCCATCCCATCAACATCACCAGATCTTCAATAAAAGGTAAGTGTCATGTAACTGTAGGTGTCTTCTTCAGTTTGTGTGTATTAAAATTAATATTTCATGTGGTAATTTTTTTTTTTTTATCAATACTTTTGGTTGTCTTGCAACGGATTAATTTGATTTCCAGTATTTCTTATGGGGAAAATTAACTCGTCTAACATTATTTCGATTAGCGATGAGCACTCAGGAACGGATTAATATCACTAGTCAAGGGTCCACTGTAATGATATCAATGTTTGTGCACTTGTGTACATAAGTTACGTGAAAAAATAAAGTAGAGGAAAAAAGAAGAAACCTTTCGAATGGGAGTAGAAAAATGTTTTATTCGGGTGAGTCTGTTGCCATAACGCTGCTCAGTTTTCTGCTGACTTTATGCCTCTATATCTCGAATAGTACTGATCGCAATTTTTTTTTTCTTAAACAACTCGTGCAAAATAATCTTATCATTTTGTTAAGAATTTTTTGTTTTTTTTTCAAATATTTTCAACATAGAAGAAAAACACTGTTTCAAAATGGCTTGAATACAGTTAAAGTGTTAAATAAGTCACATGGGGTTTTAAGAGGTTAAGGTGATAACATCCAACCAAAAAAGAAAATTGGTTGGGAAAAATCTGCTTGGTCAGTGGACCCCCCTGACTTATATAATCCATTCCAGAGAGTACATCATAAGATGAAATTATTGTAAGTCAAATTAAATTTTCCCAATAAGAAATAAAGGAAAATCAATTAATCCATTCAAGAACCCCTAAAAGTACGAAAATTTTTTTTTTTTATCACATTAAATAACATTTTCCTACAACAACAAAAACAAGGAACATGAACAATATATATTGTGCCTGTACTAGTGGGTACTAAATGAAGATAAATGACACCTTTATTGAAGTGTAGGTGATGATGATGAGACACTGTGTCCTGGAGTGCCATTTTCGTCCGAGTTAATGTAGGTCCTGTTTGGCAATTTTCTTCCAGAAGAGTCCTGTTTCGTCACAACTGAACATTAATTGGGTTTGGAATTTTTCATGCTTCACCATGCCTTATCACACTGTGTATGCCACTATGATTCTTAACCTGGTCCTTTAAATCACCAATATGAGCAATAATTCCAGGCATTTTTTCCCTGTTCACCTGGGTGTAAGTTGACTGGTGTGGACGCATCCTGGGGGAACAAGATTAAGGACGCCCAATGGAAATAAGTAGTCTTCAATGACACACTGACTTTCTCAGTTACCTTGGGTGGCTAACCCTCTGGGTTAATTGTTCTCTGGTATTCTCGATAAGGGCCACACCAACACCATCCTCTCCACATCCAAGAAGTACAGCTAACCATGTGGCAGCAGCAGCAGCAGCTGACTGTGTCAAGCAGCAGCAGGTGACCGCGGTACAGCAAGCAGCAGCAAGCTGACCATGGAAACAGCAGCAGCAGCTGACCGTGGTACAGCAGCAGCAGGTGGACCATGGTGCAGCAGCAGCAGCAGCTGGACCGTGTCCTAAGCAGCAGCAGCTTGACCATGGTACAGGCAGCAGCAGGTGACTGTGGTACAGCAGCAGCAGCAGCTGACCGTGGTACAGCAGCAGCAGCTGACCATGGTACACCAGCAGCAGGTGACCGTGGTACAGCAGCAGCAGGTGACCATGGTACAGCAGCAGCAGCAGGTGACCGTGGTATAGCAGCAGCAGGTGACCGTGGTACAGCAGCAGCAGCAGGTGACTGCGGTAAAGCAGCAGCAGCTGACCGTGGTACAGCAGCAGCAGCAGGTGACCGTGGTACAGCAGCAGCAGGTGACCGTGCTACAGCAGCAGCAGCTGACCGTAGTACAGCAGCAGCAGCAAGTGACCGTGGTACAGCAGCAGCAGCTGCAGGTAACCATGGTACAGCAGCAGCATCAGGTGACATGGTACACAGCAGCAGGTGACCGTGGAACAGGCAGGCAAGCAGGAGGTGACCATGGTACCGTAGCAGCAGCATGTGCCATGGTACGCAGCAGCGCTCACCGTGGTAAAGCAGTCAAGCAGCTTGACCGATGGTACAACAGTCAAGCAGCTGACTAAGGTACAGCAGCAGCAGTGTGACCAGGTACAGCAGCAGCAGCAGGTGACCGTGGTACCGCAGCCAGCCAAGGGGTGACCGAGGTACAGCAGCAGCAGGTGACAAGTGGTACAGAGCACAGGATGACCGCGTGGTAACAACAGCAGTAGGAGACTGTGGTAACAGCAGCAGCAGTGACCAAGGTACAGCAGCAGCAGGTGACCGTGGTACAGCAGCAGCAGCTGAGACTGTGGTACAGCCAGCAGCAGTGAACCATGGTACAGCCTCGCAGCAGCAGGTGACCAAGGTACAACAGCACAGTCAGCTGACTGTGGTACAGCAGCAGCAGGTAACCGTGGTACAGCAGCAGCAGGTGACCGTGGTACAGCAGCAGCAGGTGACCGTGGTACAGCAGCAGCAGGTGACCGTGGTACAACAGCAGCAGGTGACCATGGTACAACAGCAGCAGGTGACCGTGGTACAGCAGCAGCAGGTTACCGTGGTACAGCAGCAGCAGGTTACCGTGGTACAGCAGCAGCAGCTGACCGTGGTACAGCAGCAGCAGGTGACCGTGGTACAGCAGCAGCAGCTGACCGTGATACAGCAGCAGCAGGTGATCGTGTCGTGGTGCAGCAGCAGGTGACCGTGGTACAGCAGCAGCAGGTGACCGTGGTACAGCAGCAGCAGGTGACCGTGGTACAGCAGCAGCAGGTGACCGTGGTACAGCAGCAGCAGGTGACCATGGTATCAGAAGTCAGGTGAACCATGGTACAGCGAGCAGCACAGGTGACCGTGGTACAGCACTCAGGTGACCGTGTTACAGCAGCCGCAGGTGAACTGTGGTACAAGCAGCAGCAAGTGACCATGTACATCAGCAGCAGGTGACCGTGGTACAGCAGCAGCAGAGTGACGTGGTATCAAACAGCAGCAGGTGACCATGGTACAGCAGCGGCATTTGACCGTGGTACAGCACAGTCACAGGTTACGTGGTACACAGCAGCAGGTGACCATGGTACAGCAGCAGGTGACCGTGGTACCATGCAGCACCTACAGGGATAACAGCAGCAGCAGGTGATCGTGGTACAGCAGCATGCAGCAGCAGTTGGGGTGGTACAGCATCAGCAGTGACCATGGTAACAAGCCAGCAGGGTGACCGTGGGTACAGCAGCAGCAGGTGCCATGGTACAAGCAAGCCAGGTGGACCGTGGTACCAGCAGCAGCAGCACAGTGACCGAGGTACAGCAGCACAGGTGACGTGGTACAGCGCAGCAGTAGGGACCGTGGTACAGCAGCACAGGGGAACCGTGGGACAGCAGCAGCAGCAGGTGACCGAGTGTACAGCAGCACAGCAGGTGATTTGGTACAGCAGCAAGCACTGACCGTGTAACAGCAGTAAGCAGCAGCTGAACCGTGTTAACAGCAGCAGTCAGGTTACCGGTGGTACAGCAGCAGCAGCTGACCATGGTACAGTAGCAGCAGCAGGTGACCATGGTACAGCAGCAGCAGCTCACGGTGGTACAGCAGCAGGTGACCGTGGTACAGCAGCAGCAGGTGACCGTGGTACAGCAGCAGCAGGTGACTGTGGTACAGCAGCAGCAGGTGACCATGGTACAGCAGCAGCAGGTGACCGTGGTACAGCAGCAGCAGGTGACCGTGGTACAACAGCAGCAGGTGACCATGGTACAGCAGCAGCAGGTGACCGTGGTACAGCAGCAGCAGGTTACCGTGGTACAACAGCAGCAGGTGGACCATGGTACAGCAGCAGCAGGTGACCGTGGTACAGCAGCAGCAGGTGACCGTGGTACAGCAGCAGGTGACCGTGGTACAGCAGCAGCAGGTGACCGTGGTACAGCAGCAGCAGGTGACTGTGGTACAGCAGCAGCAGGTGACCATGGTACAGCAGCAGCAGGTGACCGTGGTAACAGCACAGCAGCAGACCGTGGTACACAGCAGCAGCAGCTGACTATTGTACAGCAGCACAGGATAGACCATGGTAACAGCACAGCAGCAGTGACCGTGGTAACAGCAGCAGCAGGTGACCGTGGTAACAGCAGCAGCAGGTGACAGTGGGTAATCAGCAGCAGCATTGAACCGTGTAGCAAACAGCAGTAGGTGACTGTGGTACAGCAGCAGCAGGTGACCATGGTACAGCAGCAGCAGGTGACCGTGGTAACAAGCAGCAGCAGCTGACTGTGGTACAGCAGCAGCAGCAGCTGACTGTGGTACAGCAGCAGCAGGTAACCGTGGTACAGCAGCAGTAGGTGACCATGGTACAGCAGCAGCAGCTGACTGTGGTACAGCACAGCAGTACCGTGGGTACAGCACAAGCAGGTGACCGTGGTACAACACAGCAGTGACCATGGTACAGCAGCAGCAGAGGGAGCCGTGGTACAGCAGCCAGCATGTACCGTGGTAACAGCAGCAGCAGGTGACCGTGGTACAGCAGCAGCAGGTGAACCGTGTACAAGAGCAGCGCTGACCGTGAATACAGCAGCAGCAGGTTGATCGGTGTGCAGCAGCAGGTGACCGTGGTACAGCAGCAGCAGGTGACCGTGGTACAGCAGCAGCAGGTGACCGTGGTACAGCAGCAGCAGGTGACCGTGGTACAGCAGCAGCAGGTAACCATGGTACAGCAGCAGAAGGTGACCGTGGTACAGCAGCAGGTTACCGTGGTACAGCACAGCAGGTGGACCCCTTTGGGGGTTTTTTGGGGGGGGGGGGGTACAAGCAGCAGCAGGTGACCATGTACAGCAGCAAGCAGTGAACCGTGGAACAGCATCAGGAAGGTGAGACCGTGGAAGCAACAGAGCAGGTTGACATGGTATCAGAGCAGTCAGGTGACCGTGGGGTACAGCAGCAGCAGGTTACCGTGGTACAACAGCAGCAGGTGACCATGGTACAACAGCAGCAGGTGACCGTGGTACAGCAGCAGCACTGACCCGTGATACAACAGCAGCGCAGGTTATCGTGGAACAGCAGCAGCAAGGTGACCGTGGTACAAGCAGTCACAAGGTGAACCATAGTACAAGCAGCAGCAGTGACTGTTGTACGCAGCAGCAGGTGACCATGGTACAGCAGCAGCAGTGACCGTGGTAACAGCAGCATCAATTGATCATGGTACAGCAGCAGCAGGTGGACCCATGGTACAGTAGCAGCAGCGGTGACCATGGATACAGCAGCAGTCAGCAGGTGACCGTGGTACAGCAGCAGCAGGTTGACCCCAGAGGTACAGCAGCAGCAGCTTAACCATAACAGCCGCAGCAGGTGAACTGTGGTACAGCAGCAGCAGCAGCTGACTGTGTAAACAGCAGCAGCAGGTGACCATGGTACAGCAGCAGCAGGTGACCATGGTACAGCAGCAGCAGCTGACCATGGTACAGGCCGCCGCAGCTGACCATGGTACAAGCAGGCCGCAGCTGACTCGTGGTAACAGCAGGCCACAGCTTGACCATGTACAGCACAGCAGCAGGTGACCGTGGTACCGCCAGCACAGGTGACCGTGGTACAGCAGCAGCAGTGGACCGTGTACAGCAGCAGGTGACCTTGTACAGCAGCAGCTGACCCAGGAACAGCACATGACTGGTACAGCAGCAGGTGACCATGGTACAGCAGCAGGTGACCATGGTACAGCAGCAGGTGACCATGGTACAGCAGCAGTGACCGTGGTATGATAGTATATCAATAGTATTTCTCACCCTTTTTAGCACAGGGTTGGCACTAGAAGCTTTCTTTGGATCCATGGTGGCTTATCTAGCAGTTACAAGCACTAAAAACACTGGAATAGTACAAAATTTATCGAATGTGTGCATGCAACCGTCCGCCCTGGCTTGTAAATAATGTCACACTAGCTCAGCTGAGGCGCTCAGGCCAGATGGACCAGACGGCCGCATTCGGGGCGAATGATGTAAGTCAAGTTTTTCAATGCAGGTCGGGGTCAAATTCTTATGCTGACAAGCATCGCAAGTCAGTTTTATCGTAGGTTGAGGCCATCTTAAGTCGGGGGTCCACTGTACTTGGACAGATCGGCACTTGAACAGCCTTCTGGAAGTAATTAAGTTCGAGTGCCGAGATTCCACTGAACTCTCACTACAACCATACACCTTCCCTTCAGTCTAACATCTAATCTTTCAATGTCAATTTTTTTTTATTCTCATCACCTTTCTCTTTTGCATGTTCTTTATTATCTACCTTGTTTTTTTAATTCCCTCAAAAATTCATCCACCAAACTATACAAAAAAATATACTGATCACATTTTTAAATTGTTAAATATTTAATAAGAGGCAAAGAAACACTGGGGGAAAATTCCATTTACAGAAATGGTGCAAAACGAATTATCAAAATTTTTCATTTTTTCTTTTTGGTTTGAGTCTGAGCCCTGGCAAGTGGAGGGGAAAACCTTTAACCTGTGGTTATTGGGCCCAGGGCCCCCTTTGAGGGTCCCCGTACCTGGAATACCAAAATTTATTTTTTTTATTTTGGACATGATAAAATTTTGTAAAAGAATCAACACTATATAACAGTACTTGGGTCCTGGGGATCCCAGAAAGGTAGCCCTCTACTGCATAACATAACCCCCTGTACATCAACGCAGCAAAAAATTAATGCAGAGAAGGGTATAATTTTTTAAATACAACTACGTGGACCCCAGTTTCGTGTTTAATCCGTTCCAGGAGCTGCCGAAAGACAAAATTCACAAAACCGAAACAATTTTCCCCGTAAAAATAATGTAAAAAAAACAATCCTTTCCCACACACCCAAAAAATATTAAAAAAAAAAATTTTTTTTTCAAATAAAGATTTAATACGAATCAATGAAAATCAAGTACATCTTAAAAAAAAAATTAAAAACATGCCTTCCTTTTCTAAGACTTTGGGGGGATGGGAAAACGGTAGGGGGGGATAGGGGAAAGGGTTTCACTATTGTTTGGAAGGGAATCTCCTTTTATTTTGAACCCTTTTGGTAAAGTCCTTATCGGGGGACTTCCCTTCTTCTTTTTAAATGCCCCTGGGAACAACTTGGAAATCACTGGGCCCCCGTCGCACAAAATATCTGACCAAGAGGTCTTTTCTGGCGTTTTTTTTTGATTTTCCCCGAATGGTACAAAACACTTCATTGTACAGTTGCAGAATGGCTTTTCAGCTTGGCGGTGTACTTTTCAACAAAACTTTTCAATCATTTTCCACATTCCCCAAATGTCCCTTTAAACACTGAAGAAAAAACCTCCTTCACTCTCTTTTCCTCCTCCTCTGAAAACAAGTTCCTTGGCTGGCTGATGCTGTTCCCGTTGAAGCCCTTTCAGTTGTCGTGGTTACTCTTCCCTGTGGCCTCCACCACTCTTCCCATCCCCATAACCCCCCCAACCCCCTGGACTTGCCCAAAGCCACAAACCCTTCCACAACAGGCAGAGGGGCGGCAGGGGCAGGGTCTGCCCCAAACCCTTCAAAATCCCTCTGGATCGTGTTCCTCACTTTATTTACCAAAGGGCTTGCACTAGCTTTCCTTGGGTCCATGATGACTTATTTAGCAGTTGCAAGCACAAAAAACAATGGATTATTATGAAATGTATTGTATGAACCTGCAGGGTGATGGTCACATGTTGGTAAACAGTGGCACACTGAGCATGAATGGCATGGGAGACTGGCTTGGTGTGCATGGTGACGGGCGGACAGGTACCGGACGGTCGCCGAAACACGAGTCTAATCACAAAACTCGAGGCCAAATTTTGCCAAAAAAAATTTCCGAAGGTCGAATTTCACAAAACTTGATGCTGACAAAACTCGAGGGTCCACTGTATCTCTATAAAGTGGTAGCACAGTACAGTGGAATCTCAAAAATCGAACGTATCACATATCGAACGTTTCGAAAATAGGACCATTTTTTCAGACAAACTGTGTCCCTATTATCGAAAGTGCCCCTATTTTCGGACCGCCGGGTACAGGACCTGTCTGCCGCCCACTCTGTCCGCGTCCCCGCGCAGGCACCGTGAGCAGTCTAGCTTTGTTTATGCTTGAGTGAACACTAACCTGTGCTCTCATTCATGCATTTTACGATTATTTTGTTGTGTTTAGTGCTTGTGGGACTGTGAAATAAGCTGCCATGGGCCCAAAGAAACTTGCTAGTGGTACCCCAGTGGTGAAGAAAGTGAGAAACACCATAGATATGAAGAAGGAAATAATACAGAAGTATGAGAGTGGTGTGAGACTTGTTGAGCTTGCAAGGATGTATGGGAAAAACAAGTCGACCATTGGTTCTATCCTGTCAAAGAAAAACAAATCAAAGGGAAGCTGATGTTGCGAAAGGGGTTAAATATATGGGAGTGGAAAAGGTGCCTTCTTCAAATATTAAGGAGATTTGTGCCAAGTGGAATGATGTCCAAATGTTTGTGCAGAAGTACCACCCTGAGCAAGCTGAAACAAGCAATCTTTGCAACAAGTTCAGTGACAGAACCATGTCCCATTTTAGGGAAATGCTAAAGAGGCACCAGAAACAGAGGGGCTGTGGACAGTTATTTTGTGAGATAGGAGTCCAGTGACTCTCAAGCTGATCCCAGTGGCATTAAAAGAGAGAAGGGAAGTAACCCCAGAGAGGGCTTTACCTGAAGTCCTCATGGAGGGGGATTCTCCTACCAAACACTAACCCCAACTCCCTCTCCTCCTCCTCCCTATCTTCCAGTTGCCATCACCAATCTTCAATAAAGGTAAGTAAAAAAGTTTTTATATGTATAATACTAATTAAAAATACAGTGGACCCCAATAACGATCCTTAATCCGTTCATGAGGCTATGTATGCAAATACG
>NC_069409.1:32720757-32787644 GCF_026875155.1 Cherax quadricarinatus
AACAAAAAACGAACATTTGTTTACATATCTCGCGAACCTTCTACTCTCATTCTCTCTCGTTTATTCATTTAATCTTGTTTACTCACCTCTCACTCTACATTAAGAATACAGATATTTTAAGGTAAGTAATGAGTGGACACACTTATTATATTATAGTTTAATAATAATAATATGTATTAATATTAGTACATTTATATTATTGTAATAATTATTATTATTATTATTAATTTAGGACACTGGAGCACAGATCCACTGTATAGCACTTCGTCTGGATTTTTTAGGTTATCCTAGGTAATTTATATTATGTGTGATAACTTTACTTACGTGTACCTGTGAGAGAGAGAGATACAGAGAGAGAGAGACAGCCTCATTCAGTCAGCCAACCACCCACCCACCTACCCACCCGGCCACCCAGATATACATATTACACATGTTCCAGAGTTTTTTTCTTTACTTAGGGTATAGGTTATACAACATTCTGGCAGGATGACACTACCAGTGGTATTCTGCCATTCCACTGTGTTGACAAAACATAAAGATAACAGTAACATATGATACTGTATGCGATGTAAAATTTACAATACAGTTTACTGCCATGTATACATTATATACAGTACATAAATAATTCAAATATAGCAATAAAAGTAAATTATGGTAAAAGGAATGAAATAATGATTGTACATTACATAACAGTGCTATGTAGGTAGTTTATATACGTAAGGTTTGACATTATGCCCTACCCAGTATGTTGGCAATTTTCAAAGGTTCGGCTTACGTCCATTTTGACTTACAACCAGTTGATTGGAACCAAGCTTGGTCGTAAGTCGGATGATAGGTGTATATACACAAAACAATGAGAACTCAATAAAATTACTAATGAAATGGATAAATGAACATTTAACATAACATTTACCTATATTGAAGACTCTTCTTGTTGCTAATATCAACTCTACGGCTTAATTATCTATCACAATTCATCTAATATGACATAATAAGCAATATTAATAACATAGAAACATAATATATACTCTAGAATGAATAAAATGTCATTATGTATGTGCTGGTTGTGGTTGTTGTTGTGGTTTTATTAGGGCCACTGACAGCATAAGCCATACATTTAGTGGTGGTGGTGGTGGAAGGCAGATGCCACCACCACTAGTCACATTGAAGCACCACTAATTACACTGAAATAATGCAGTAGGGCCCCGCTTTACGGCTTTCCACTAATATGGTCATTTCAAATTATGACCAAAACTCGCTATACAGCTACCCCCACCTGACTTTGTAATACAGTCACCACGCCCCACCCGGTTTGTTTACATTCTCTGTGAGATCTGTAAGCACTCTCTCCATTATGTCTGGAAACTCCAAAATTTCAAGTGTTTTTAAAAGTTATTTCATATTTTATACATACTCTGATAATTATACTTATGTACAGTGGACCCTCGCCTAACGACATTAATCCGTTCCTGAGAGCTCATCGTTAGCCGAAATTATCATTAGCCGAGTTAAGCAGCAGCTGACTGTGGTGCAGCAGCAGCTGACTGTGGTGCAGGAGCAGCTCACCGTGGTTCAGCAACAGCTGACTGTGGTGCAACAGCAGTTCACCATGGTGCAGCAGCAGCTGACTGTGGTGCAACAGCAGCAGACAGTGGTTCAGCAACAGCTGACTATGGTGCAGCAGCAGCTGACTGTGGTGCAGCAGCAGCTGGTCATGGTGCAGCAACAGCTGACTGGTCCAGCAACAGCTGACTGTGGTGCAGCAACAGCTGACCATGGTGCAGCAACAGCTGACGGTAGGGCAGCAGACTGGTGCAGCAACAGCTGACCATGGTGCAGCAACACCTGACTGTGGTACGATAGTATTTCTCACCCTTTTTACCACAGGGCTGGCACTAGAAGCTTTCTTTGAGCCCATGGTGTTATTTAGCAGTTATAAGCACGATAAACAATGGAATAATGCAAAATGACGGCAAGGCAGCTGAGGCGCTCAGGCTGGACGGACAAGTTTGGGAGGAATCACATTGGGCGAGTTTTTTTATCGTTAAGCAGGCCAAAATTTTTACACTCAAGCGCTTCATTAGGCGGACTTATCGTTAGGCGAGGGTCCACTGTATACCTGTACCTAAATAAACTTACATACTGTGCTGGCGTGCAGGTACACATTAAAATCAGTAAGAATGTCTTATATCTCCAGACGTCATTAGTAATGATAATAATAATCACCGAGTCTCATTTAAATGTTATATATTACGTTAATATACACATTTTCATTAATCTATCTATGATATTTTTTAAAAATTATATAATAAACACGATGCATAACATATAAAGATGATAAATACACCCCACAGTAGAATAAATAAACATAAATACAGTGGACCCCCGGTTAACGATTTTAATCCGTGCAAGAGGGCTCATCGTTATGCGAAATAATCGTTATGCGAATGAATTTTCCCCATAAGAAATAATGGAAATAAAATTAATCCGTGCAAGACGCCCAAAAGTATGAAAAAAATTTTTTTTTACCACATGAAATGTTAATTTTAATACACACAAACTGAAAAAGGCATGCACAATTAAATGACACTTACTTTTATTGAAGATCTGGTGATGATTGATGGGATGGGAGGAGGGGAGAGCATTATCTTCTTACTGTTTAGAAGGGGAATCCCCTTCCATTAGGACTTGAGGTAGTAAGTCCTTTTCTGGGGTTACTTCCCCTTCTTTTTTTAATGCCACTAGGGGCCAGCTTCAGATCACTGGACTTCTTTCGCACAAATATCTGTCCATATGGCCTGTACCCTCTCGTTTCCCTTTATGACTTGCCTAAAGTGTTTCACAAACATTGTCAGTGTAATAATCACCAGCACGGCTTGCAATAGCTGTGTGAGGTGATTTTCATCCATAAAGGGTTTTGCACTTCAAGCCACTTAGCACAGATTTCCTTTATCTTTGTAGTAGGCAACTTCTTCAATTTCTCTGTCCCCTCCTCTGAACCAGTTTCCCGGGTCTGGCCTCTTGCTCTTGAAGTTGATCTATCAGCTCATCAGTGGTTAGTTCTTCATTGTCCTCCTCCACCAACTCTTCCACATCCTCCCCACTAACCTCCAACCCCAAGGACTTTCCCAATCCCAAACAATGGATTCCTCAACTGGCACAGGATTCTCGGGGTTAGCCTCAAACCCTTCAAAATCCCTTTGTCTACACATTCTGGCCACAGTTTCTTCCAAGCAGAGTTCAAGGTCCTCTTAGTCACTTCCTCCCAAGCCTTACCTATAAGGTTTACACAATTGAGGATATTAAAGTGATCTCTCCAAAACTCTCTTAGAGTCAGTTGAGTTTCTGAGGTCATTACAAAGCCCCTTTTCAAACAGAGCTTTTGTGTACAGTTTCTTGAAGTTGGAAATAACCTGTTGTCCATGGCTGCAGGAGAGGAGTGGTATTAGGGGGCAAAAACTTCACCTTAATGAAGCTCATGCCCCATAAAGTCGCTCTGCCACGTCTGTAGGATGACCAGGGGCATTGTCTAACACCAGGAGGCACTTAAGTTCTAATTTCTTTTCAGTTAGGTAATTTTTCACATTGGGGGCAAATGCATGGTTAACCAGTTATAGAAAAATTCCCTAGTGACCCATGCCTTACTGTTTGCCCTCCCCCAGCACACACAAATTATCCTTGAGGACATTCTTTTTGCCTGAACGCTCTGGGAGTTTCAGAGTGAAAACACTAATAAAGGCTTCACTTTGCAATCACCAGTAGCATTGGCACACATCAACAAAGTAAGCCTGTCTTTCATAGGCTTATGTCCTGAGTGCCTTTTCCTCCTGATAATGTAGGTCCTGCTTGGCATTTCTTCCAGAACAGGCCTGTTTCATCACAATTAAACACTTGTTCAGGTTTCAGTCCTTCATTTCTATGTACTCCTTGAATTCCTGCACATATTTTTCAGCCGCTTGTGGTCCGAACTGGCAGCCTCACCATGGGCCCTTTTCACACTATGGATGCCACTACGCTTCTTAAATCTCTCAAACCAACCTTTGCTGGCCTTAATTCACTCACATCATCACTAGTTGCGGCATTTTTTTAATTAAATCCTCATGCAACTTCCTAGCCTTTTCACATATGATCGCTTTGAGAGACGCTATCTCCTGCTATCTGTTTTTCATTTTATCCACACCAATAAGAGTCTCTCAACATCTTCATCACTTGCGATCTTTGTTTCGAAAACACAGTTGAACCTTTGGCAAGAACAGCTTCCTTGATTGTCTTTCTGGGGCCCACAATAGTACGATGGTTGATTGGGGTTTCTTGTACAGCTTTTACTAGGTCGGCTATACGCACTCCACTTTCATACTTATCAATTATCTCTTTCTCATTTCTATAGTAATTCTTACCCTTTGAGGTGTAGGGTTGGCACTAGAAGCTTTCTTGGGGGCCCCTGGTCCCCTTATTTTCCAGAAACAGCACCGAAAATACTGTAATAATACGAAATATTCCGAGTGTATGCTTGGATGTTACCGCGGAGGCTGGCTGGTAAACAATGGGACGGCTGGCACATGTGAGGCTGGCTGAGGGCACATTGGACGCGTCTCGGACGAAAATCGGTAAGCGGGTTTTTAATCGGTATGCGCGGCAAAAATTTTGCGATAAAAGTAATCGGTATGCGGAAAAATCGCTATGTGATGCCATCGTTATGCGGGGGTCCACTGTATGAGATGTGGTACCCAGACGACTTGCACAAATGACGCCATATTAGAAATAATAATAATCACCGAGTCTCGTTCAATGTTGTATATTACGTTAATATACACATTTTCATTATTCCACATATGATATTTTTTTCAAAATTATTTAATAAACATGATACAAAACATATAAAGATGATAAATACACCCCACAATAGAATAAGTAAACATAAATATGAGATGTCGTAGCCAGATAACTTGTACAAGTGACGGCAAGAAAAACATTTTCTCTAGTCTAACATAAGAGAAAATGTGTTACTGGGGGTAACTGTAGAAAATTATTCCTTTCATATGTATGTAAGTTTACTCAGGTATACACAAATACAGTTACATAGATTATCATACATAGCAGCATATGTGATGAGAACCTAGGATAACCCAGAAAAGTCAGACAGAGTGACTTATTTCCACTGCCTTCACTCAGAGCGTCATTTCTTCTCAAAATGATGTTACATGAGAATGGGAGTGTTCTTCTTTATTTATTCTACCTTATCAGTGTAGAGACAACTTGTATACAATGTAATTTGTACACAAACCAGACGTGTACACTTACTTTGTTTACAAAACTTACGTTCACCTGGTTTGTTTATATAACTCTGCGCCTGTCCTCTCTCATGTACTCATTCTCTCTCACTCTCATTTATTCGTTTTATCTCGTATACTCACCCCTGACCCTACATTAGGACTACAAATATTTTAAGGTAGGTAATGAGTGAACTGTATATGCAGTTTATCACTTTGGGATGCTTAAATATCATAGAATAGTATGTGTGGGTGGAATGGCCTGGTATTGTAGCCTGGCTGACTTCCATACATACCACACTTGATTTCTTACAATAAATACTACTTGTCTCACCCTAGATTAAGACTATAAATATTTTAAGGTAAGTAATGAGTGAACTGTATATACATTTTATAACTCTGGGATGCTTAAATATCATAGAATAGTATGTGTGGGTGGGGTGGTCTGGCTGACTGCCATACATACCGCACTTGATTTCTTACAATAAATACCACTTGTCTCACCCTAGATTAAGACTATAAATATTTTAAGGTAAGTAATGAGTGTACTATGTGTGTATTGTACTTTTTTATTGTTCTTAACCCTTTCAGGGTCCAAGGCCCAAATCTGGAGTCACGCACCAGTGTCCAAGAATTTAAAAAAAAAAATTTGTTATTTTTTCTTATGAAATCGTAGAGAATCTTTTTGTGAAGGTAATAAAACAAAAAGTACGAAATTTGGTGGAAAATTGACGAAATTATGCTCTCGCGAATTTTGATGTGTCAGCGATATTTACGAATCGGCGATTTTGCCGACTTTGACTCCCATTTTAGGCCAATTACATTATTCCAATCAACCAAATTCTTAGCTATTTCACTAGTATTACTTCTATTCTATCGATTGAGCACAAGAAATCGCCAGTCAACTGTTTCAACTACAAATAAAGTGATCGGAAATTGTTAATTTGGCCAATTTAACACAAAGTTCAAAATATTCCAATTTCAAAATAGGGTCCAGAATGAACAATGTAGGCATTCCTGGCACTAAACTAACATTTCCTCTGTTCATTAGTTATGTTTTGAGGCTTTACAAATAAATTCCATTTTGATTTTTTATTCACATAATGAATTTGTATTCACACCAAAAAATAGAAGATTTACTGTTATGCAATATTGTAATAATTGTATAAATATCATCACCATATTTGTGAATGTATATTAGACCCACCAGCTGACGTGTATTAGACGTGTGAGGTCGTTTGTTTACTCTTGAATATCGGCAAAAATCTAACATTTCCGCTATTTTGAGCTCAGTTTCAAGCCATTTCCAATACTAAAACCAATCAAAATCATCTCGATTTCTGTAATATGTCTTCCATTCTATCAAATGAGACCAAGAAATCGCAAATACAACTATAAAAAACATACGAAAAAACACTGCAAAGTTGCTGTTTTAATAAAAAAATCATGATTTCACTTTTTTTCTCTCATTATACACAGTGTGCTGCAGGATCTGTTTTATGTGGTGCACACATACCACATAGATGTATTCTCTCATATCTAGGCCCAAATGTACCACTCACAGTTTATCAGAGTGAGCTGAGCTCATGGCGTAGATCTACGGTTTGGACCCTGAACGTAAAGCCGTAGATCTACGGGACGGACCCTGAAAGGGTTAATACCTAGTTATATTGCTAACTTAATATATGTTAGTGTAAACTTGTTATCTAGTATTTGTATGCATTTATAAATGAAAAAAAAGGGTGTTCCACTTTACGGGGATTTCCGCTTTACGGCGGTAGCCTGGAACCTAACCTGCCATATAAGTGGGGCCCTATTGTGTACATAATATATAAATGAGAAATCTTGTATAAAAACATAATAGAGAATGTAAAGGAATTAAGTGATTATTGAGGAGAATGTAAAAAAATAGTGATTATTGAGATGCTGGCAGAGGTTTATGGTGGTGGAAGATACGCAGGGCAGCATATGTTGTCAGTGGCTCTATATACCTCCAACAACAGTGGAAGAGTTTTGTGTTGTCCTTCTTCTATCGATTAATCGCTTAACTTACTTGCTACATTTTATCCCTGGCTGGTGCTATAGCCTTTATCAACTCCTGCTGCTGTAGTATCATACATATCGTAGAATCACTGAAGAAGGCACTTTCTTTCCCCTCTCTCAGCCCTTTAGAAAAGGGCCAGCACTAGGAACTTTCTTTGGGCAAATGGTGGCTTATTTCACAGTTACACTCAATCAATAACCACAAAAAACAATGGATTATAGCAAAATGTTTGGATGAATACATGGACGCTTTCTCACTCACCCAGAGACAGCTAGACTGACTCAAAAATGTGGCGGTGTGGCAGGTGGACGCGTCCAATACCGCCGATATCTGAAATAACGGTCAATAACTGGGATAGAATTTCGGTCAATAAATGGGCTAAAACCGAATTGGCCATTATCTGGAACAGCCGATAACCAAGGGTCCACTGTATGACATTTAAGCACTGCTTAACCCCTTGACTGTCGCAACCCCAAATCCTGGTGTCTCCTGGTGCCGCAAAATTTCCAAAAACAAAAACAATTATTTTTTCTTATGAAATGATAGAGAATCTTTTCCCGATTATAATGACACCAAAAGAACGAAATTCGATGGAAAACTGACGGAATTACGCTCTTGCAGAGTTAACAACTTTGGTGATATTTACGAATTGGCAATTTTGCCCACTTTGAGCACTATTTTTGGCTATTTCTTTAGAGCTCCGTTTTTTCTATCGACTGAGTACAAGAAACTGCCCATTTACCGATTTGCAATTTGGCCAATTTCACAAAAATTAAAAAATATGACAATTTTAAAATAGGGTCCAGAATGAACAGTGCAGACATTCCTCGCTCTAAAATGACATTTTCTTTGTTCATCAGTCACGTCTCCATGCTCCTCTGATATTACTCTTGCTTTGTATTTTGAATTTTTATTAAAACTAAAAATAGAAGATTTACTGTTATGCAGACTACTGCAATATCGTAATAATTGTATAAATAATGTCAACCCATTCATGACTGCATATTAGAATGGCTACTTGGACATTTATTGGAAAATGACATCATTTGTTTACTTTTGAACATTGGCAAAAATCAAACATTTCCCCTAATTTGAGCTCCATTTCGAGGTTCCTTCAACCCTTTGAGGGTCGACAAGCCCTCTCCGAAACTCGTTCTCAGGGTCGGCCAAATTTCAAAAAAAAAAAAATTATTTTTTCTTATGAAAAAATAGAGTTTTTTTTTCTAAACATTATAGGATAAACAAAAAAAATTTACCATCAATACTTACGGAGATATGGATGCATGAAGTTTGCAGAAAATGAGCCGCGTATGGCAACAGCGGCGACTGCCGCTTACCCGGTAAACTTTAGTTTACTTGTATTTGAAGGTTTGTTGTTTTTTTCACTTTTTTATTTTTTCACATAACTTATGTGGCCTGTGAGGGACCAAAGTAAGGTGCAATTACATATATACACTCGTTGTATACAACACAATAAGCACACAAACATAATTATCAATATATTTTTAAAAAAATTGTTTACAAAAACAAACAATAAAAAAACATTGTTTATTATTATTGTTCTATAATATATATACCAATATACAGTCACTGAACATATTCCTATTAGTTCTGCAGCTTTGGAACTCTGAAACATGGTGTCATACAAAATGGTTTTTTATCTTTCCCCCCTCATTCTATCTCTTTCAATCTGTCTCTCTCTTTCTATCTGTCTGTCTATCTCTGTCTCACAGGTACACATAAATACAAGTATACTAGTATAAATTACCTAGGATAACCCAAGAAATTCAGACAAAGTGCTATACTCTGCTTGAAGAGGGTGAGTAAAAGTGATGACACAGTCTTGTGGCTCTCTGAGACAGAGAGCTAGACGGATAGACAGATAGACAGGGAGCTTGACAGACAGACAAATAGACAGACAGAAATGTTAGTGTACCAGTACCAGTGTACTAGTGTTCCACCCTCCTCCTCCTCTTCTTCCTCTTCCTCCTCTTCCCCCTACTCTTCCTCCTTTTCCCCCCTACTCTTCCTCATACTTTTCCTCTTCCTCTACTCTTCCTCTTCCTCCTCCCCCTCTTCCCCTATTTTTCCCTCTTCCTCCTACTTTTCCTCCTCCTCCTCCTCCTCTTCTTCCTCTTCCTCCTTTTCCCCCCTAATCTTCCTCCTACTATTCCTCTTCCTCCTCCTCTTCCTCTTATTCCTCTTCCTCCTACTCTTCCTCTTCCTCCTCCTCCTCTTCTTCCTCTTCCCCCTACTCTTCCTCCTTCTCCTTCTCCTCCTCCTCCATAGTGAAAAAATTACCAGGAGTGGGCCCAGCTGTCAAAATAACATATTGTCTCATTACTCACTCCCCCCTCCCGCCTGTCAAAACAATGGGGTCGGATGCTGCTTCCCTTCCTCCATTCTATCTAATTATCTTTCTCCCTCATTCTATCTGTCTTTTTATCTCTGTCTCACAGGTACACATAAATACAAGTATACATAGTATAAATTACCTAGGATAACCCAAGAAACCCAGACAAAGTGCTATACTCTGCTTGAAGATGAGTAAAAGTGATGACGCAGTCTTGTGGCTCTTGAGACAGAGAGTAGACGGATAGACAGGAAGCTTGACAGACAGGCAAATAGACAGACAGAAATGTTAGTATACCAGCAAAAACAAAGGGAGGGCGATGTTTATCTCATCTTTTGGCATCAGCTCTACCCTCATTTACCCTCATCAAACGTCAGCATTATCAGATGTTATCTCCCCCTTTTCTTGTTACTGTCATGGGTGAAAATTATTATTACATATTATTATTATTATTATTAGCTATTATTAATTATTATGTATATTATTATGTATTATTATTATTATGTATTATTGTTATCATTACATTTTTCTTCTTCTTCCTCCTCCTCCTCCTCTTCTTCCTCCTCCTCCTCTCCCCCTCCTCCCCCCCTCCTCCTCCTCTCCTCCTCTTTTCCTCCCCCTCCTCCTCTTCTTCTTCCTCCTCCTCTGCCTCCTCCCCCTCTTTGCCTCCTCCTCCTCCTCCTCTTGCCTCCTCCTCCTCTTGCCTCCCCTCCTCTTGCCTCCTCTGCCTCCTCCTCCTCTGCTCCTCCTCCCCTTTCCTCCTCCTCCTCCTCCATTCTTGGAACAAGTTTGAAGAGCTTGTAGTTCATAATCACTATCACTATCATCACCAATGCTCACATCTGAGTCTGGGATTTTGGAAAATAGGGGTTTTTTCCCCTTTGATTCTGGTACAACTGAACATGAACAAGATGGCCCCGCACCAGAGGTGGGGAAGGCTGTGGGTTGTCTGGGTTTTCCCCACTATTACCCATATTATGGTCATTAGTTTCGGTCAAAAACCCCACCAGAACCTTGAAACTCATCTTCATGTCACTTCCATCTGTATTAGAACTGCACTGGGGAACAAAAGTGTCCCAATTCGCCGAGGAGTGAGGAACTTCTTACCACAGGGCACGGTGGAAATTGTGTACTATGATGGCATTCCCACAATGCACCACTGGGTCCCAGATTTTTTTCCTACTGCGCACACCCACCACACAGACCCATTCTCTCACATCTAGGCTTATCAGCCTTTTCCTGTGAGATTTGAGGCCGCTAGAATTTATGCGTGCTAGTACGTCAAAAACCCCTACGCGTAAAACGTACTAGTACGACCAAAACCCTCAAAGGGTTAATAGTAAAACCAATCAAAATCACCTCTATTTCTGTAATATGCTTTCCACTCTATCGAATGAGACCAAGAAAACGAGAATACAACCATAAATACTATACGAAAATAGACCACAAAGTCTGCATTTTAATTAAAAAAAATGGTTGAAGTTTTTTTTTCTAATTATGCACTACGTGCTGCAGGATTTTTTTTATATGGTGCACACTGACCACACAGACCCATTCTCTCACATGTGGGCCTACCAGCTTTCTCCTGCTTGATTTGAAGTCGCTAGAATTTATGAATATATATACGTCAAAACGGTGGCTCGTAAGATGTATATATACGACCAAAGCAGTCGAAAGGTTAATACAGTGGACCCTCAACCAACGGCATTAATCCGTTCCAGAGGGCTTGCCGTTGGTCGAAATTGCCATTGGTTGAGTTACTTTTCCCCAAAAGAAATAATGGAAATAGAATTAATCTGTTCCTGACACCCCAGAGTCTGAAAAAAAAAATACATGAAATATACATTTCCTTATATGGAAAGGAATGGGACATACAAAATAAACAATAATTAAATGCCACTTACCTTTATTGTGGAGTTGTTGTTGAGTGATGCTCCAGCAGCAGGGGAAATTCAGGGTTGTTATTGCTTGGGGGGAGAATCCCTTTCCCGAAGGACTTAAGTACCAGGGCCTTGGTGGGGTTACCTCCTCCTGGTTTTATAATGCCCCTAGGACCAGCTTGAGAGTCACTGGACCCCTGTCCACAAAATAGCTGTCCGGGGGAGACTCTGTTTCTCCACTTGCCCTTAGGATTTCCCTAAAATGGGGACACAAGAGTGTCATTGTATCAATGGGTTTCCAATGCGGCTTGCAACTTCGGTGACAGGATTAAATTCTTCGATAAATGCTTACATCTTTGTAAACATAGAACACATTTCCCTAATCCTTGATGAAGTCAACTTCCTCTGTCTCTCTTCATCCTGCTCTGAAGAACATTCCTGAGATGTGATCTGTTGCTGTTGCACCTGAAGCTCTTGCAGCGCTGCAGTGCTTAGTTCTTCCTCGTCTTTCTGCACCAATTCTTCCACATCCTCATCACAAACCTCCAACCCCAAAGACTTCCCCAATGACACAGTAGCTTCTACTACTGGCATAGGCTCCTGAGGGTTAGCCCCAAACCCTTCAACATCCCTCTGTTCTACACATTCTGGCCACAGTTTCCTCCAAGTAGAGTTCAAGGTCCTCTTAGTCACTCCCTTCCAAGCCTTACCTATAAGGTTTACACAACTGAGGATATTGAAGCGATCTTTCCAAAACTCTCTTAGGGTCAATTGAGTGTCTGAGGTCACTGCAAAGCACTTCTGAAACACTGCTTTTGTGTAGAGTTTTTTGAAGTTTGAAATGACCTGCTGGTCCATGGGCTGGAGAAGAGGAGTTGTATTAGGACGCTAAAACTTCACCTTAACGAAACCAAACTCCCCTGCAATTTCCTCTTGCAAGTCTCAGTTCCCCATAGTCCTACCATGCAGCAACAGGCAGGCTGAACTCCTCCCTCTCACACACTGCTAATATGTGTGTTAACATCCAATGACTGTGTTTAACTCCAACCATCACATCTCCATGAACCCCTTTCTACAAATGGTGACAGCAGAGGGCCTGTAATTCTGACAATTACAGCGATTTCTGGAGATAAATTTCTATCGAGCCGGCCGCCATTTCCTGCTTAGGTCTGCTGACGCTTCACATCCCAGTCAAGCGTCCACCAACCTGTTTGCTTCCTTCTTCCTGGTCAGTCTTTGTGTCTTAGTGTTTTATTTGCTTATTTGGATTACTTCCGAGGGGTTGTCCCGGGTTTGCAAATTAACCCTTAAACGGTCCAAATGTATATATACGTTCACTCGCGTAGCGCCCCAGATTTTTTGAGAAAAAAAAAATCTTTTCTTTTAAAAGGAAAAAAGAGCATATGGTACCCAGGCATCCCCAATTATTTTAATGTGGCACCTAGTGAGTGCGCACACCCATTCTCTCATGTCTATGTGACTCGGGCTTATTGTGGCAATGTTGAATGAATGACAAAGAAAACGTATATATGTATACGTTTGGGGCGCTATGTGCGTGAACGTATATATACGTTTGGACCGTTTAAGGGTTAAGCCAAGCCACCAAGCCAGTCTGTGGGGGGGGGGGGGAGTCAACCCTGCACCATCCAGCCTGTCATAAATTCCTTGTCTGCTAAGCCACCTTTCCACCCCTGCTGTGCTCATCGTTACAAGTTCTCAAGCCAGTCTTTGTGAAGAGTCAAGCCAAGCCAGCCAGCAACTAACCCAGGTGACTTAACCCAGTACTCAAGCAAGCCACGTGAGTTCCAGCCTTCACCGTCACTTTGTGCTTCCAGTTCAAGCTGTTCTGAGTGCTTTATCATCCCTGTGGTGTTGTGGTATTTTGTGGGTTTTTAAGCCAGCCCGGCTTAGAATATTTTTGTGCCTAGTGTGGGTGTCACATGGGCTTACGCCGCTTATCCCATTCCGGAGGCCTAGGCACCACGCGGCGTTCCATCTCGCTGCCTCACTCACCCACGTCCACCTTTGTTTTTTTGTACCCTTATAACGGGTCCTAGCACTTTATTTTATGGACCACATAGGGGGTCAAGAAGGAAGATTGTTCCTTCGACCCTGTGCGCCTACGTAAAATCCTCCTGTGTGAGTCTCCCATCGATTTAAGCGCAAGAGCTTTGAGAATTTGCCGGGTAGTGGAGTGCTGCACCAGCTACTACCAACCTTCCTCCACCTCCTATCACTAGTCTCATTCTCCACTAATGTCGCTACAGTGATAATATATTTTTTTTATGGAGACATTTGCGAGTGTTGAGACAGTTTTATTTTCCCAGTGATTTCTTAGTGACATTCAGTTACTCTTGATTAGACTGTGTTCATCATATCTTGTTTGCAATATTTTGTTTTCTTCTTTCTTCAGTGTTAATTTTTGTGATTGTTTTTTATGTCTATTGTGTTGTGTTCATTTATGAGATACAATTATTCAGTATTTATTTAGTTGTGGGTGAGTAAGTGATGTTTAAGTAGAGACTTGAATTTATAAACAGACAGTGTTTCTTTTATATTCACAGGAATTCATTAAATTCCAGATTTTTGTGCCTTTTATGTGCATTGAGTTTTTGCATAGTGTGAGATGGACACGAGGAACATCAAAGAGTGATCTGTGCCTTGTGTTACGGTCATGTGTTCTGTTGAGGTTGGTAAGGAGACGTTTGAGTGGAGGGCTTATTTCCAAGTTAAGTGTTCTATGTATGTAGTAGGAACAATAATAAGTATGAATGTTTTGTATGGTGAGTAAGTTTAGAGTTTTGAATGTTGGTGGAGTGTGCTGCCTTTAGTGGGAATTTGTTATCATTCTGACTGCAGCCTTTTGTTGGGTAATTAGTGGTCTGAGATGGTTTATTGTTGTTGAGCCCCATGCACAAATTTCATAAGTGAGATAGGAGTAAATAAGTGAGTGATATAAGGCCAGGAGGGCTGACTGTGGAACATAGTACCGTATCTTCAATAGTATGGGGTTTGTTATACATCCTGGCCAGTTCGGCCACACGTACACCACTTTCATATTGTTCAATGATGTTTTTCTTAAATTCAATCGTATTTCTCACCTTCTTACCAAAGGCTTGGCACTAGGAGCTTTCTTTGGAGCCATGGTAGCTTTTTTAGCACTTACAAGCACTAAAATGAATGGAATATTGTGAAATATTTCATATGAAAATGTGAGGGGACCGTCGCTCACTGGTAAACAATGGCACACTGGCTGGGAAGGGAGGCCTTGGCTGCTCAGAGCCGGGAGCATGCGTCCAGGACGAACAACGATTAGCTAGTCAACCGACCATTTGCGAGCCAGTGTTTGGACGAAAATAACGCGACGATTTCCAAAAAGGACGACTATCGAGCCTGCCGATTATCGAGGGACCACTGTATATGAGTGGGAGGGGCTGGGTTTGATTGGTGTCATTGGGTACAGGAGTAAATTCTTGGGTAGCTTTGGGTAGGGGTCGTTTTGATAAAGACCTGCTTTGTATGGGCCAGTAGGCCTTCTGCTGTGTTCCTCCATTCTTATGTTTAGAAAGACACTCAAGCAAACAATTCGACATATTTATTAGCTAATAAATACATAAAGGACATACTCAGTTTGGGCCAACAGGCCTGCTGCAGTGTTCCTCTTTCCAACATTTGCCCAACCTATTTTTTATGCTACCCAAGCCATAGCTTTCGTAACCTTTCTTTCTCATGTACCAGCTGACTTTTCCACCACATGTATAACTACTACTACCTCTACTTGTGTGGGTGAAACGTTGTCAATAAAGGATCACATTATGCTGCTGCGTCTGACCATCTGTGTCTGGCAGCCCTGCTGCCAGACGCACGGTCGTTAGTTGAGTGGTCATGTGTAGCGTAGGTTGTAAGTCAGATGGTGCGTGTATTTCACTTAAATTTTATTTAGTATTCATTTTTACAGTTTCTGTGTGTTGTATAATTTTATACAGTGTTTTATGTAGTAGTTAGTACACTATTTTTAATGTATTATATTGTCATTTTTGGAAATATAAGCAGTACAGTGTGATCCTTTATTGCCAGTGTGGGCAAAACATTGTCAGTAAAGGATCACATTTTACTGCTTATGTGTTTATATTTCCATTGTATTGGTATTTTATACCATTTATTTCCATTGTCATATTTGGTCTGGAATGGATTAAATTTTATTTACATTATTCTTTATGGGAAAAATTGGTTTAGTTGTCAAACCGACATCAGAAACAAATAGTTTGATAACCGAGGTTCCACTGTACCTGCATTTCTGTAAATATAGTATGGTAGAATAAAATGAAGAGCTCAAATTATAAATTAAGGAATTAATGGAAAGACCACCTAATCCATCATAAAATCAGGGAAATAATAAAAATTACAAACAGTATCAAGCTAAAACTTAAGACACACGTGCAACACCTGGTTATCTTTATTGTGGACGTTTCGCCATTCAGTGGCTTTATCAATACAGATTCTAGGACATAATTAGAAGACTGTAGAACTATATACAAAAGATGAGGTAATTAGTCCCTCAGCCTTGGAGTTGGTGTGGAGAGCACTGTAGTTGTAGAGAATTTGGAGTATAGGCAAGGAAACTGGCGTTTATATAGGCATCAGTGAATAGGGACGTGGAGCCTATATAAATGCCAGTCTCCTTGCCTGTGCTCTAAAATCTCTTCAACAGTGGTGCTCTCCATACTAACTCCAAGGCTGAGGGACTGATTACCTCATCTTTTGTATGTAGTTCTATTGTCTTCTAATTATGTCCTAGAATCTGTATTGATAAAGCCATTGGATGGCGAAACATCTACAATAAAGATAACACGGTGTTGCACATGTGTCATAACTTTCATATTGTCGGTATTGTATGCGTTTCTTGCACAGCATCAAGCTACCAAGGGAAAGAGTTGACAGATAAGAGTTATTGTTGTCAGCTACACTGAAAAACATTTATCAAGATCATAGATATAAAGGTAACACTAAATTAATGACATAAAATTTAGTCACTTTTAGCATTTAAATATGCATAGGATGTAGCAGATTGGAAAATGTGTGAAAGGCATTGAAAGGTTGTTAGGACTAACAGTTACTCAGGTTAACTCTTTCAGGGTCCAGAGGCCAAATCTTAAAGGGTACACCAGGGTCTAAGAATTAAAAAAAAAAAAAAAAATTCTTACAGAATTAAAGATAATTTTCTGTAGGTAATAAAACAAACTTTTTTTTTCCGATCAGTAGTTACCGAGATATAGAGGCGTGAAGTTGACCCTCAATGACCTGGTGGCGGCAACATCCGTGACTTCCGTAAAGTCTCATTATTTCATTTTATTTTTTTGTTACTTTTTTCTTTTCTTTTCTAATATTTTTTTTCCGGTAACTTATGTGGCCTGTGAGACCAATATAATGTATAAATGTACACTCATTGTATTCAACACAATACAGGTCCGCCATCACAAATCCGGCAGTCAGTTATTCAGTTCCTTCAGTTATTCGGCACTAATTTTGGCTAGCATAATTTCAAATTTCCAGGGTTGCCACACCAACCTGCTGGTACTGTTTGGTGGCACAACTTGCTGCACAATTTATTCCAATTTGTTTTTCTCCATTTATTGTTTTAATCTGCTTACTTTTAGCCTAGCCATGGTTCCAATGAATAAAAGAAATGCTTCTCATTATGTAAAGTACCTACACAGTACATTATCTATTAAAGATAAGGTGGCTTTGAAGCCACTGTCGGTTGCCATGAGCTCAGTCTTGTGATGCAGGAGAATATGCTTTATTATTACGCTAATATCAACACTACAGCTTATTTGCCTATCACAATTGATCTAATATGACATAAGAAACAATATAACATAAAACATGTTAAATACTCCTAAATGAATAATATTTGGCATAACACCGAGCAGTTCGACAGAGTTATGAAAAGGATATGGTAAACAAATACCGTTCTCCTATCCTTGTCTTGGTGGCTTATATTAGAGAAAACGGAGTATAGCACAGGGCTAACTATGATATACACTCGTACTCCACCATAAACATAAAAAAAAAAAGTTATTTTCTCTATATAGATTATCACACATAGCAGCATATGTGTAGAGAACCTAGGATAACCCCAAAAAAGTCAACGTGGCTTATTTTTAGTACCTGGCTTGGGTTAGCCATATATGATTTTTGGTAAATATTCGATTCCCAGCCAGGGTAGAAACATTAGGCGTGTTTCTTTACACCTGTTGTCTATGTTTACCCATCAGTAAATGGGTACCTGGGTGTTAGTCGACTAGTGTGGGTGTTATCCTGGGACACTGACCTAATTTTCTTGAAATACTCAGCATAACAAGTGCCTTTCTATACAGTAGTACTGTATGTCACTGATGTCAGCTAGGCCTGTATACCTTGTACGTGTAGTAAATGAAGATATTATTATTATTATTATTATTATTATTATTATTATTATTACAGTGGACCCCCGGTTAACGATATTTTTTCACTCCAGAAGTATGTTCAGGTGCCAGTACTGACCGAATTTGTTCCCATAAGGAATATTGTGAAGTAGATTAGTCCATTTCAGACCCCCAAGCATACACGTGCAAACGCACTTACATAAATACACTTACATAATTGGTCGCATTCGGAGGTGATCGTTATGCGGGGGTCCACTGTATTATTATATTATTATTATTATTATTATTTTCTCAGTTGTTTGTTGGGTTATCTTATTCAAATTTGGGCAATGTATGATGGAAAGATACTTCTTCACTTACACCAAAAATGAAAGAAATCAGACCATAAATAGCGGAGTTCACTTCTCAGCCATTAGTGGCCGCTTAGCGGTCTCGTTTGATAGAATGAAAGATATATTACAGAAATAGATATGATTTTGATTGCTTTCATGATGAAAAGTACCTTGAAATTGCGCTCACAGTAGCGAAAATATTCTGTTCTTTAGCGAAGCTCAAGAGTAAACAAATAACGTCACCGTGCAATACCTGTCCGCCTGCTAGTCTAAATTCTAGTGCAGAGTCAAGAATGGAGTGACATTATTTATACAATTATTACAATAATGCAGTAGTCTGCATAACAGTAAATCTTCTATTTTCTTTTTGTGAATAAAAATTCCAAATGGTAAGCAAGAGTAATATAAGAGGGGCCTGTAGCCGTGACTAATGAACAGAGAAAATGTTATTTTAGTGCCAGGAATGTCTGCATTGTTTATTCTGGTCCCTATTTTGAAATTGGCATCTGTTTGAAATTTGTGTGAAATCGGCCAAATTGCCAATTTCTGACCACTTTATTGGGTAGTTGAAATAAGTGAATGGGCGGTTTCTTGTACTCAGTTGACAGACTAGAAGTAAATAAGTTAATTCAGGTATACACAAATACAGTTACATAGATCATGATACATATCAGTGTATGTATAGAGAACCTAAGATAACCCAGAAAACTCAGACAAAGTGACTTATTTCCAGTACCTGGCTTGGGCTTGCCATATATGATTTTTGGTAAATATTTTTTTTCTCGGTTGTTTTTTGGGCTAACTCATTGAAACTTGGGCAATGTATGATAGAAAGATGCTTCTTAACGTACAACAAAAATAAAAAAGACGGACGATAAATAAGGGAGTTCACTTCTCGGCCATTAGCCGCCTCTTTGCAGTATATTTTCATAGGGTTTTTATGGTTGTATTCTCATTTTTTGGACTCATTTGATAGAATGGAAGATATAGTACAGAAATAGACATGATTTTGATTGTTTTCATGACGAAAAGTACTTTGAAATAGAGTTCAAAGTAGCGGAAATGTTCAATTTTTGCCGATGTTCAATGAACTGTGTAAGTCAAGTTGGTTAATTTTATTAAGTGTATTCTAACCTAACCACTCTGTAATTCGGCAAACTCAGTAATCCGGCACACTACAGGTCCCAATGATGCTGGATTTGTGATTGGGGACCTGTAACTGCAATAATTTGTTTATCATTATATTGCTTACAAAACGTGTTTGCAAGTTTATTGTAAACAAAATAATGATGAAAATATTAGTGTGGTTTAGTACAATGGTACCATATGGTACAATGGTACCATATGGTACAATGGTACCATAGGGTGCAATGGTACCATATGGTACAATTTACCATACAGTGCAGTGGTACTATATGGTACAGTGGTACCATATGGTATAATGGTACCATGTGGTACAATGGTACCATGTGGTACAGTGGTACTATATGGTACAATGGTAAATGGTGCAATGGTACCATTTGGTACTATATGGTATCACTGTACCATATACAATATACCATATACAATAACTGCACTAATATTTTCATTATTTCGTTTACAGTAATTGTTTACAACAAAAACTGCAAAAATGTTGTATATTACTAATGTTCTATTATATATTCTTACATATGTACAGCCACTGGACATGTTGCTTGAGGTGGATGATGAAGCGCTTGGCCTTGGAAACTGCTGAGTCAGAGAGCTTATGTCCCCACTCACTCAATCCTGGCTGGTGCCTCGTGGCACCAGCACCTTCTACTGGCCATGTGGTACAGGGTACCATATAGTACTTTGTACCATACAGTACAAAATACCATATGGTGCAGGGTACCATATGGTGCAAGGTACCCCATGGTGCAGGATACCTTATGGTACATTGTACCATAAAGTACAGGGCACCATATGGTAAAGATACAGGGGTCCCTATGGAAATAAGTCACCCTGACTTTTTTGGGTTATCCTAGGATTTTATACGTATGCTGCTATGTTTATTTATTTATTAATTTGAGCATACATACAGAGGTACAAAATACAGGTAAGAGCAGCATGCCAAAGCCACTTATATGCATAGCATTACGGGCTGGCTTAAAATTAACTTAAGATTAACTAAGCAATGATGAAATCAGTGATAAAACATTATTGTAAACAGATAACTATAAAGCACAAATGAGTATTACAAAGACAGGTCATATGGTTGCATGCAATGTTGTACATTCAGTCGTATGAAGTATTCTGTTAGGTAGTGTATTTAAAAAATAATAAAGTTAGATTGGGTTTTAGGTTTAACATTTATGTGATATAATTGTGAGAAACATTTAAGATATACAATTTATAAGGTTCAGTTATTCAGTATTTATTTGGTTTTGGGTGAGTAAGTGATCTTTGAGAAGAGACTTGAATTTATAAACAGGTAGTGTTTCTTTTATATTTACAGGTAATGAATTCCAAATTTTAGGGCCTTTTATGTGCATTGAGTTTTTGCATAGTGTGAGATGGACACGAGGAACATCAAAGAGTGATCTGTGCCTTGTGTTATGGTCATGTGTTCTGTTGAGGTTGGCAAGGAGATGTTTGAGGGGAGGGTTAATATCAGAGTTAAGTGTTCTATGTATGTAGTAGGTGCAGTAATAAGTATGGATGTTTTGTATGGTGAGTAGGTTTAGTGTATTGAATATTGGTGGAGTGTGCTGCCTGTAGTGAGAATTTGTTATCATTCTAACTGCAGCCTTTTGTTGGGTAATTAGTGGTCTGAGATGGTTAATTGTTGTTGAGCCCCATGCACAAATTCCATAGGTGAGATAGGGGTAAATAAGAGAGTGATATAGGGCCAGGAGGGCTGACTGTGGAGCATAGTACCGTATCTTCGATAGTATGCCTACAGTCTTGGAAATTTTCTTAGAAATTTGTTGTATATGTGTATGAAATTTGAGTCTATTATCAAGGTGGATTCCTAAGAATTTTCCGTCTGTTAGCTTTGTGATAGGTGATCCGTTTATCATTATGTTAAGAGGGACATCTGTAGCTCTGTTACCAAACTGAATGAAGTAGGTTTTGTCAATGTATGATAATCTTTGTAACTGTATTTGTGTACACCTGAATAAACTTACTCAAGCACATGTGGCATCATAAGTAAGTTTATTTAGGTATACACAAATAAAGTTACATAGATTATCATACATAATAGCATATGTTTGGAGACCTAGGTTAACCAAAAAAAGTCAGACAGACATTTCCATTAGGGTCCCTGTACCCTGTACGATATGGTACAATGTACCATGTGGTCTAATGTACCATATGGTCTAATGTACCATATGGTCTAATGTACCATATGGTCTAATGTACCATATGGTCTAATGTACCATATGGTACAATGTACCATATGGTACAATGTACCATATTGTACATTGTACCATATGATACCATTGTATGATATGGCACCATTGTACCATATGGTACCATTGTACCATATGGTACCATTGTACCATATGGTTCAGAACCATAGAATTTCTCTTCAGATTCACTCCCATCAGTCTTAGAACATTAAGTTGGGAAGAGGAGAGTCAGAATTCACCCAGGCAGTGAGAGCTTCCTTGCCACCAGGCATGGTGAACAAAGTCACTTTGGTGGCATTCCAACAATGCCATGCTGACGTCCAGATTTTTTCTATAGTGAACACACTGACCACCCAGACCCATTCTCTTAGATGTAAGCCTACCAACCTTCAGGAGCTAAATTTGAGGCCACTCGAATTTTGGCATTTTACAGTTTGGATCTACAACTCAAAGCCATAGAACCACGGCATGGACCCTGAAAGGGTTAAATGAGAGAAAGAAGTGCTGAAAAGTGTTAAGGGGCCATAAACTGCAATACTACAGTGACAATAATTAGACTTAACCTCTCCAAAGAATGGATAAAAATTTGAAACTTATACAAGGCTGATTGATGACAGAATTGATGAAAAGGGAACTTATTTCCTGTAGAATAATCTAGCTGTACCCTCTGGTCCAATGGTATTTAACCCTTAAACTGTCCAAACGTAGATTTACGTTTGCATGTGTAGCACTCCAAACGTAGATCAATGTTTTATTTTTCATTCCTTCAAATTTGGCACAATAGGCTTGAGTCGCTTAGACATGAAAGAATGGGTCTGTGCACTCAGTGTGTGCACTGTTAAAAAATCTGGGAGCACTTAGTACCTTGTGGGAGCACCAGTTCAATTGACCGCCAGCGAGAACAAATAGCGTGGCAAACACCAAGCATTCACTGATTCCATATTGCATTAACACTTTCATTTTAAGAGGAAAGTAAAAATAGATAATACATGAGTGAGTGTGGGTGAGTGAGAGTTGGACCTGATTAGCTTGTGCTACTAGGTCTGATAACATAAGAACATAAGAAAGAAGGAACACTGCAACAGGTCTCCTGACTCATGCAGAGCAGGTCCATGTTACAACCCCCTGGATTAGCACAATGACCCACCCAGTCTGGTCGCCTCCACTCAAGGAAGGAGCACGGCACCAGACCCAGCAGCACAAGCTAGTCATGTCCAACTCTCACCCACCCACACCCACTCATGTATTTATCTAACCTATTTTTAAAACTACACAACATTTTAGGCTCAATAAGTGTACTCAGGAGTTTGTTCCACTCATCTACAACTCTATTACCAAACCAATGCTTACCTATATCCTTCCTGACTCTGAATTTTTCCAACTTGAAACCATTGCTGCGAGTCCTGTCTTGGCTGGAAATTTTCAGCACACTATTTACATCCCCTTTATTTATTCCTGTTTTCCATTTATACACCTCGATCATATCCTCCCTAATTTTATGCCTTTTGAGAAGAATGCAGATTCAGGGCCCTCAGTCTATCCTCATAGGGAAGATTTCTGATACATGGGATCGTCTTTGTCATCCTCCTCTACGTTTTCCAGAGCATTTATATCCATTCTGTGATACGGTGACCAGAACTGAGCAGAACAGTCTAAATGAGGCCTAACCAAGGATATATAGAGTTGAAGAACAACCTGAGGACTTCTCTTTTTTATACTTCTAGATATGAAGTCAAGAATTCTGTTAGCTTTATTGCGAACACTAATTCACTGTTGTCTTGGTTTTAGATTACTGCTAACCAGAACTCCTAAATCCTTTTCTCAATCAGTAGTATTAAGATCTACATTATTTAGTTTATATGTGGCATGGTTATTTCCCTGTCCAACATTTAGAACTTTGCATTTGTCAATATTAAACTGCACCTGCCACTTCTCCAACCATTGCAACAGTCTATTCAAATCATCCACGAGTGCTCTAGTGTCCTCATTAGAATGAATTGGATGGCCTATTTTGGTGTCATCAGCAAATTTGCTTATGTCGCTATTTATTCCCTCATCTATGTCGTTAATGTAAATTGTGAACAACAACGGGCCCAACACTGACCTCTGAGGAACACCGCTTGTGACGTGCCCCCATTCTGATTTCTCCCCATTTATGCAAACTCTCTGCTGCCTATTTGTCAGCAATGCCTCTACCCAGGAAAAAAATTCTCCTCCTATTCCATGTGCCTTAAGTTTCCTCAATAGCCTTTGGTGTGGAAATCTATCGAAAGCCTTACTGAAGTCCGTATACGCAATATCATATTCATTACCATGATCTACCTCCTCAAACACCGTAGTGAAAAAAGTTAGTAAATTCGTAAGACAGGAACGCCCCTTTGTAAAACTGTGTTGAGATTCATGAATCAATCTGCCTATCAAGATGGCTATGAATTGCTTCGTCAATTATTGATTCCATAAATTTTCCCACTGTGGAGGTAAGGCTTATTGATCTATAGTTCGAAGCCAAGGACCTGTCACCTGCCTTGTAAATAGGTATTACATTTGCCATTTTCCACTTATCAGGCTGTGCCAGTTTGTAGTGATATGTTAAAAGGATTAGCCAAAGGTATGCGAAGTTCCTCTTTACATTCCTTTATACACCCATGCAAACAGTTCATCAGGACCTGGGGATTTGTTAGGTTTTAGTTTCTCTGTTTGTCTGAGGACCATATCACTAGTTACCTCAATCGTGCATAGTTTATCATACTGTTCTACATACAGTGGAACCTCAAAAATCGAACGTATCACATATCGAACGTTTCAAAAATAGGACCATTTTTTTTGGACAAACTGTGTCCCTATTACTGAACGCACCCCTATTTTCTGACCGCCGAGTACGGGACCTGTCTGCCGGCCCGCTCTGTCCGCATCCCCGCGCAGGCGCCGTGAGCAGTCTAGCTTTGTTTATGCTTGAGTGAACATTAACCTGCGCTCTCATTCATGCATTTTGCGATTATTTCGTTGTGTTTAGTGCTTGTGGGACTGTGAAATAAGCTGCCATGGGCCCAAAGAAACTTGCTAGTGGCACCCCTGTAGTAAAGAAAGTGAGAAACACCGTAGATGTGAAGAAGGAAATAATACAGAAGTATGAGAGTGTTGTGAGACTTGTTGAGCTTGCCAGGTTGTATGGGAAAAACAAGTTGACCATCGGTTCTATCCTGTCAATGAAAGAACAAATCAAGGAAGCTGATGTTGCGAAAGGTGTTAATATAGGGAGTGGATGAGGTGCCTTCTTCAAATATTAAGGAGATTTGTGCCAAGTGGAATGATGTCCAAATGTTTGTGCAGAAGTACCACCCTGACCAAGCTGAAACAAGCCATCTTTGCAACAAGTTCAGTGACAGGACCATGTCCCATTTTAGGGAAATGTTAAAGAGGTGCCAGAAACAGAGGACTCTCAAGCTGGTCCTAGTGGCATTAAAAGACAGAGATGGGAAGTAACCCCAGAGAGGGCTTTACCTGAAGTCCTTATGGAGGGGGATTCTCCTTCCAAACACTAACCCCAACTCCCTCTCTCCTCCTCCTCCCTATCTTCCAGATGCCATCACCAATCTTCAATAAAGGTAAGTAAAAATGTTATTTTATATGTATTACTATACATAATTAAAAACTATAGTATTTGTTGTATGTAAAACTGTAATTAATCTCTATAAAATGTATTTTTTGTGTGAATATTTTTGGGTTTCTGGAACGGATTAATTGTATTTCCATTATTTCTTATGGGAAGTATTGCTTCGAATTTCAGACTTTTCGAATTTAGAACTAGCTCCTGGAACGGATTAAGTTCGATTTTTGAGGTTCCACTGTAATCTATTGTTTCAGGAATATCGCTAGTATTTCCCTGGGTGAAAACTGAGAGGAAGTAGGTATTGAGAATTTCACACATATCCTTATCACTGTCAGTGATCTGACCAGAGTTACTCTTAAGTGGGCCAATCTTGTCCCTAATCTTACTTCTGTATACCTGAAAGAACCCTTTTGGGTTAGTCTTTGAATCCCTTGCGACCTTAGCCTAATAATCCCTTTTTGCTTTTCTTATTTCTTTGTTCATTTCTCTCTCTAATTGAATATATTGATTTCTTAACTGCCCATCCCCTTTTTTGATACGCCTATATATGCCTCTTTATTGACCAATGAGATGTTTTAATCTATTGTTCATCCATTTGGGATTATTTTTGTTAGATCTAATTTCCCTACTCGGAACAAAAGTTGTCTGGGCAGCTAGAACTATCCTCTGAAAAGCATCTTATTGGGAACTAAGATCACCTACCTGACCCATAGTCAGGACATCCAAATTTAGCCCACCCAGGTAATTTTTCAGTCCCATGAAGTTGGCCAAGCGAAAATCTGGGACAGAGATTTGATTGCAGTTATCTGGGTAATTCCATAATACTGTATATTGAAACAAAGTGATTTGTGATCACTTTCCCCAAGCTCATCATTAACCTCAAGATTATTAATTAGTGAATCTTTGTTGGCAAGAACCAAGTCAAGCAGATTGTTTCCTCTAGTTGATTCTGTCACAACCTGTTCTAAAAAGCAATCCTGAACAAATCAAGAAAGTCACTAGACTCAAGATTTCCTGTCATATTGTTCCAATCAATTTGTCTAAAGTTAAAACCTCCCATTATCACAACATTTTCATATCTAGATGCCTTATGAATTTCGTCCCATAACAGCTTGCTACACTCCTTATCAAGGTTTGGTGGTATATAAGTTATTAATTTTTTTTTATTAACACTGGCCGATTCCCACCAAGGCAGGGTGGCCCGAAAAAGAAAAACTTTTTTTCCATCATTCACTCCATCACTGTCTTGCCAGAGGGGTGCTTTACACTACAGTTTATAAAACTGCAACATTAACACCCCTCCTTCAGAGTGCAGGCACTGTACTTCCCATCTCCAGGACTCAAGTCCGGCCTGCCGGTTTCCCTGAATCCCTTGATAAATGTTACTTTGCTCACACTCCAACAGCACGTCAAGTATTAAAAACCATTTGTCTCCATTCACTCCTATCAAACACGCTCACGCATGCTTTCTGGAAATCCAAGCCCCTCACACACAAAACCTCCTCTACCCCCTCCCTTCAACCTTTCCTAGGCCGACCCCTACCCCACCTTCCTTCCACTACAGATTGATACACTCTTGAAGTAATTCTGTTTCGTTCAAATCTCTCTACGTGTCTGAACCACCTCAACAACCCTTCCTCAGCCCTCTGGACAACAGTTTTGGCAATCCCGCACCTCCTCCTAACTTCCAAACTACGAATTCTCTGCATTATATTCACACCACACATGGCCCTCAGACATGACATCTCCACTGCCTCCAGCCTTCTCCTCACTGCAACATTCATCACCCATGCTTCACACCCATGTAAGAGCATTGGTAAAACTGTACTCTCATACATTCCTCTCTTTGCTTCCAAGGACAAAGTTCTTTGTCTTCACAGACTCCTAAGTGCACTGCTCACCCTTTTCCCCTCATCAATTCTATGATTCACCTCATCTTTCATAGACCCATCTGCTGACACGTCCACTCCCAAATATCTGAATACATTCACCTCCTCCGTACTCTCTCCCTCCAATCTGATATCCAATCTTTCATCACCTAATCTTTTTGTTATCCTCATAACCTTACTCTTTCCTGTATTCACTTTAATTTTCTTCTTTTACATACCCTACCAAATTCATCCACCAACCTCTGCAACTTCTCTTCAAAATCTCCCAAGAGCACAGTGTCATCAGCAAAAAGCAGCTGTGACAACTCCCACTTTGTGTGATTCTTTATCTTTTAACTCAAGCCTCTTGCCAGGACCCTTGCATTTACTTCTCTTACAACCCCATCTATAAATATATTGAACAACCACGGTGACATCACACATCCTTGTCTAAGGCCTACTTTTACTGGGAAATAATCTCCGTCTTTCCTACATATTCTAACTTGAGCCTCACTATCCTCGTAAAAGCTCTTCACTGCTTTCAGTAACCTGCCTCCTATACCATACACCTGCAACATCTGCCACATTGCCCCCCCTCTCCACCTTGTCATACGCCTTTTCTAAATCCATAAATGCCACAAAACCCTCTTTAGCCTTATCTAAATACTGTTCATTTATATGTCTCACTATAAACACTTGGTCTACACACCCCCTACCTTTCCTAAAGCCTTGTTCATCTGCTATCCTATTCTCCATCTTACTCTTAATTCTTTCAATAATAACTCTACCATACACTTTACCAGGTATACTCAACAGACTTATCCCCCCTATAATTTTTGCACTCTAATTTGTCACATCCCTCGAGAAACTGTAGCCAAACAGATTCTGTGTTCGATGTGTTTAATCTTATATCATGTCTAAGACAACAATTTAAATTTTCTCTGACATACATCGCCACCCCACCACCCTTACTGTTTACGCTGTCAGTGTGGAATAGTTTATAACCCTGTATGTTGCATTCAGAAGGCATTTCTCTATCTTTCAGGTTGAACCAGGTCTCTGTTATACCAATAATAATTATATTGCCTACACTTGCAAGTAATCTTAGCTCACGACTCAAGAAATCGTAATGACACGATTGCAAACAAACCATACCCCCGGCCGGGATTGAACCCGCGGTCATAGAGTCTCAAAACTCCAGCCCGTCGCTTTAGCCACTAGACCAACTAGCCACAATAATCTTATTGTGGCTAGCTGGTCTAGTGGCTAACACGACGGGCTGGAGTTTTGAGACTCTATGACCGCGGGTTCAATCCCGGCCGGGGGTATGGTTTAATCTTAGCTCATCTATCTTATTTTTTAGACTCCTACTACTGATGTCATACTCCTTTATTCAATAGATGTGACCTGACTAGGTGGGTCATTGGTCTAAGCTGTGGGGAGGGGGGTGTGACATGTACCTTCCTTGCATGGGCCAGTAGGCCTGCTGCAGTGCTCATTCTTTCTTATGTTCTTATGTATTCGGCAGGCTGGCCGGCTGGCTTGCTTTCGCTGTCTCTGGCTGTCTCTCTATCTATATCTCTATCTATCTATATCTCTTTATATCTATATCTTTGTCTCACGTGTACACATAAGTACAGTTATTATACATAGTGTAAATTACCTAGGATAATCCAAAAATTCCAGGCAAAGATAGACAGACAGATAGACAGAAACATAGAAACATGTTTGTGTGTATCAGTGAAAACAAATAAAGCCAGGGTTCCCCACTGAGGTGATAACAGATGTCATAACATGATTCTTCAAGGAGTATGATATACATATACTCCAGGCAGACAGAAAGACAGATAAACAGAGACAGGTAGACAGGCAGGCAGACAGATAGACAAACAGGCAGATAGACAGATAGACCAACAGATAAATAGACAGAGAGCCAAGACATGTTTGTGTGTAACTGATAACCAATATAGTGAGGGTTAACCAAACCATACCCCCGGCCGGGATTGAACCCGCGGTCATAGAGTCTCAAAACTCCAGCCCGTCGCGTTAGCCACTAGACCAGCTAGCCACAATAAGATTCATCCAACTAGGTATATTTCTACACCATAGGAAGGTTAGCACAGGCACCACTGTGACCACAAATGCAAGTTTTTACAGACGAATCTCCAGCTAGCGTGGCCGTGACGAACTCTAGCTCAAGTCCCTTCACTGCCGTCAACATGACTCAAGAAATCTTAATGACACGATTGCAAACAAACCATACCCCCGGCTGGGACGGGCTGGAGTTTTGAGACTCTATGACCGCGGGTTCAATCCCGGCCGGGGGTATGGTTTGTTTGCAATCGTGTCATTACGATTTCTTGAGTCATAGTGAGGGTTAGTTGGAGCAGTGGGCATTTATCAAATGTCACTGGGCTGTCAACACTATAGGGATGCCTTTCATAACAACATGCCTCAAGGTATGCACCAGGGTATCTAAAACATTACTGGGACCTATAAATACTTTGTATATATTTCTAGACAATAGTAAATAACCCAGGCACGTGTAAATGTTCACCTGTCAGTGTGATTGTGACTATTTGAGCACTATTTCAGTACCTAATATTAATGTCAGAACAAAGATTGGCTATGAAATTACAAGAACTATTACAAATTGTAATTATCAGAACATAAAAAATATATAAATTAAAATAAAGATGAGAATAAAAGGTATATCAGCAACACTGCTGCAAGTGGCAGGAGTCGATGTTGCTGACAGGTGAGTATCCAGAGCCAACTTCAGGGTCTTGTATCTCGGTAAGTACTGACCCTAAGTTTTTTTTTTTAATCCTATAACATGTAGAAAAAATGTGCTCTTCATTTTCAAAGAAATTTTTTTTTTTTAATTTTCAAAATATTCGGAGCACCACAAGAGTGAACATAGATCTACGTTTGGACAGTTTAAGGGTTAAAGAAAACAGAATAGTTAACAGCCAAACCAAGACAAAAGGAAAACATCAAGAGAAAAAATTAAGGCAAATTCATCTTGCTCTTTTAATCTTGTTTGCACCTTTGGTAAACATTTTGTTTCAATGTTAGAAAAATCAAGTAATAATGAAAATATTTTCATTATTACTTGATTTTTCTAACAGTCTTTCCTATCTCAACTGATCTTATTCCAATTTTTGCCCCTCCACTCTCTTCTTTTCGTGCAAAACCATTATTAGACCCGGTGCAATCCACCATATTGTAAACAATGAGCTTATGTTGATTTCCACTATTTTATCTCAGAATACAAGTTTTCTTTACCACAATAATTTTCCAAAGTAATTTTTCCTTTAATTTTCTAGGACATCCCTTACTCTGCCCTATACCTTTCACTATAAGCAGTCTGAAATATGCTTTCTCTAAGCTGAGGTTGTTGTTGTCCATATAAACTTGAAAGCTCAGATGTGCATGATTTTGTATTTTTAAGAATTTATTTGAAGTAATAATTTATATATATACTCTGTCAGATTCGCATGCGGTGGCGAGAGCTGTGCAAGAAATATCGCAATACAGTTAATCACAATGATCTGTACAACGCTCAGAAAACTTGCCAATATTTTGATGATCTTAATAATCTGTTTGGTAAGTACGTGTATGCTATTTCATACCAATTTATTCAGCAAAATGTAATTTATATGAAATGTTTCTTGACATTTTCTCCTGATTTTTTCATCACAAGTATTGATATTTTTTGTGTTCATTTTATGCATGTGTAGTGAAATGGCATTCATTTGATAGAGATTGAGTAAAAATTGTAGAATATATAATTGTTGGACAGTGTGGGTAACAGAAGACCAAAGGCAGTGTTGTCCTGTACGTGATGAAGGTTGATACTGCTACCGCTACCACTTAGGCACAAACATACTCTCATCACAGCCTTCCCTGCCATATGCTCAGAAACCTGCTATGTACACTAAACACAACCTACCCTGCCACATGCTTGAAAACCTGCTACCCTCACATGTGTCTGTTCTACACCACAGGCTGAGCACATGCTTACCAGCACATTCTTACCATGCCATATGACTTGCTGCCCTCATACCCTTCCTTCCACACCAAGACACTTCCACCTTCACTGCAACATCAAGTTTAAGATAATATGTAAAAAATTTTGTCAGAATGGAAGAAGAGGGAAGGTAAAAGAGGTTTCGTCCTTCAAGGAGTGTTTTGATAGGGATTATTATTTCCATAGAAAGGAAGGCATCTCCAGTTATAGCATGGGTTTCTTTTGTAAAGTAATTATGAATTCTCAGTACGTGTATATTAGCCATAGATTGTGTCAGTATTATCCTTGCTGGCAGTGAGGCCTCCTTTTAACCCTTTGACTGTCGCGGCCGTATATATACGTCTTACGAGGTACAGTGTTTGACGTATATATACTCATAAATTCTAGCGGCTTCAAATCAAGCAGGAGAAAGCTGGTAGGCCTACATGTGAGAGAATGGGTCTGTGTGGTCAGTGTGCACCATATAAAAAAAATCCTGGAGCACGCAGTGCATAATGAGAAAAAAAACTCCGACCGTTTTTTTTAATTAAAATGCCGACTTTGTGGTCTATTTTCGTATAGTATTTATGGTTGTATTCTCGTTTTGTTGGTCTCATTTGATAGAATGGAAGACATATTATAGAAATAGAGATGATTTTGATTGATTTTACTATAAAAAGAACCTAGAAATGGAGCTCAAAATAGGGGAAATGTTTGATTTTTGCCAATGTTCAAAAGTAAGCAAATGATGCCATTTTCCAGTAAATGTCCAACTAGCCATTCTAATATGCAGTCATGAATGGGTTGATGTTATTTATACAATTATTACAGTATTGCAGTAGTCTGCATAATAGTAAGTCTTCAATTTTTTGTTTGAATAAAAATTCAAAATAGAAAGCAAGAGTAATATCAGAGGGGCCTGGAAACACGACTGATGAGCAAAGAAAATGTTATTTTAGAGCCAGGAATGTCTGCATTTTCTGGACCTTATTTCGAAATTGTCATATTTTTTAGTTTTCGTGAAATTGGCTAAATTGCAAATTTCTGACCACATTATTAGGTAGTTGAAATCGGTAAATGGGCAGTTTCTTGTACTCAATCGATAGAAAAAATGGAGTTCTAAGGAAATAGCTATGAGTTTGGTCGACTGGAACAATGGAATTAGCCAAAAATAGGGCTCAAAGTGGGCGAAATCGCCAATTTGTAAACGGCGCCGAGGTCGCTAAATTTGCGAGAGCATAATTCTGTCAGTTTTCCATCAAATTTCGTTTTTTGGTGTCATTACAATCGGGAAAAGATTCTCTATCATTTCGTAAGAAAAAATATTTTTTTTTTTTTTTTTTTTGAAATTTTGCGACACCAGGACGTAAGACGTATATATACGGCCGCGACAGTCAAAGGGTTAACCCCTTGATTGTCACAACCCCAAATCCTGAGGTGTCTCCTGGTGTCGCAAAATTTCCAAAAAAAAAAAAAAAAAAAAAAAAAAAAAAAATTCATAGGAAATGATAGAGAATCTTTTCCCGATTGTAATGATACCAAAAGAAAGAAATTTGATGGAAAATGAGGGAATTACGCTCTCGCGAAGTTAGCAACCTCGGCAATATTTACAAATCGGTGATTTCGCCCACTTTGAGTTCTATTTTCGGCTAATTCCATTGTTCCAGTCAACCAAACCCATAGCTATTTCTTTAGAACTCCATTTTTTCTATCGATTGAGTACAAGAAACTGCCCATTTACCGATTTCAACTACCTAATAATGTGGTCAGAAATTTGCAATTTGGCCAATTTCACGAAAATTAAAAAATACGACAATTTCAAAACAGGGTTCAGAATGAACAGTGCAGATATTCCTGGCTCTAAAATAACATTTTCTTTGTTCATCAGTCACGTCTCCAGGCCCCTCTGATATTACTCTTGCTTTCTGTTTCAAATTTTTATTCAAACAAAAAATAGAAGATTTACTGTTATGCAGACTACTGCAATATTGTAATAATTTTATAAATAATGTCAACCCATTCATGACTGCATTTTAGAATGGCTACTTGGACATACATTGGAAAATGACATAATTTTTTTTACTTTTGAACATCAGCAAAAATCAAACATTTCCCCTACTTTGAGCTCCATTTCAAGTTTTTTTTCTTAGAAAAAACAATCAAAATCACCTCTATTTCTATAATATGTTTTCCATTCTATCAAATGAGACCAAGAAAACGAGAATGCAACCATAAATGCTATACAAAAATAGACCACAAAGTCGGCATTTTAATTAAAAAAAAATGGTTTGATTTTTTTTTCTTCTCATTATGCACTGCGTGCTACAGGATTTTTTTTATATGGTGCACACTGACCACACAGACCCATTCTCTCACATGTGGGCCTACCAGCTTTCTCCTGCTTGATTTGAAGCCGCTAGAATTTATAAGTATATACGTCAAAAACGGTGGCTCGTAAGACGTATATATACGACCAAAACAGTCAGAGTTAATTAGATAATAGTGCTATTTTTCTAGTGTTCCTTCCCTTCTATTCATTGATCACAAGAAACTGCCTATTCAACTATCAGAACTACCCTATAAAGTATGCAGAATCTGATAATTTTGCCAGTTTTACACAAAATTAAAAATAATCCAATGTACAGAATCCAAAATAAACACTGTAGATGTTCCAGGCACTAAAATAACCTTTACTCTGTTTATTAACCCTTTGACTGTCGCGGCCGTATATATACATTTTACGAGGTGCCGTGTTTGACGTATATATACTCATAAATTCTAGCGGCTTCAAATCAAGCAGGAGAAAGCTGGTAGGCCCACATGTGAGAGAATGGGTCTGTGTGGTCAGTGTGCACCATATAAAAAAAATCCTGGAGCATGCAGTGCATAATGAGAAAAAAAAACTCCGACCGTTTTTTTAATTAAAATGCCGACTTTGTGGTCTATTTTCGTATAGTATTTATCTTTGTATTCTCGTTTTCTTGGTCTCATTTGATAGAATGGAAAACATATTACAGAAATAGAGGTGTTTTTGATTGATTTTACTATAAAAAGAACCTAGAAATGGAGCTCAAAGTAGGGGAAATGTTTGATTTTTGCCAATGTTCAAAAGTAAACAGATGATGCCATTGTCCAATAAATGTCCAACTAGCCATTCTAATATGCAGTCATGAATGGGTTGATGTTATTTATACAGTTATTACAGCATTGCAGTAGTCTGCATAATAGCAAGTCTAATATTTTTTGTTTGAATAAAAATTCAAAATAGAAAGCAAGAGTAATATCAGAGGGGCCTGGAGACGTGACTGATGAACAAAGAAAACGTTACTTTAGAGCCTGGAATGTCTGCATTGTTCATTCTGGACCTTATTTTGAAATTGTCATATTTTTTAGTTTTCGTGAAATTGGCCAAATTGCAAATTTCTGACCACATTATTAGGTAGTTGAAATCAGTAAATGGGCAGTTTCTTGTACTCAATCGATAGAAAAAATGAAGTTCTAAAGAAATAGCTATGAGTTTGGGCGACTGGAACAATGGAATTAGCCGAAAATAGGGCTCAAATTGGGCGAAATCGCTGATTTGTAAACAGCGCCGAGGTCGCTAAGTTCGCGAGAGCATAATTCCGTCAGTTTTCCATCAAATTTCGTTTTTTTGGTGTCATTACAATCGGGAAAAGATTCTCTATCATTTCATAAGAAAAAATATTTTTTTTTTTTTTTTTAAATTTTGCGACACCAGGAGACACCTCAGGATTGGGGGTTGCGACAGTCAAAGGGTTAATCACATCTTCAGGTTTCTCTTGTATTACATTTGCCCTCCATTTTCAATTTATAATCTCAAAAAATCAAAGATTTACCTTACGTCTCGGATAATGAAATATAACTAGGAATGATTGCCCATGGTTTACAGCGATTCAGACATAGTAAAACCCCATAAAACACTGCGAGAGGGTGTAGGGGAAACCTTTCCTCTCCTCTGGATAATCCTCAAAAATCAAATATTTCTACTACTTTGAGCCTGATTTCAACCTAATCCCAATACTGAAACAAACCAAAATCATTTCAGTGGTATATCTTGAATTCTATCAAAATGATGCCACAAAACATCCAATAAAATTATAAAGAAAACATCGTAGAAAACACCTTGGTCACTATTTTAACCCTTTGACTGTCACAAGTCAAGGTCTGAAACTGTCATTCTATGTCGCAAAATTTTTGGGAACAAAAATGATAGAGAATCTTTTCCCGATAGTAATGACACCAAAAGTACGAAATTTAGTCTGAAACTCAGGGAATTACGCTCCCGCGAATTTAGTGGTCTCGGCGACATATAGGCATCGGCAATTGTACCTAATTTGAGCCCTGTTTTTGGTCAATTCCGTTGTTCCAGTTGACCAATCTCGTAGCTATTTCTTTAGAATTCCATTTTTTCTGTCCATTGAGTACAAGAAACCGCCCATTTTCCGATTGGAACTACCCAATAAAGTGGTTAGATATTGGCAATTTGACCAATTTCACGCAAATTAAAAAAAGATGCCAATTTCAAATAACATATCCTCTGTTCATTAGTCACGTCTCTAGGCCCCTCTTATATTACTATTGCTATCTATTTTCATTTTTTATTCATACAAAAAATGCAAAATTTACTGTTAAGCAGACTATTGCATTATTGTAAAAATGGTATAAATATTATCAGTGCACTAGTGAAAGAATATTAGACTCCCCAGTTGACGTGTATTGGACGTGTGGTGTGATTTGCTTACTCCTGAACATTGGTAAAAATCAAACATTTCCGCTACTTTGACCTCAATTTCAAGGTCGTTTTCATCGTGAAATAAAAATCATCTCTATTTCTGTAATATGTTTTCCATTTTATCACGTGAGGCCATGAAAACAAGAATACAACGATAAATACTATACGAAAATACACCTCAAAGTCGGCGTTTTAACCCTTTGACTGTCGCGGCCGTATATATACGTCTTACGAGGTACCATGTTTGACGTATATAGTATACTCATAAATTCTAGCGGCTTCAAATCAAACAGGAGAAAGCTGGTAGGCCCACATGTGAGAGAATGGGTCTGTGTGGTCAGTGTGCACCACATAAAAAAAATCCTGGAGCACGCAGTGCATAATGAGAAAAAAAAACTCGACCGTTTTTTTAATTAAAATGCCGACTGTGGTCTATTTTCGTATAGTACAGTGGACCCCCGCATAGCGACCTTAATCCGTGCAAGAGGGCTGGCTGTTATGCGAAATGTTCGGTATGCGAATGAATTTTCCCCATAAGAAATAATGGAAATCAAATTAATCCGTGCAAGACACCCAAAAGTATGAAAAAAAAAATTTTTACCACATGAAATGTTAATTTTAATACACACAAACTGAAAAAGGCATGCACAATTACATGACACTTACTTTTATTGAAGATCTGGTGATGATTGATGGGATGGGAGGAGGGGAGAGAGAGTGTTAGTGTTTAGAAGGGGAATCCCCTTCCATTAAGACTTGAGGTGTCGAGTCCTTTTCTGGGGTTACTTCCCTTCTTCTTTTAATGCCACTAGGACCAGCTTCAGAGTCACTGGACTTCTTTCGCACAACATATCTGTCCATAGTGGCCTGTACCTCTCGTTCCTTTATGACTTCCCTAAAGTGTTTCACAACATTGTCAGTGTACAGGTTGCCAACACGGCTTGCAATAGCTGTGTGAGGGTGATTTTCATCAAAAAGGGTTTGCACTTCAAGCCATTTTGCACACATTTCCTTAATCTTTGTAGTAGGCAATTCCTTCAATTTCTCTTCCCCTCCTTTGAACCAGTTTCCTCAGGTCTGGCCTCTTGCTCTTGAAGTTGATCTATCAGCTCATCAGTGGTTAGTTCTTCATTGTCGTCCTCCACCAACTCTTCCACATCCTCCCCACTAACCTCCAACCCCAAGGACTTCCCAATGCCACAATTGATTCCTCAACTGGCATACTCCTCTCAGGGTTAGCCTCAAACCCTTCAAAATCCCTTTTGTCTACACATTCTGGCCACAGTTTCTTCCAAGCAGAGTTCAAGGTCTTCTTAGTCACTCCCTCCCAAGCCTTACCTATAAGGTTTATACAATTGAGGATATTAAAGTGATCTCTCCAAAAGTCTCTTAGAGTCAGTTGAGTTTCTGAGGTCACTACAAAGCACCTTTCAAACAGAGGTTTTTTGTGTACAGTTTTTGAAGTTTGCAATAACCCTGCTGGTCCAGGGGCTGCAGGAGAGGAGTGGTATTAGGAGGCAAAAACTTGATGTTAATGAATTTTCATGTCCCCAAAAAGTCGCTCTGCCACGTCTGTAGGATGACCAGGGGCATTGTCTAACACCAGGAGGCACTTAAGTTCAAATTTTCTTTTCGTTAGGTAATCTTTCACATTGGGGGCAAATGCATGGTGTAACCAGTCATAGAAAAAGTCCCTAGTGCCCCTTTCCCTTTTACTGTTTGCCCTCCACAGCACAAAAACAAATTTTCCCTTTGAGGACATTCTTTTGCCTGAACGGTCTGGGAGTTTAAGAGTGATACACTAATAAAGGCTTCACTTTGCAATCACCAGTAGCATTGGAACACATCAACAAAGTAAGCTGTCTTTCATAGGCTTATGTCCTGGGAGTGCCTTTTCCTCCTGAGTAATGTAGGTCCTGCTTGGCATTTTCTTCCAAAACAGGCCTGTTTCATCACAATTAAACACTTGTTCGGGTTTTCAGTCCTTCGTTTTCTATGCACCCCTTGAATTCCTGACATATTTTTCAGCCGCTTTGTGGTCCGAATGGCGCCTCACCATGCCTTATCACACTATGTATGCCACTAGCTTCTTAAATCTCTCAAACCCAAACCCTTTTGCTGGCCTTAAATTCACTCACATCATCACTAGTTGCAGCCTTTTTTTAATTAAATCCTCATGCAACTTCCTAGCCTTTTCGCTTATGATCGCTTGAGAAACGCTATTCCTGCTAGCTGTTTTTCATTTATCCACCACCAATAAGAGTCTCTAAAACATCTTCCATCACTTGCGATCTCGTTTCGAAAACACAGTTAAACCTTTGGCAAGAACAGCTTCCTTGATTGCCTTTCTGTTGCCCACAATAGTAGAGATGGTTGATTTGGGTTTCTTGTACAACTGACCAGGTCGGTGATACGCACTCCACTTTCATACTTATCAATGATCTCTTTCTTCATCTCTATTGGAATTCTAACCCTTATTGCTGTAGGGTTGGAACTGAAGTTTCTTGGGGCCCATGGTTACTTATTTTCCAGATAAAGCACCCAAAACACTGTAATAATACGAAATATTCCGATTGTATGCTTGAATGTTACCGCGGAGGCTGGCTGGTAAACAATGCCACCGGCGGAACATATGAGGCTGGCTCAGGCCGCACATTGGACGCTTCTCGGACGAAGGGCGCTGAGCGGGTTTTTGGGCGGTATGCGAGGCAAAATTTTAGCGATCAAAGCGTCCGGTATGCGGATTGTACGTTATGCAAGGCGTCCGGTATGCGGGGGTCCACTGTATTTATTGTTGTATTCTCGTTTTCTTGGTCTCATTTGATAGAATGGAAAGCATATTATAGAAAAAGAGATGATTTTGATTGATTTTACCATAAAAAGAACCTGGAAATGGAGCTCAAAGTGGGGGAAATGTTTGATTTTTGCCGATGTTCAAAAATAAACAAATGACATCATTGTCCAATATATGTCCAACTAGCCATTCTAATATACAGTCATGAATGGGTTGATGTTATTTATACAATTATTACAGTATTGGAGTAGTCTGCATAATAGTAAATCTTCTATTTTTTGTTTGAATAAAAATTCAAAATGGAAAGCAAGAGTAATATCAGAGGGGCCTGGAGACATGACTGATGAACAAAGAAAATGTTATTTTAGAGCCAGGAATGTCTGCATTATTCATTCTGGACCTTATTTTGAAATTGTCATATTTCTTAATTTTCGTGAAATTGGCCAAATTGCAAATTTCTGACCACGTTATTTGGGGAGTTGAAATTGGTAAACAGGCAGTTTCTTGTAACTCAATCGATAGGAAAAAAAAAGGAAATTCTAAAGAAATAGCTATGAGTTTGGTAGACTGGAACAAAGGAATTAGCCGAAAATATGTCTCAAAGTGGGCGAAGTCTCCGATTTGTAAATATCGCCAAGTTCGCTAACTTCGCGAGAGCGTAATTCCGTCAGTTTTCCATCAAATTTCGTTTTTTTTGTGTCATTACAATCGGGAAAAGATTCTCTTATCATTTCATAAGAACTTTTTTTTTTTTTTTTTTTTTTTTTTTTTTTTTTTTTTTTTTTTTTTTTTAAATTTTGCGACACCAGGAGACACTTCAGGATTGGGGGTTGCGACAGTCAAGGGGTTAATGGTAATGGGCGATTTCAACCACAGGGATATCGACTGGGAAAACGTGGAGCCACATGGGGGTCCCGAAACATGGAGAGCCAAGATGATGGATGTGGTACTTGAAAACCTCATGCATCAACATGTTAGAGACACTACCAGAGAGAGAGGAGAAGATGAACCAGCAAGACTGGACCTTGTATTCACCTTGAGTAGTTCAGACATCGAGGATATCTTGTATGAAAGGCCCCTGGGAGCTAGTGATCATGTGGTTCTGTGCTTCGACTACATAGTTGAGCTCCAAGTGGAGAGAGTAGCAGGAATAGGGTGGGAAAAACCAAACTACAAAAGGGGGAACTACTCAGGCATGAGGAACTTCCTTCAAAACATTCATTGGGAGAGGGAACTGACAGGAAAACCAGTACAAGAAATGATGGACTATGTGGCAACAAAATGCAAGGAGGCATTGGAGAGGTTTGTTCCCAAGGGAAACAGAAATAATGGGAAGAACAGAACGAGTCCTTGGTTCACCCAAAGGTGTAGGGAGGCAAAAACTAGGTGTACTAGAGAATGGAAAAGGTACAGAAGACAGAGAACTCAGGAAAATAAAGAGATTAGCCGAAGAGCCAGAAATGAATATGCACAGATAAGAAGGGAGGCTCAGCGACAATATGAAAATGACATAGCATCGAAAGTCAAGACTGACCCGAAGCTGTTGTACAGCCACATAGGAGGAAACAACAGTCAAGGACCAGGTAATCAGACTGAGGAAGGGTTATGGGGAATTCACAAGAAACGACCGGGAGGTATGTCAGGAGCTCAACACGAGATTTAAAGAAGTATTTACAGTGGAAACCAGTAGGACTCCAGGAAATCAGAACAGGGGGGTACACCAGCAAGTGCTGGATGAGGTACATATAACCAAGGAGGAAGTGAAGAAGCTGCTATGCGAACTTGACACCTCAAAGGCGGTGGGACCAGACAACATCTCTCCGTGGGTCCTTAAAGAGGGAGCAGAGATATTGTGTGTGCCATTAACAAAGATCTTCAACACATCATTTGAAACTGGGCAACTACCTGAGGTATGGAAGATGGCAAATGTAGTCCCAATTTTTAAAACGGGAGACAGACATGAGGCACTAAACTACAGACCTGTATCACTAACGTGTATAGTATGCAAGGTCATGGAGAAGATCATCAGGAGGAGAGTGGTGGAGCACCTGGAAAGAAACAAGTGTATAATTGACAAAACCCGCATGGTTTCAGGGAAGGAAAATCTTGTGTCACAAAACCTACTAGAGTTTTATGACAAGGTGACAGAAGTAAGACAAGAGAGAGAGGGTGGATCGACTGCATTTTTTTTGGACTGCAAAAAGGCCTTCGACACAGTTCCTCACAAGAGGTTACTGAAAAAGCTAGAAGATCAGGCACACATAACAGGAAAGGCACTGCAATGGATCAGAGAATACCTGACAGGGAGGCAACAACGAGTCATGGTACGTGACGCGGTGTCAGAGTGGGCGCTTGTGACAAGCGGGGTTCCACAGGGGTCAGTCCTAGGACCTGTGCTGTTCTTGGTATATGTGAACGACATAACGGAAGGGATAGACTCAGAAGTGTCCTTGTTTGCAGATGATGTGAAGTTAATGAGAAGAATCAAATCGGATGAGGATCAGGCAGGACTACAAAGAGACCTGGACAGGCTACAAGCCTGGTCCAGAAACTGGCTCCTTGAGTTTAACCCTGCCAAATGCAAAGTCATGAAGATTGGGGAAGGGCAAAGAAGACGCAGAGACACAATATAGTTTAGATGGCCAAAGACTGCAAACCTCACTCAAGGAAAAAGATCTGGGGGTGAGTATAACACCGAGCATATCTCCTGAGGCGCACATAAATCAGATAACTGCTGCAGCATACGGGCGCCTGGCAAACCTACGGATAGCGTTCCGATACCTCAATAAGGAGTCGTTCAAGACACTGTATACCATTTATGTCAGGCCCATACTGGAGTATGCAGCACCAGTTTGGAATCCACACCTAGTCAAGCACGTCAAGAAATTAGAGAAAGTGCAAAGGTTTGCAACAAGACTAGTCCCAGAGCTACGGGGATTGTCGTACGAAGAAAGGTTGAGGGAAATCGGCCTGACGACACTGGAGGCCAGGAGGGTCAGGGGAGACATGATAACGACATATAAAATACTGCGCAGAATAGACACGGTGGACAAAGACAGGATGTTCCAGAGATGGGACACACACACAAGAGGTCACAATTGGAAGTTGAAGACTCAGATGAATCAAAGGGATGTTAGGAAGTATTTCTTCAGTCATAGAGTAGTCAAGTCGTGGAATAGTCTAGAAAGTGAAGTAGTGGAGGCGGGAACCATACATAGTTTTAAGGCGAGGTATGATAAAGCTCATGGAGCAGGGAGAGAGAGGACCTAGTAGCAATCAGTGAAGAGGCGGGGCCAGGAGCTATGACTCGACCCCTGTAACCACAAATAGGTGAGTACAAATAGGTGAGTACACACACACACACACACACACACACACACACACACACACACACACACACTCACGTGAAGCAGTATCCCTGAATAGTGCTCCCAGGATTTAGTGTTCTAGTGGCTGTCCTAAGATATTATTAGCGGTCGTTGTACGTGAGTGAATCGGTGAACATACCTACAAGAGTATAATAGCTTTCAAGAGTGCGAATAATGTGATAAGATCAAGAATTTTAACAATTTAAATTTGAACGAGTGCTGAGTGAGGGAGGGTAGCAGTCAGCTGATCAGGCTGCTGGCTGCAGTGTTGACACAAAATATCCAAACAGTTAATTGGGTTAACGGTGTAATCTGAATTATTAACAAATACATATGTTAGTTGGTTATAACAGCAGTGTAGTGATAAGGTCTTAAAAGAGTGATTAAGTAAATACTGAAAGTAAGAAAAAATTAGTCAATCCCCACCTGTTGGTGTTGTGAATGTAGCTAACATCATCTGACTTGTTATGACCATAATACTGTACTAAAGAAAAAAAAGGGAATACCAAGTCTTAAAAGAAAAAGAAAATAAAAACTTGAATGCATGATAAAGTTCCTGAAGGAGTTACAAAATTGAAGGAGTTGATAGCAGCCGACCAGCAGGAACCTCCATTGTTGTGCAGACGACATCACTTGCCTATTTGTGGTTAATTTTGGTTAGTGTCTAAAGTCTCAGTGTCTTGCCCTGCTGGTTGTATGCTATAGCATCACTCTCTCCCTATTTCAGTACCAGGAGATAGATAGTGGTAACCCTGATAATGTTTAGTAAATTATCTAAATATCTCCAGGTAAACTCCTGAAGAGTTGTGTAGCCTAGTTAACCCCCCCCCCCGTTTTTCTGACAGCGACAAGCTAGTAAACAAGTACGCACATACAAACACACGTGTGCACCCATAATTATTATTATAATAAACATTAGTATATATTAATAAGGAATTGAGTGAGAAAAAATAATCCTATAATCTTCAAAAAGAAGTAGCATAGTTGCATAGTTGGGCGAAGGGAAAAAACAATAACAATGGTAACGTGCCTTTAAGACGAAAACTAGGTAAACCACACACCACAAACACAATAGTGTACATTATGATATTATTATTGTTATAAAAGAATAGATTGTAAAACAATTACAACTTCAAAAACACCTAGTGTCCACAACACCATCACACAAACACATCACACAACACACATATGACAACACACACAACCACAACAACACCCACAACACACACACCCACAACACACCCACACACACCCCACACACCCACCACACACCCCACACACCCCACACACCCCCACACCCCACACACACCCCACACCACCCACACACCCCACACACACCCACACACCCCACACACCCCCACACCCCACACCACAACACCCACACACACACCCCACCACCCCACACACCCACACACCCACACACACACACCACACACCCACACACACCACACACACACACCACACCCCCACACACCCCACACACACCCACACACACCCACACACCCCCACACACCCCACATACACCCACACACCCCCACACACACCCCACACCCACACCCCCACACACCCCACACACCCCCACAACACACCCACCCCACCACACCCACCACACCCACACACACCCAACCACCCCACACCCCCACACACCCCCACACCCACACACCCACACACACCCACACCACCACACCCACACACACCCCACACACACACCCACACACACCCCACACACACCCACACACACCCACACACACCCACCACACACCCACACACACCCACACACACCCCCACCCACACCACACACACACCACACACACCCACACACACCCACACACCACACACACCAAAACACCCACACACACACCCACACACACCCCACACACCACACACACCACACACACCACACACACCCACCACCACACATCCACACACACCCACACACATCCACACACACACACACATCCACACACACACACATCCAAACAACACACACCACACACACACACACACACACACACACACACACACACACACACACACACACACACACACACACACACACACACACACACACACACACACACACACACACACACACACACACACACACACACCCACACACACATACTCATCATGTTTGTCCGTCGATTCGACGAGGACCATCTAGTCATCCTGGGGTCGAAGTTGGTGGGTACGCAGACGACTTGTCAGGCCAATCCGCGCACGAAACGTTCTCTGGCAGTGTGGACAGGGAAGGGTGGCGGCATCGAGGGGTCTGATGGCTCTGGTCTTCCTCGCCTGCCTGCGCTGCTCAGCTAGTGAGATTCTTCTTGCCTCGCAGGATGTTGCCCCTTCCTGGACAACTGCTCGCCAGTCATTCCTGTCCTGAGTTATCAGCTCCCACGTGGTGTGGTTGATGTTGAAAGCTTTCAGAGCAGTCTTAAGGGTGTCCTTATAGCGCTTCTTTTGACCTCCTTGAGAGCGCTTTCCATGCTGCAGTTCGCCAAATAAGAGCTTCTTTGGCAGCCGGTGGTCTGGCATGCGAGCAACGTGACCCGCCCAGCGAAGCTGTGTCTGCATTAGGATGGTGTAGATGCTAGGCAGGCCAGCTGTAGTCAGCACTTCTGTGTCTGGGATCTTATCTTGCCATTTGATGCCAAGAATTTTTCTGAGCCATGTGGTGTGAAAGTGGTTCAACTTTCTGGCGTGACGTTTGTAGACAGTCCAGGTTTCGCAGCCATAGAGAAGTGTGGTGAGGACTATGGCTCTGTACACCTTGATCTTGGTGCTTGTGGTGATGCCTCTTCGGTTCCATACATTCTTGTGGAGCCTGCCGAAGGTGGCACTGGCTTTGGCAAGTCTGGCATTCACCTCATCATCGATGACAACGTTTCTGGAAAGGGTACTGCCAAGGTAGGTGAATTTGTCTACGGCATTCAGTCGCTGCCCGTTGATGGTGATGTTTGGCTCAACATACGTCTTTCCCGGAGCAGGCAGATGCATCACTTCAGTCTTCGTTGTACTGATTGTCAGCCCGAAGTTGTTGCAGGCGTCAGAGAACTTGTCAACACTGTGCTGCATGGCGGCTTCTGAAGCAGCATTGAGGGCGCAGTCATCAGCAAATAGCAGGTCATTGATGGTGTCAGTTGCAACACACACACACACACACACACACACACACACACACACCACACACACACACACACACACACACACACACACACACACACACACCACACTCCCCCTCCCCACCTCTCCCTCCTTCCCCCTCCCACTCACCCACTTGCTTCTATCTCCTTCCCACTCCCCCTCCCCACTACTCTCCCACATAGCCACAGTTCCTCCACTACCTCCCCCCACACTCTGACATACACAGTACTAACCTAACATACAGAATTACATGGGTTTTCCCACTCTGAGGCAATCAGGATAAAACAAAAAATGGGTTGCCAGAAAGCAACAGAAAAAACCAAGGGACAGGAGGAAGAAACTGCAAAGGAAGATTGGGCAGCAGAGCTCACAAAAAGGGAACATGAATGGGAAAAGAAACTAGAAGAACTTAGCATGAGAATGGAAGAGAGGATAGACATGGAAAGCAGGAAGTGGGAGGTGCAAGTCAAAGCAGCAGAGGCCAGGATACAGAGTTTAGAGAGGAACTGAAAAATCTGAAACAGCCTAAAGAAACTAATGAACATTTTGGGATTGACAACAGAGACTGCTACCTCAGTCAAATAAGGGGACTGTAGGGAAAGAAGGAGCAAAACTGCATGTAGAAGCTCAATCAGTGGAGACTGTAGTAAATGAAAGAGCTAAGCTATATGTGGAGGCCACTAACAGACCACAGCAGAGCCCAAGGAAACCCGGGGGAAGGGAAAATGACAGGCCACTGAGCCCAAGTATATTAGCTAGTGAAACTGAAGAAAGGAAAGTTGCAATGGAGGATATCAAATTGAATGAGGGGATACACAGGGATATGCAGTGGGAGAATGAAAGGGTGAGGTCAGTCTTTGTGTATGGGCTCCAGGAAGTTGAAGGGGAAACATATGAAGCAAGAAAACAAGGGAAAAAAAAGCAATTGAAAGCATCATGAAAGCAATAGGAGAAGACAACATGACCCAGCTGGAAAATTTTCGGAGAATAGGGGGGTTTGTAAAAAAAAAGAACCTGGCCAGTGAAAGTGATCTTCAAGGCAGAATCGACTCGGAACAGGATCCTGCAGGAGAAAGCACGATTAAGGGACATGCCGGCATTCAGGAAGGTGTATCTCGACCGCGACAGAACACAAGCAGAAAGGCAGAAACAGAGAGAGATGGTACAAAGGCGAAAGGAGGAAAGAGATGGGATGGAGAAGACAGACAGAAGATCCCAGACACAGGAAGATCAAATACAGCCTCCCTCACAACTTCCTATAGAAGCCTCCCTACCAGGTCAACCCCAGTGCAACCAAACACTCTTAAACGAAAATGGACATAAATTCGTTAGAAAACATTCAGCGTAGGATGACTAAATTAATACATAGCATTAGAAATCTTCCTTATGAAGAAAGTTTGAAGACTCTTAAGTTACATTCACTTGTTAGACGAAGAATGAGGGGAGACCTGATCGAAGTGTATAAGTGGAAGATAGGTATTAATAAAGGGGATATTAATAAGGTCTTGAGGATGTCTCTCCAAGAGAGAACCCGCAGTAATGGATTTAAATTAGATAAGTTTAGATTTAGAAAGGACATAGGAAAGTATTGGTTTGGAAATAGGGTAGTTGATGAGTGGAACAGTCTACCTAGTTGGGTTATTGAGGCTGGGACTTTGGGTAGTTTCAAATCTAGGTTGGATAAGTACATGAGTGGGAGGGGTTGGATTTGAGTGGGACTTTCACATCAGAGCTTATTTCTTGGGTGGCATTGAAAATTGGGTTGGGTAAATGTTTTGTTAGTGGGATGAATTGTAAAGGACCTGCCTAGTATGGGCCAGCAGGCCTCCTGCAGTGTTCCTCCTTTCTTATGTTCTTAAACCAAAACACCCATGCCACATCCAATGCCCCCACCCACTGCATTACAAACTCCACCCCCACAGCAACCACCCATAGTTCCTTATCAGGTCTCCCACTTCCCCAACCCCAATACACCTCCCAGACCACAATCTTAGAAAAGAAGTTGAAGGTGTGGTATACAAATGCAGATGGAATAACAAATAAGTATGAGGAGTGGCACGAAAGAATCAAGGAGACATCCCCAGACATATAGCACTCACAGAAACAAAACTCACCAGAATAATAACAGATTCAATCTTTCCATCCGGATATCAAATCCTCAGGAAAGACAGACGGAGGAGAGGGGGAGGAGGAGTTGCACTGCTCATTAAAAACCAGTGGGGGTTTGGGGAAAATGGAAGGAATGGATGGCACAGGCGAAAGGGACTACTTAGTAGGAACAATCCAGTCTGAGGGACATAAGGTGATAATTGCAGTAATGTACAACCCACCACAGAACTGCAGGAGGCCAAGAGAAGAATACGATGAGAGCAACAGAGCAATGGTCGACACACTAGCCGAGGTGGCCAGGAGAGCACACATGGGGGGAGCAAAGTTACTAGTTATGGGTGATTTCAATCACAAGGAGATTGACTGGGAAAACCTGGAGCCCCATGGGGGTCCTGAAACATGGAGAGCCAAGATGATGGATGTGGTATTGGAAAACCTCATGCATCAACATGTTAGAGACCCTACCAGAGAGAGAGGAGAGGATGAACCAGCAAGACTGGACCTTGTATTCACCTTGAGTAGTTCTGACATCAAGGATATCATGTATGAAAGGCCCCTGGGAGCTAGTGATCATGTGGTTCTGTGCTTCGACTACATAGTTGAGCTCCAAGTGGAGAGAGCAGCAGGAATAGGGTGGGAAAAACCAAACTACAAAAGGGGGAACTACTCAGGCTTGAGGAACTTCTTTCAAGACATTCAGTGGGAGAGGGAACTGACAGGAAAACCAGTACAAGAAATGATGGACTATGTGGCAACAAAATGCAAGGAGGCAGAGGAGAGGTTTGTTCCCAAGGGAAACAGAAATAATGGGAAAAAACAGAACGAGTCCTTGGTTCACCCAAAGGTGTAGGGAGGCAAAAACTAGGTGTACTAGAGAATGGAAAAGGTACAGAAGAAGAGAACTCAGGAAAATAAAAGAGATTAGCTGAAGAGCCCGAAACGAATATGCACAGATAAGAAGGGAGGCTCAGCGGCAATACGAAAATGACATAGCATCGAAGTCAAGATGACCGAAGCTGTTGTACAGCCAAAATCAGGAGGAAAACAACAGTCAAGGACAGGTAATCAGACTGAGGAAGGGTGATGGGGAATCACAAGAAACGACCGGGAGGTATGTCAGGAGCTCAACACAAGATTTAAAGAAGTATTTACAGTGGAAACCAGTAGGAATCCAGGACATCAGAGCAGGGGGGTGTACCAGCAAGTGCTGGATGAGGTACATAATAACAAGGAGGAGGTGAAGAAGCTTTCTATGCGAATTGACACCTCAAAGGCGGTGGGACCAGACAAATCTCTCCGTGGGTCCTTAAAGAGGGAGCAGAGACATTGTGTGTACCATTAACAAAGATCTTCAACACATCATTTGAAACTGGGCAACTCCCCGAGGTATGGAAGATGGCAAATGTAGTCCCAATTATTAAAAAGGGAGACAGACATGAGGCACTAAACTACAGACCTGTATCACTAACGTGTATAGTATGCAAGGTCATGGAGAAGATCATCAGGAGAAGAGTGGTGGAGCACTGGAAAGAAACAAGTGTATAATGACAACCAGCATGGTTTCAGGGAGGAAAAATCCTGTGTCACAAACCTATTAGAGTTTTATGACAAGGTGACAGAAGTAAGACAAGAGAGAGAGGGGTGAATCAACTGCATTTTTTTGGACTGCAAGAAGGCCTTCGACACAGTTCCTCACAAGAGGTTACTGCAAAAGCTAGAGGATCAGGCACACATAACAGGAAAGGCACTGCAATGGGTAAGAGAATACCTTACAGGGAGGCAACAACGAGTCATGGTACGTGACGAGGTGTCAAAGTGGGCGCCTGTGACAAGCGGGGTTCCACAGGGGTCAGTCCTAGGACCTGTGCTTTCTTGGGTATATGTGAATGACTAACGGAAGGGATAGACTCAGAAGTGTCCTTGTTTGCGGACGATTGTGAAGTTAATGAGAAGAATTTAAATCGGATGAGGATCAGGCAGGACTACAAAGAGACTGGACCCGGCTACAAGCCTGGTCCAGCAACTGGCTCCTTGAGTTTAACCCTGCCAAATGCAAAGTCATGAAGATTGGGGAAGGGCAAAGAAGACCGCAGGACACATATAGTTTAGATGGCCAAAGTCTGCAAACCCCACTCAAGGAAAAAGATCTGGGGTTTTAGTATAACACCGAGCATTATCTCCTGAGGCGCACATCAATCAGATAACTGCTGCAGCATACGGGCACCTGGCAAACCAACGGATAGCGTTCCAATACCTCAGTAAGGAGTCATTCAAGACTCTGTATACCATTTACGTCAGGCCCATACTGGAGTATGCAGGACCAGTTTGGAATCCACACCTAGTCAAGCATGTCAAGAAATTAGAGAAAGTGCAAAGGTTTGCAACAAGACTAGTCCCAGAGCTACGGGGATTGTCCTACGAAGAAAGGTTGAGGGAAATCGGCCTGACGACACTGGAGGCCAGGAGGGTCAGGGGAGACATGATGACGACATATAAAATACTGCGCGGAATAGACGAGGTGGACAAAGACGGGATGTTCCAGAGATGGGACACAGACATGAGAGGTCACAATTGGAAGTTGAAGACTCAGATGAATCAAAGGGATGTTAGGAAGTATTTCTTCAGTCGTAGAGTAGTCAAGCCGTGGAATAGCCTAGAAAGTGAAGTAGTGGAGGCAGGAACCATACATAGTTTTAAGGCGAGGTATGATAAAGCTCATGGAGCAGGGAGAGAGAGGACCTAGTAGCAATCAGTGAAGAGGCAGGGCCAGGACCTATGAATCGACCCCTGCAACCACAAATAGGTGAGTACAAATAGGTGAGTACACACACACACACACATATCTAGGACAAAATGGTAACTAACACACACATGCAGTCACATGCAAGTGGCCTAGTGTCTAATCGACATGTGCCTAGGACAAAATGGTAACTCACACACACACACATACACACACACATGCACACACACACACATGCACACACACACACATGCACACACACACACATGCACACACACACACACATGCACACACACACACATGCACACACACACACACACACCTTGTGTTCACCCTGGGCAGCTCAGATATTGAGGACATCAAGTATGAGAGTCCCCTAGGAGCTAGCGACCACATGGTTCTGTGCTTTGAATACATAGTAGAACTGCAAGTGGAGAGAATAACAGGAGTTGAATGGGAAAAGCCTGACTATAAAAGAGGGGACTACATAGGGTTGAAGAACTTCCTGCTGGAGGTCCAGTGGGACAGTGAACTGGCAGGAAAGCCAGTAATTGAAATGATGGAATATGTAACAACAAAATGCAAGGAGGCAGTGGAAAGGTTTATTCCCAAGGGCAACAGAAACAACGGGAAGACCAGAACGAGCCCCTGGTTTACCCGACGGTGTAAGGAGGCAAAAACAAAGTGCAATAGAGAAGGGAAAAAGTACAGAAGGCAGGGGAACACACGAAAATAGGGAGATCAGTCGCAGAGCCAGGAATGAGTATGCACAGGTAAGGAGGGGGGCCCCCAGCGACACTATAAAAAATGACATAGCATCGAGAATCAAGACTGACCCGAAACTGTTGTATAGCCACATCAGGGGGAAGCCCAACAGTCAAAGACCAGGTGATCAGATTAAGGACAGAAGGTGGAGAACTCACAAGAAATGATCAGAGGTATGTGAGGAGCTGAACAGGAGATTTAAGGAAGTTTTTACAGTAGGGGACAGGAAGGGCTGGGGAAGACAGCACAGAAGGGAACATCAAGAGGGAATATACCAACAAGTGTTGGATGACATACGAACAACTGAGGAGGAGGTGAAGAAGCTCTTAAGTGACCTTGACACCTCAAAGGCGATGGGACCGGACAACATCTCCCCATGGGTCCTTAGAGAAGGAGCAGAGATGCTGTGCGTGCCTCTAACCACAATCTTAAACACATCCCTTAAAACTGGGCAACAAACCTGAAAAATGGAAGACAGCTAATGTAGTCCCCATATTTAAATAAGGAAACAGAAACGAGGCACTAAACTACAGACCTGTGTCTCTGACATGTATTGTGTGCAAAGTCAGGGAGAAGATTATCAGGAGGAGAGTGGTCGAACACCTGGAAAGGAACAAGATTATAAATGAAAACCAGCATGGGTTCATGGAAGGCAAATCTTGTATCAAAAACCCTCCTGGAGTTTTATGAAAGGTAACAGAAGTAAGAACCGAGAGAGAGGGTGGTAGATTGCGTTTCCTAGACTGCAGGAAGGCCTTTGACCAGTTCCCCACAAGAGATTAGTGCAGAAGCTGGAGGATCAGGCGCACGTAAAAGGGAGGGCACTGCAATGGATAAGGGAATACCTGACAGGGAGGCAGCAACGAGTCAGGGTACGTGAAGAGGTATCACAGTGGCGCCTGTTACGAGCGGGGTCCCACAGGGGTCAGTTTTAGGCCAGTGCTATTTTTGATATATGTGAACGACATGTGGAAGGAATAGACTCTGAAGTGCCCCTGTTCGCAGATGACGTGAAGTTGATGAGAAAAATTAAATCGGACGAGGATGAGGCAGGACTGCAAAGAGACCTGGACAGGCTGGACATGTGGTCCAGCACTGGCTTCTCGAATTCAATCCAGCCAAAGCAAAGTCATGAAGATTGGGGAGGGCAAAGAAGACCGCAGACAGAGTATAGGCTAGGTGGACAAAGACTACAGACCTCAACCCGGGAGAAAGACCTTGGGGTGACCATACACCGAGCACATCACCCGGGGGCAAAACATCAACCAAATAACCGCTGCAGCATACGGGCGCCTGGCAAAACCCGAGAATAGCGTTCCGAATACCTTAATAAGGAATCGTTCAAGACACTGACATGTGTAAGTTAGGCCCATACTGGAGTATTTCAGCACCATCTGGAACCCACACCTGGTCAAGAACGTCAAGAAGTTAGAAAGTACAAAGGTTTGCAACAAGGCTATCCCAGAGCTCAAGGGAATGTCGTACGAGGAAAGGTTAAGGCAAATCGGACTGACAACACTGGAGGACGAAGGGTCAGGGGAGACATGATAACGACATACAAGAATACTGCGGGGAATAGACAAGGTGGACAGAGATAGGATGTTCCAGAGAGGGGCACGGGACAAGGGTCACAACTGGAAGCTGAAGACTCAGACGAGTCACAGGACGTTAGGAAGTATTTCTCAGTCATAGAGTTGTCAGGAAGTGGAATAGCCTAGCAAGTGAAGTAGTGGAGGCCAGGGAAACCCTACTAGTTTTAAGAAAAGGTATGACCCAAAACTCCGGAAGCAGTGAGAGAGAGGATCCAGTAGCGATCAGTGAAGAGGGGGGGGCCAGGAGCTGAGTCTCGACCCCTGCAAACCACAATTAGGTGAGTACAATTAGGTGAGTAACACATGCACACACACACACATGCACACACACACACATGCACACATGCACACACATGCACACTGCACACACACACATGCACACATGCACACACACACATGCACACACACACATGCACCACACACACACATGCACACACACCCCAATGCACACACGCATGCACACACACAGCACACACACATGCACACACCATGCACACACACACACGCACTCACGCACACGCACACATGCACCACCGCACGCGCACACACACACACACACACACACCACACGCAAACATGCACACACACGCACACACACGCACACACACGCACACACGCACACACACGCACACACACGCACAAAACACGCAACACACGCCCCAACACGCACACACGCACACACGCACACACGCACAAAACACACACACACACACACACACCCCACCACACACACACACACACACACACACGTCTAGGACAAAATGGTAACTAACACACATGCAGTCACATGCAAGAGGCCTAGTGTCTAATCGACATGTGCCTAGTACAAAATGGTAACTCTCACACACACACACAGCCAGTCAGCCAGTTAGCCAGCCAGCTAGCCAGTCAGCCAGCCAGTTAGCCAGCCAGTTAGCCAGCCAGTTAGCCAGCCAGCCAGCCAGCCAGTCAGCCAGCAAGCCAGCTCACTTCCCTACTACCCCCACTGCCTCCTCCCCCCCACACCCCCCACTTACTGCCTATCCCCACCACTCAAACTGCTTGATAGCGAGTTATTCCTTAGCTTGGCTTAGTTTCAAAGGTGCACTGACTTACCACTCCCACAATGCAATGCGGGTGCATAGATTTTTTCCTACTGCGCACACTTACCACATAGACCTATTCTATCACATGTACTCTTATCAGCTCTCTCCTGCTCAATATGAAGGTGCTAGAGTTTGTGTGTACTAGTATGTCAGTAACCCTGGCACATAAGTCGTACTAGTACAGTGGACCCTCGCCTAACGATATTAATCTGTTCCTGAGAGCTCATCGTTAGCTGAAATTATCGTTAGCCGAGTTAATTTTCCCCATAAGAAATAATGGAAATCCAATTAATCCGTTCCAGACAGCCGAAAGTATTAAAAAAAAAAAATTTTCATGAAATATACATTTCCCTACAAAGAAAACAAAAAGACATGCACAATAATTACATAAATAAATGTTAAAATGACACTTACCTTTATTGAAGAGTATTGATGAGTGATGAGACACTTTTTCTTGAACACTGGGATTTTCAGAGTGATATACCAGTAAAGACTTTGCAATCCCCACTAGCACTACAACAAAACATGAGAGTCAGCCTGTCTTTCATAGGCTTGTGTCCTGGGAGTGCCTTTTCCTCCTGAGTAATGTAGGTCCTGTTTGGCATTTTCTGTTTCGTCACAATTGAACACTTGTTGAGGGATGAATTTTTCAGCTTCGCCATGCCTTATTGCACTGTGTATGCCACTACAATTCTTAAATCTCTCAAACCAACCTTTGCTGGCCTTATATTCACCAATATGAGCACTAGTTCCAGGCATTTTTTCCTGTTCACCTGGGTGCTAGTTGACTGTTGTGGGTTGCATCCTGGGGGACAAGATTAAGGACCGCAATGGAAATAAGGTAGACAGTCCATGATGATGCACTGACTTTCTTGGGTTATCCTGGGTGGCTAATCCTTTGGGGTTAATCGTTTCTTGGTAATTGTTTCACGTTAAGCCACACCAACAACACACACTCCACATCTTTGAGTAGTACAGCTGATGGTGGTGCAGCAACAGCTGACTGTGGTGGAGCAACAGCTGACTGTGGTGCAGCAGCAGTTGACTGTGGTGCAGCAGCAGCTGACTGATCCAGCAACAGCTGACTGGTCCAGCAGCAGCTGACCGTGGTGCAGCAGCAGCTGACCGTGGTGCAGCAACAGCTGACTGATCCAGCAACAACTGACTGGTCCAGCAACAGCTGACCGTGGTGCAGCAGCAGCTGACTGATCCAGCAACAGCTGACCATGGTGCAGCAACAGCTGACTGGTTCAGCAACAGCTGACTGTGGTGCAGCAGCAGCTGACTGATCCAGCAACAGCTGACTGGTCCAGCAACAGCTGACTGGTCCAGCAACAGCTGACTGGTCCAGCAACAGCTGACTGTGGTGCAGCAGCAGCTGACTGATCCAGCACCAACTGACTGATCCAGCAACAGCTGACTGGTCCAGCAACAGCTGACCATGTTGCAGCAGCAGCTGAGTGATCCAGCAACAGCTGACTGGTCCAGCAACAGCTGGCCGTGGTACAGCAGCAGCTGAGTGATCCAGCAACAGCTGACTGATCCACATGCTGACTGGTCCAGCAACAGGTGACTGTGGTGCAGCAACAGCTGACTGATCCAGCAACAGCTGACTGGTCCAGCAACAGCTGACCGTGGTGCAGCAGCAGCTGACTGATCCAACAAGAGCTGACTGGTCCAGCAACATCTGACTGTGGTGCAGCAGCAGCTGACTGGTCCAGCAACAGCTGACTGTGGTGCAGCAGCAGCTGACTGATCCAGCAACAGCTGACTGGTCCAGCAGCAGCTGACTGTGGTGTAGCAGCAGCTGACTGATCCAGCAACAGCTACCATGGTGCAGCAACAGCTGACTGGCCCAGCAACAGCTGACCGTGGTGCAGCAGCAGCTGACTGATCCAGCAACAGCTGACTGGTCCAGCAGCAGCTGACCGTGGTGCAGCAACAGCTGACATCCAGCAACAGCTGACTGATCTAGCTACAGCTGACTGGTCCAGCAACAGCTGACTGTGGTGCAGCAACAGCTGACTGGTCCAGCAACAGCTGACCATGGTGCAGCAACAGCTGACATCCAGCAGCAGCTGACTGATCCAGCAACAGCTGACTGGTCCAGCAACAGCTGACCGTGGTGCAGCAGCAGCTGACTGATCCAGCAACAGCTACCATGGTGCAGCAACAGCTGACTGGTCCAGCAACAGCTGACCGTGGTGCAGCAGCAGCTGACTGATCCAGCAACAGCTACCATGGTGCAGCAAACAGCTGACTGGTCCAGCAACAGCTGACCGTGGTGCAGCAGCAGCTGACTGATCCAGCAACAGCTGACTGGTCCAGCAACAGCTGACTGGTCCAGCAACAGCTGACTGGTCCAGCAACAGTTGACTGTGGTGCAGCAGCAACTGACTAATCCAGCAACAGCTGACTGGTCCAGCAACAGCTGACCGTGGTGCAGCTGCAGCTGAGTGATCCAGCAACAGCTGACTGGTCCAGCAACAGCTGGCCGTGGTACAGCAGCAGCTGAGTGATCCAGCAACAACTGACTGGTCCAGCAACAGCTGACTGGTCCAGAAACAGGTGACTGGTGCAGCAACAGCTGACTGATCCAGCAACAGCTGACCGTGGTGCAGCAGCAACTGACTGTGGTACGATAGTATTTATCACCCTTTTTACCACAGGGTTGGCACTAGAAGCTTTCTTTGGGCCCATGATGACTTATTTAGTAGTTACAAGCACTATAAATAATGGAATAATACAAAATGTATCGAATGTATGCAAACGACTGACCACCCTGGCTTGTAAACAATGACAGCAAGGCAGCCGAGACGTTCAGGCTAGATGGACAGGTTCGGGACCAGTCATGATGTTCAGAAACAGCTGATGGTGGTGCAACAGCAGCTGACTGTGGTGCAGCAGCAGATGACTGATCCAGCAACAGCTGACTGGTCCAACAAGAGCTGACCGTGGTGCAGCAGCAGCTGACTGATCCAGCAACAGCTGACTGTGGTGCAGCAGCAGCTGACTGATCCAGCAACAGCTGACTGGTCCAGCAACATCTGACCGTTGTGCAGCAGCAGCTGACTGGTCCAGCAACAGCTGACCATGGTGCAGCAGCAGCTGACTGATCCAGCAACAGCTGACTGGTCCAGCAGCAGCTGACTGTGGTGTAGCAGCAGCTGACTGATCCAGCAACAGTTGACTGGTCCAGCAACAGCTGACATCCAGCAACAGCTGACGGATCCAGCAACAGCTGACGGATCCAGCAACAGCTGACTGATCCAGCAACAGCTGACTGATCCAGCAACAGCTGACTGGTCCAGCAACAGCTGACCATGGTGCAGCAACAGCTGACTGGTCCAGTAACAGCTGACTGTGGTGCAGCAACAGCTGACATCCAGCAGCAGCTGACTGATCCAACAACAGCTGACTGGTCCAGCAACAGCTGACTGTGGTGCAGCAGCAGCTGACTGATCCAGCAACAGCTGACTGGTCCAGCAACAGCTGACCATGGTGCAGCAGCAGCTGACTGATCCAGCAACAGTTGACTGGTCCAGCAACAGCTGACCATGGTGCAGCAGCAGCTGACTGATCCAGCAACAGCTGACTGGTCTAGCAACAGCTGACTGGTCCAGCAACAGCTGACTGGTCCAGCAACAGCTGACTGGTGCAGCAGCAGCTGACTGATCCAGCAGCAACTGACTGATCCAGCAACAGCTGACTGGTCCAGCAACAGCTGACCATGGTGCAGCAGCAGCTGAGTGATCCAGCAACAGCTGACTGGTCCAGCAACAGCTGACCATGGTGCAGCAGCAGCTGACTGATCCAGCAACAGTTGACTGGTCCAGCAACAGCTGACTGGTCCAGCAACAGCTGACCATGGTGCAGCAGCAGCTGACTGATCCAGCAACAGCTGACTGGTCCAGCAACAGCTGACTGGTCCAGCAACAGCTGACTGGTCCAGCAACAGCTGACTGTGGTGCAGCAGCAGCTGACTGATCCAGCAGCAATTGACTGATCCAGCAGCAGCTGACTGATCCAGCAACAGCTGACCATGGTGCAGCAGCAGCTGAGTGATCCAGCAACAGCTGACTGGTCCAGCAACAGCTGGCCATGGTACAGCAGCAGCTGAGTAATCCAGCAACAACTGACTGGTCCAGCAACAGCTGACTGATCCAGCAACTGCTGACTGGTCCAGCAACAGGTGACTGTGGTGCAGCAACAGCTGACTGATCCAGCAACAGCTGACTGGTCCAGCAACATCTGACCGTGGTGCAGCAGCAGCTGACTGGTCCAGCAACAGCTGACTGGTCCAGCAGCAGCTGACTGTGGTGTAGCAGCAGCTGACTGTGGTGTAGCAGCAGCTGACTGATCCAGCAACAGTTGACTGGTCCAGCAACAGCTGACCGTGGTGCAGCAACAGCTGACATCCAGCAACAGCTGACTGATCCAGCAACAGCTGACTGGTCGAGCAACAGCTGACCGTGGTGCAGCTACAGCTGACTGGTCCAGCAACAGCTGACCGTGGTGCAGCAACAACTGACATCCAGCAACAGCTGACTGATCCAGCAACATCTGACTGGTCCAGCAACAGCTGACCGTGGTGCACCAGCAGCTGACTGTGGTACGATAGTATTTATCACCCTTTTTACCACAGGGTTGGCACTAGAAGCTTTCTTTGGGCCCATGATGACTTATTTAGTAGTTACAAGCACTATAAATTATGGAATAATACAGAATGTATCGAATGTATGCATGCATCCGGCCACCCTGTCTTGTAAACAATGCCACTGGCGGAACAAGTGAGGCTGGCTCAGGCCACACATGGACGCGTCTCAGAAGAATAGCATTGAGTGAGTTTTTTAGTGCTAGGCGAGGCAAAATTTTTGCGTTGAAATGTATTGCTAGGCGGATTTGACGTTATTTGATGCCAACGTTAGGCGAGGGTCCACTGTACGTCGGAAACCGTGAAAGGGTTAAAGATTATTGATAGTTTTTCACAAGTCAAAATACAGTGGACCCTTGGTTTTTGTGAATCTCAGCTTTCGTGAATTTTGGTTATCGGCAACTTTTTTTTGTCAAAATATAGCATTGGTTTTCATGATCTCCCCTGGATTTTGGCAGTTGTACGATACTTGTCCTAGTGGCCTCATGCATACAAAGCCTCCCACAGATGCACTCAAGAGTCAGTCTGGCATTGTTTTGTTTCTCAGCGAGTGAGTATCACCCCCCACGTTCATATGAAACATTTTGTAATAATCCATTTTTTTTGTACTTGCAACTGCTAAATAAGCCACCAGGGGCCCAAAGAAAGCTCCTAGTGCTAGTCCTTTGGTAAAGAAGGTGAGAAACATGATGGAATTAGAAAAAGAAATAGGAAAATATGAAAGTGGCGTATGTGTGGCCAAGCTTGCCAGGATGTACGGGAAGCCCCATTCAATGATCACTTCCATTGTGGGGAAGAAAAGAGGAAATCAAGGAAGCTGATGTTGTGAAAGGGGTAAATGTGCTAATGAAACAGAGATTGCAAATAATGGAAGATGTTGAGAAGTTGTTGGTGTGGATCTACCAAAAACATTGAGCAGGAGATAGTGTTGTACAGTTGATAATTTGCAAAAAGGCAAGGCAGTTGCATGCCGATCTCTTAAAGAAAATGCCTGCGACGACTGCTGATGTTAGTGAATTTAAGGCCAGCAAAGGCTGGTTCGAAAATTTCAAGAAGCAAAGTGCACTCACAGTGTTGTAAGGCATGGTGAGGCTGCAAGTTCAGACAAACATGCGGCTGAAAAATTTGTGCATGAATTCAAGGAGTATGTAGAGGCTGACAGATTCCTTCCCAAACAAGTGTTCAGTTGTGACAAAACAGGCCTCTTTTTGAAGAAAATGCCAAAGAGGACCTACATCACGCAGGAAGAAAAGGCACTGCCAGGACACAAGCCTATGAAAGACAGGCTCTCTCGTTCTGTGGTAATGCTAGTGGGGATTTCAAAGTGAAGCCTTTACTACTGGTGTATCACTCTGAAAATCAGTGATCAAGTCCTCAAGAGCAAAGTGTGTGTGATGTGGAAAGATAATACGGCTTGGGTCACTAGGCTAATTTTCAAACGTGGGTCCATGATGTGTTTGGCCCGAGTGTGAAAAAATACCTCCTGGAAAATAAATTGCCACTCAAGTGCCGCCTAGTACTGGACAGTGCTACTGCTCATCCTCTAGACTTGGAAGACCAATTCTTTAGGGACTTAAGTTTTATAACAGTGAAGTTCTTGCCTCCTAACACCACTCCTCTTATCCAACCCATGGACCAGCATGTCATTTCAAACTTCAAAAAACTCTACACCAGAGCAGTGTTTCAAAGGTGCTTTGAAGTGACCTCGGACACTGAATTGACCCTAAGAGAGTTCTTGAGGGATCACTTCAATATCCTCCATTGCATAAGCCTTATAGGTAAGGCTTGGCATGAAGTGACTTCTAGGACTTTGAACTCTGCTTGGAGAAAATTGTGGCCAGAATGTGTTCAAGACTTTTAAGGGTTTGAGGCTGACCCTGTCAACCCTTTGCTTGTTGTGGAATCTAATGTGGCATTGGGGAAGTCTATGGGGTTGGATGTGAGTGGCAAGGATGGGAGGACCACAGGGACGAGCTAACCACTGAAGAGCTGCAAGACCTTCACCTGGAACAGCAACAGACCACAGCTGAAGAAATTGCTTCAGAGGAGGAGAAAGAGAGAGGAAAGAAGGTGCCTTCTCCAGTGATTAAGGACATTTGTGCAAAGTGGAATGAGGTGCAAACTTTTGTGGAAAAATATCACCCTGACCAAGCTGAAACGAGCCATATCTACAACATGTTCAGTGACAAAACCTTTTCGCACTTCAGACAAATCTTAGAGATGCCAGAAGCAGAGCTCTCTGGACAGATATTTTGTGCGACAGGGGTTCCATGACTCAAGCTGGTCCTAGTGCCATTAAAAAACAAAGAAGGGAAGTAACCCCGGATATTATACTTTTGGGTGTCTGGAATGGATTAATTGGATTTACATTATTTCTTATGGGGATAATGGTTTCAGTTTTCGTGAATTTTGGTTTTCAGCAGACCCTCTGGAGCGTATTAATCACGAAAACCAAGGGTCCACTGTATCATTTTTGAAATATAAAATTGAGAGCCATGGTAAGTCTAACTTGTAGTTGAATAAGCATCCTATGAATTTTAACATGAATGCTTGGCAGTGTATGGTACAGTACTGTATATAAATTCATATATATATGTTTATTTGTGCATAAATTGTTTTTCACACATTGACATGTTATTTGCATTATTGTAATATCCGTTTATTTTAAAGGAATTTGGGATTCTTCTGCCACAGTGCTTTTAATTAAGCACCTTCAAGCAAGTGGACTCAAATGTCGTGGTCAGACTGGGGGAACCCACACGAGATACAGGGTGTGGGATCAAATTCGACAGAATCTTCTGGCTTATGGATACAAGTAAGTCAAAATTGTGAATGAGTAACAAGTTAGATCTTGGAATAACTTTTTCTAGTTTTTATCTTTTTTTATTTTTTTTTTTTTATTATCACACCGGCCGATTCCCACCAAGGCAGGGTGGCCCGAAAAAGAAAAACTTTCACCATCATTCACTCCATCACTGTCTTGCCAGAAGGGTGCTTTACACTACAGTTTTTAAACAGCAACACTAACACCCCTCCTTCAGAGTGCAGGCACTGTACTTCCCATCTCCAGGACTCAAGTCTGGCCTGCCGGCTTCCCTGAATCCCTTCATAAATGTTACTTTGCTCACACTCCAACAGCACGTCAAGTATTAAAAACCATTTGTCTCCATTCACTCCTATCAAACACGCTACGCATGCCTGCTGGAAGTCCAAGCCCCCCGCACACAAAACTCCTTTACCCCCTCCCCCCAACCCCTTCCCAGGCCGACCCTACCCCGCCTTCCTTCCACTACGACTGATACACTCTTGAAGTCATTCTGTTTCGCTCCATTCTCTCTACATGTCCGAACCACCTCAACAACCCTTCCTCAGCCCTCTGGACAACAGTTTTGGTAATCCCCCACCTCCTCCTAACTTCCAAACTACGAATTCTCTGCATTATATTCACACCACACATTGCCCCCAGACATGACATCTCCACTGCCTCCAGCCTTCTCCTCGCTGCAACATTCATCACCCACGCTTCACACCCCTATAAGAGCGTTGGTAAAACTATACTTCATACATTCCCCCCTTTGCCTCAAGGACAAGTTCTTTGTCTCCACAGACTCCTAAGTGCACCACTCACTCTTTTTCCCCCATCAATTCTATGATTCACCTCATCTTTAGGGGCCCCACCCGCTGAACGTCCACTCCCAAATATCTAAAATAGTTCCCCTCCTCCATACTCTCTCCCCCCAATCTGATATTCTCCCCCCCCCATCCCCTATCTTTTTTTTTTCCCTCATAACCTATCTTTCCTGTATTCACCTTTAATTTTCTTTTTTGCCCCCCTCCCCCCCCCCCCAAAATTCATCACCAATCTCTTGCAACTTCTCTTCAGAATCCCCCAAGGCACAGGTCATCAGCAAAGGCAGCTGTGAAAAAACCCCCACTTTGTGTGTGATTCTTTATCTTTTAACTCACCCCTCTTGCCAAGACCCTCGCATTTATTTCTTAAACCCATTAAAAAATATATTAAAACAACACGGTGACATCACACATCCTTGTCTAAGGCCTACTTTTACTGGGAAAAAATTTCCCTCTTTCCACTACTCTAACTTGAGCTCCTACCCTCGTAAAAACTCTTCCTGCTTTCAGTAACCTACTCCTAACCAAACATTGCAAATCTCCCACATTCCCCCCTACCCACCCTGTCATACGCCTTTTCCAAATCCATAAATGCCACAAAGACCTTTTACCCTTATCAAAATCTGTTCCTTATATGTTTTGTAAACACTGGTCCACACCCCCCCTCCCTTTCCTAAAGCCTCCTTTTTTCTCTGCTATCCTTTTCCCCGCTTACTTTTAAATCTTTCAATTATAACTTACATACACTTTCCAGGACACCAACGACTTATCCCCTATAATTTTTGCACTCTCTTTTATCCCCTTTGCCTTATACAAAGGAAAATGCTGCTCTCCCCAAACCCCTAGGTCCTTACCCTCTTCCTACATTTTTTTAATATTGCCCCCCCACCCCAAAACTATTCCCCCCCTGCTTTTAACATTTCTATCTTTACCCCTTTAAATCCCGGCTGCCTTACCCCTTTCATTTTACTATCCCTCACGAACTTCCCCCCACTCACAACTGGCTCTTCTCACTCTACAAGATGTTTTTCCCTCCTTGCCTTTTCACGAAATACAGTTTCCCCTTTTCATAAACTTTTTAAAAATTCCTCAAAATATTCCTTCCATTTTCCCAAAATACTTAACTCCATTTAATAACTCCCTTCCTATTTTTAATGACAAATCCATTTGTTCTCTAGGCTTTTTTTAAATTGTTAAAACTCACTCCAAAAATTTTTTTTATTTTCAACAAAATTTGTTTAACATCTCACCCACTCTTCATTTGCTCTCTTTTTAATTGTTCACCCTCTCTTAACTTCTCTCTTTTTCTCCCTATATTTCCCTCCCTTTCATCACTTTACTTGTAAAAAATTCTCATATGTACTTTTTTCTCCCTTACTATTTTCTTTTTCATCATATTCCACCAAACGTCCCCTTCCCTCCGCACCCCCTTTCCTGTAACCACAAATTTGTGAAACCCCTTAACATACATTTTTTAAATAACCCATACCCCTTCGACCCTTTTTCCCATGCTCTATTACCCATCTATCCCCCATAGTGTTTATATCTTACCCTAACTGCTCCTTTTTAGTTTTTAAACCTTCCCTCCTCTTCCCTGATGCTTTATTCCCTTTTTCCCATTACTTTTATCTCAGTGTAGCTACAACTAGAAAGTGATTTATATTCTGTGGGGCCCCCTTTAAAAATGTACATCCTGAAGTTATCAAAAGTCTTTTACTCCAATCTAATCCAAAAACTCTGTCATTTCGCCCTACATCATATCGTGTATACTTATTTTTCCTTTTTTCTTTAAATATGTATTACCTATAACTAAACCCCTTTCTATACAAAGTTCAATCAAAGGGCTCCCATTATCATTTACACCTGGCACCCCAAACTTACCTACCACACCCTCTCTAAAAGTTTCTCCTACTTTAGCATTCAAGTCCCCTACCACAATTACTCTCTCACTTGGTTCAAAGGCTCCTATACATTCACTTAACATCTCCCAAAATCTCTCTCTCTCCTCTGCATTCCTCTCTTCTCCAGGTGCATACACGCTTATTATGACCCACTTCTCGCATCCAACCTTTACTTTAATCCACATAATTCTTGAATTTACACATTCATATTCTCTTTTCTCCTTCCATAACTGATCAATTTTGGTTTGCAATATAATATTTCTTGTAGATCTAGTATTTTTTTTTTTTTTTAACAGATTCACAGCAGATCAAGTTCAGGGGCGATGGAATGCCCTCGTTACTTTGTATCAAGGTATGGTGGATCACAACTCTAAATCTAACAATGAACCCATCTCCATTGCCTTTAAAGATTATGTTGAACAAATATATAAATATAGCCCAGAGGCCAGCTCCAGACGGCGGAAGATAAAGAAGAAACAAAGGAAACCAAGGACACTAAGAAGTAGGTTGGCTTGGATGCAAATTTATATTTCTGTAACTGTATATTAAGTTTGTTTTTTTATTTATTCATTTATTGGTATTTTAAATTGTTTTGTGCAGTATATCATTTGAAGTACATACAGTATAGTAATTATAATAGTGATTGTATAAAATAATAATAAAAATAAATAATCTGCCTCAGTGGGAGATGTAAAAAATTGAAAGATTTATTTCTTTGTAAAGGTTACATTGTGTAATTACATTTTGATTTGCTAAGTGCAAACAAAGTCACTGTCATGCTGGGGCATTTTGGGCAGACTAATCCTATTACAGCCTCTCCTTGCTTACCGACTTACTCGTTTATCGACAACTCGGAGTTATGACCGGATCTCGGTAAGTTGTGTATTTTTATGCCGTACGAAGAACTTGGGTCACAGAAACGGGTCCAGCTCGGATTTTGCATCAAGCATGTCGATTTCTGCTTAAACCCCTATTGAGGGTCGAATGGCCCTCTACGAAACTCGTTACACAGGGTAGGCACCCAAATTTAAAAAAAAAAAAAATTTTTTTTCTTATGAAAAAAAATAGAGTTTTTTTTTCTAAACATTTATTGGATAAACTAAAAATAATTTACCCCATCAATACTTACGGAGATATGGTGCATGATTAGTTTGCAGAAAATTGAGCCGCGTATGGCAACAGCGGCGAATGACCGCTCACCCGGTAAACTTTAGTTTACTTGTATTTGAAGGTTTGTTGTTTCTTTCACTATTTTATTTTTTCACATAACTTATGTGGCCTATGAGACCAAAGTAAGGTGCAATGTACATATATACACTCGTTGTATACAACACAATAAGCACACAAACATAATTATCAATATATTGTTTACAAAACTTGTTTACAAAAACAAACAATACAAAACATTGTTTATTATTATTGTTCTATAATATATATACCAATATACAGTCACTGAACATATTCCTATTAGTTCTGCAGCTTGTGGAACTCTGAAACATGGTGTCATACACAATGGTGTTTTATCTTTCTCCTCATTCTATCTCTTTCAATCTGTCTCTCTCTTTCTATCTGTCTGTCTATCTCTGTCTCACAGGTACACATAAATACAAGTATACATAGTATAAATTACCTAGGATAACCCAAGAAATCCAGACAAAGTGCTATACTCTGCTTGAAGATGTGAGTAAAAGTGATGACACAGTCTTGTGGCTCTCTGAGACAGAGAGCTAGACGGATAGACAGATAGACAGGGAGCTTGACAGACAGACAAATAGACAGACAGAAATGTTAGTGTACCAGTACCAGTGTACTAGTGTTCCACCCTCCTCCTCCTCTTCTCCTCTTCCTCCTCTTCCCCCTACTCTTCCTCCTCTCCCCTACTCTTCCTCATACTCTTCCTCTCTCCTCTCCTCTTCCTCTCCTCTCTTCTCCTCCTCCTCTCTCCTCCTCCTCTCTTCCTCTTCCTCCTACTCTTCTCTCCTCTTCTCCTCTCCTCCTCTTCTTCCTCTTCTCCTCTTCCCCCTAATCTTCCTCCTACTATTCCTCTTCCTCTCTCTTCCTCTTATCTCTTCCTCCACTCCTCTTCCTCCTCCTCCTCTTCCTCCTCCTCCTCTTCTTCCTCTTCCCCTACTCTTCCTCCTTCTCCTTTCTCCTCCTCCATAGTGTAAATTACCAGGAGTCGGCAGCTGTCAAAATGACATATTGTCTCATTACTCACTCCCCCTCCCGCCTGTCAAAACAATGGGGTCGGATGCTGTTTCCCCTTTCCCTCCATTCTATCTAATTATCTTTCTCCCTCATTCTATCTGTCTTTTTATCTCTGTCTCACAGGTACACATAAATACAAGTATACATAGTATAAATTACCTAGGATAACCCAAGAAACCCAGACAAAGTGCTATACTCTGCTTGAAGATGTGAGTAAAAGTGATGACACAGTCTTGTGGCTCTCTGAGACAGAGAGCTAGACGGATAGACAGGGAGCTTGACAGACAGGCAAATAGACAGACAGAAATGTTAGTATACCAGCAAAAACAAAGGGAGGGATGTTATCTCATCTTTTGGCATCAGCTCTACCCTCATTTACCCTCATCAAACGTCAGCACTTATCAGATGTTATCTCCCCTTATCTTGTTACTGTCATGGGTGAACATTTATTATTACATATTATTATTATTATTACCTATTATTTATTATTATTATTATTATTATTATTATTATTATTATGTATTATTGTTATATTAGTATTTCTTCTTCTCCTCCTCTCTCTTCTTCTTCCTCCTCCTCCTCTCTTCCTCCTCCCCTCCTCCTCCTCTCCTCTCTCTCTCCTCCTCCTCCTCCTCCTTCCTCCTCCTCTCCTCCTCCTCTCCTCTGCCTCCTCCTCCTCTCCTCCATTCTTGGAACAAGTTGAGGCTTCTAGTTCTTCACTATCCATCTCACCATGCTCACATCTATCTGATTTGAAATGAGTTCCTCTTTGATCTGGTCAACTAACTGGAACAAGAGTCTGCACCAGAGTGAGCTTAGTACTGTCTGGTTATCATCACAATGTCACTCTGATCTGGATTTTGGAAAATAGGAGTTTCCTCTTTGATTCTGGTACAACTGAACGTGAACAAGATGGCCAGCACCGAGGTGGAAGGCTGTGGGTTGTCTGGGTTTTCCTCACTATTACCAT
>NC_069409.1:32788144-32856535 GCF_026875155.1 Cherax quadricarinatus
AACTGCCCAAAGTTCTTGATAGTTGTGACAGAACCACAGGCACAACACCAGACACAAACATCTCTATGACATTCCCCGGGGTCCGACTAAACCTTTACAAAATTCAATGTATGTCAAAGGCCCTAAAATCTGGAACACCCTACCTGAAAATTCCAAAACTGCAGACACATTCATCACCTTCAAAACTACCATCAGAAAACATCTTATCTCCCTGATACACCCTGTCAACTAATTACACGAATACCACCTGGTGGTTAACACTTACACACTCTCACCCATTTGACCATAAACAAAAATATCAATCTCAATCTCAAAATAATGAATCTTAACTAGTCATAAGTTGGCCTGTGATACTCCAATACTGAAACTATGTATAGTGCCAAAACAAAAGCATTCACATTGCTAAACTCACAAACTAGTATTTAGTCACTTAGCCATAATACCAACTTACCTCATAATTTTGTAATATTTTAAACTTAAGATTTAATCTAAGTCTGCCCGAAATGCCTAGCCATGCTAGGTGTTCTAGTGGTATACTCTGTAATTATTATTTTACTACATGTAAACCACACAATAACCAAATTCTGTACACTCAGCATTGTAATCCTTATAGAGAATAAACTTTGAATTGAATTGAATGAATAATATTTGGCATAACACCAAGCAGTTCAACAGAGCTATGAAGAGGATATGGTAAACAAATACCATTCTCCAATCCTTGTCTTGGGGGCTTATGTTAGAGAAAACGGAGTATAGCACAGGGCTAACTATGATATACACTCGTACTCCACCATGAACATGAAACAAAAAAGTTATTTTCTCTCTATAGATTATCACACATAGCAGCATATGTGTAGAGAACCTAGGATAACCCCAAAAAAGTCAATGTGGCTTATTTTTAGTACCTGGCTTGGGTTAGCCATATATGATTTTTGGTAAATATTCGATTCCCAGCCAGGGAAGAAACATTAGGCATGTTTCTTTACACCTGTTGTCTATGTTTACCCATCAGTAAATGGGTACCTGGTGTTAGTCGACTGGTGTGGGTGTTATCCTGGGACACTGACCTAATTTTCTTGAAATACTCAGCATAACAAGTGCCTTTCTATACAGTAGTATGTCACTGATGTCAGCTAGGCCTGTATACCTTGTACATGTACGTGTAGTAAATGAAGATATTAATTATTATTTTAATTATTATTTCTCAGTTGTTTGTTGGGTTATTGTTGCGGCCACCCTGCCAAACTAGCGTTAAATAGTTAACCTGCCGGCCGGCAGTACCACTGGGTACGTCATCAAACCCAATGTGGGGACTGCTGAGCCGGCCTTAGAGCAGTAAGTGCCTGAGTGCCTCACGGTGCGCATCTAAGCAGTAGATACCTGGACACCTAATGGTACACGTCTACTGGCTTTAGAAATATTATGTACCTGAGCGCCTCACTGTACGCACCTAAGCAGTAGGTATCTGACCACCTAAGGGTACACGTCTACTGGCTTTAGAAAGAGTAAGTTCCTGAGTGCCTCACGGTGCGCATCTAAGCAGTAGGTACCTGACCACCTAAGGGTACAGTCTACTGGCTTTAGCAACAGTATGTACCTGAGCGCCTCACTGTACGCACCTAAGCAGTAGGTACCTGACCACCTAAGGGTACACGTCTACTGGCTTCAGCAACATTAAGTACCTGAACTCCTCAGGGTACACATCTACGCAGTAGGTACCTGAACACCTAATCGTACCTATCTACTGGCGTTAGAAGAACCGCTCACCGCAGCTCACTGAGTCTGTTGGTCTCAGTTACTTGACGGCCGCATTCAGTGAGCTTGCAGCATGGTGTTCGGCTAGCGGTGTGTCAACCGGCTTTGGAGAGGATTTACTGGACTACCGGTGATGTCTGTGGACTCACCATCTACCTGATCAACTGTGGGCGGGAGTCATCGGATGCGTTTGGTGGGGCTTACATGAAGAAAAGGTTGGGTGTTCACTGAACTGGGCCGGGGACTGTAGTGTGACACTTAGGGACGTAGATGGAGTGGAACACTGAGATATGCAGGACCGTAGTGGAACCTGAGATGAAAAGGGGCGGTGCACTGAAGAGGGCCTGGTTGTGTGTACATAAATATTCAGTGACGGGCCTCGCCCGGGATAAGTGTGTGAGAAACGTTGACAATTTTTAATTATTTTAAATTTTACTTAATTTTTTATTTTAGCTTTGTATAAAATTTATATTATAATATATAAATATATATTATTATATATATATATATATTATATATAATATATATAATATATATATATATATTTTTGGACACAGTATGTCAAAAAAAGTTTAAATTTATTTTTGTAACATGAAATATTATAATGTTAGTTCAAAACCTCTAGACAAAAGACAGTTGATTTTTATATTATATTAAAGATTAATTTATTTTTGTGTGTATTTATGTATCCCGAACTCTTTATTACAAAAGGAGTAAATCTTTCCATCATCTTTAAAAATTACTTTTTTTGTAATAGTTATCTTATTCAAACTTGGGCAATGTATGATGGAAAGATAGTTCTTCACATACACAAAAAATGAAAGAAATCAGACCATAAATAGCGGAGTTGACTTCTCAGCCATTAGCGGCCGCTTAGCGGTATACAGTGGACCCCCGGTTTACAATATTATTTCATTCCAGAAGTATGTTCAGGTGCCATTACTGAACGAATTTGTTCCCATAAGGAATATTGTGAATTAGATTAGTCCATTTCAGACCCCCAAATATACACGTACAAACGCACTTACATAAATACACTTACATAATTGGTCGCATTGGGAGCTGATCGTAAAGTGGAGGTCCACTGTATTTTTGTATGGTTGTTATGGTTATATTCTCATTTTTTTGGTCTCATTTGACAGAATGAAAGATATATTACAGAAATAGATATGATTTTGATTGCTTTAATGACGAAAAGTACCTTGAAATTGCGCTCACAGTAGCGAAAATGTTCTATTCTTTAGCGAAGCTCAAGAGTAAACAAATGACGTCACCATCCAATACCTGTCTGCCTGCCAGTCTAAATTCCAGTACGGAGTGAAGAATGGATTGACATTATTTATACAATTATTACAATAATGAAGTAGTCTGCATAACAGTAAATCTTCTATTTTTTGTTTGAATAAAAATTCAAAACAGAAAGCAAGAGTAATATCAGAGGGGCTTGTAGCCATGACTAATGAACAGAGAAAATGTTATTTTAGTGCCAGGAATGTCTGCATTGTTTATTCTGGATCCTATTTTGAAACTGGCATCTGTTGAAATTTGTGTGAAATCGGCAAAACTGCCAATTTCTGACCACTTTATTGGGTAGTTGAAATAAGTGAATGGGCTGTTTCTTGTACTCAGTTGACAGACTAGAAGTGAATAAGTTTATTCAGGTATACACAAATACAGTTACATAGATTATCATACATAGCAGTGTATGTATAGAGACCTAGGATAACCCAGAAAAGTCAGAATGTTACTTATTTCCAGTACCTGGCTTGGGCTTGCCATATATGATTTTTGGTAAATATTTTTTTTTCTCGGTTGTTTGTTGGGCTATCTCAATGAAACTTGGGCAATGTATGATAGAAAGATGCTTCTTAACGTACAACAAAAATAAAAAAGATGGACGATAAATAAGGGACTTCACTTCTCAGCCATTAGCCACCTCTTTTTCAGTATATTTTCGTATGGTTTTTCTGGTTGTTTTCTCATTTTTTGGACTTATTTGATAGAATGGAAGATATATTACAGAAATAGACATGATTTTGATTGCTTTCATAACGAGAAGTACCTTGAAATTGAGCTCAAAGTAGCGGAAATGTTCGATTTTTGCCGATGTTCAATGAACAATTGAAGTCAAGTTGGTTAATTTTATTAACCCTTTGACTGTCGCGGCCGTATATATACGTCTTACGAGGTACTGTGTTTGACGTATATATACTCAAATTCTAGCGGCTTCAAATCAAGAAGGAGAAAGTTGGTAGGCCCACATGTGAGAGAATAGGTCTGTGTGGTCAGTGTGCACCACATAAAATAAATCCTGGAGCATGCAGTGCATAATGAGAAAAAAAAAACTCCGACCATTTTTTTTAATTAAAATGCCGACTTTGTGGTCTATTTTCGTATAGTATTTATGGTTGTATTCTCGTTTTCTTGGTCTCATTTGATAGAATGGAAAACATATTATAGAAAAAGAGATGATTTTGACTGATTTTACTATAAAAAAAAACCTGGAAATGGAGCTCAAAATAGGGGAAACGTTTGATTTTTGCCGATGTTCAAAAGTAAACTAATGACATCATTGTCCAATAAATGTCCAACTAGCCATTCTAATATGCAGTCATGAATGGGTTGATGTTATTTATACAATTATTACTGTATTGGAGTAGTCTGCATAATAGTAAATTTTCTATTTTTTTTTTTAATAAAAATTCAAAATAGAAAGCAAGAGTAATATCAGAGGGGCCGGGAGACATGGCTGATGAACAAAGAAAATGTTATTTTAGAGCCAGGAATGTCTGCATTGTCCATTCTGGACCTTATTTTGAAATTATCATATTTTTTAATTTTCGTGAAATTGGCCAAATTGCAAATTTCTGACCACATTACTAGGTAGTTGAAATTAGTAAATGGGCAGTTTCTTGTACTCTATCGATAGAAAAAATGGAGTTCTAAAGAAATAGCTATGAGTTTGGTCGACTGAAATAAAGGAATTAGCTGATAATAGGGCTCAAAGTGGGCAAAATTGCCGATTTGTAAATATCGCCAAGGTCGCTAACTTCACGAGAGCGTAATTCCGTCAGTTTTCCATCAAATTTTGTTTTTTGGTGTCATTACAATCGGGAAAAGATTCTCTAACATTTCATAAGAATTTTTTTTTTTTTTTTTTGAAATTTTGCGACACCAGGAGACACCTCAGGATTGGGGGTTGCGACAGTCAAGGGGTTAAGTGTACAGTGGACCCCCGGTATTCGATGGCATCGGTATTCGATAAATCCGGTTTTCGATGCATTTAAACACAAAAATTTTTCCTCGGTATTCGATTGAAAACCCAGTATTCGATATGATTCGTACGAGACCTGTCCACGTGTGGCCTGAACTGCTCCGTGTGTGCTAGTGTTTACAAGCCAGCCAGTGTGCACGCATCTAAGGATACATTCGGTACATTCCCTATTATCTATATTTTCACTGTGTTTGGTGCTTGTTTCTGCAAAGTAAGTCACCATAGGCCCCAAGAAAGCTTCTAGTGCCAACCCTTCGAGAAAAAAGTCGCTAATGACTTATGAAATGAAGAAAGAGATAATTGCAAAGTACGAAAGTGGAGTGCGTGTGTCAGAGCTGGTCAGGTTGTACAAGTATAATAAACCCCAATCAACCATCTCTACTATGGTGACCAGGAAAACGGCAATCAAGGAAGCTGTTCTTGCAAAAGGTGCAACTGTGATTACGAAACAGCGACCGCAAGTGTTAGAAAATGTTGAGAGATTGTTACTGGTGTGGATAAATCAAAAACAGATAGCAGGAGATAGCATCTCTCAAGCGATCATTTGTGAAAAGGCTAGGCAGTTGCATGACGATTTGGTAAAGAAATTGCCTGCAACTAGTGGTGATGTGAGTGAATTTAAGGCCAGCAAAGGTTGGTTTGAAAGATTTAAGAATCGTAGTGGCATACATAGTGTGATTAGGCATGGTGAGGCTGCCAGTTATGTTGTGCGACAGAAGTCCAGTGACTCTCAAGCTGGTCCTAGTGGCATTAAAAGAAGAAGGGAAGTAACCCCGGAAAAGGACTTGCTACCTCAAGTCCTAATGGAAGGGGATTCCCCTTCTAAACACTAACACCTCTCCCCTCCTCCCATCCCATCAATCATCACCAGATCTTCATTAAAGGTAAGTGTCAATTATTTTATTGTTATTGTAATTATTCTATTGCATTAAACTTAATATTTCAAGTAGTAAAAATTTTTTTTTCATACTTTTAGGTGTCTTGCACGGATCAATTTTATTTCCATTATTTCTTATGAGGAAAATTGATTCGGTTTTCGATATTATCGGTATTCGATGAGCTCTCAGGAACGGATTAATATCGAATACCAGGGGTCCACTGTATTCTAACCTAACCACTCTGTAATTCGGCAAACTCAGTAATCTGGCACACTACAGGTCCCAATGATGCTGGATTTGTGATGGAAGACCTGTACATATTACATTATTATTCTTATTGTGTTAATTTATTATTCCTATTGTATTATATTATTATATGTACTATTATTATTATACATATTATTATTATTATTACAATATGTAGGTAGTAGGTTGGTAGACAGCAATCACCCAGGGAAGTACTACCGTCCTGCCAGATGACTGTGAAACAGAAACCTGCAACTGTTTTGCATGATGATAGGATTGCTGGTTTCTTTTTCTGTCTCAAACACGCTAGATAACAGGGATATCTTGCTACTCCTACTTACACTTTGGTCACACTTCACAGACATGCACATGCATATATATATACATACATCTAGGTTTTTCTCCTTTTTCTAAATAGCTCTTGTTCCTCTTTATTTCTTCTATTGTCCATGGGGAAGTGGAAAAGAATCTTTCCTCCGTAAGCCATGCGTGTCGTATGAGGCGACTAAAATGCCGGGAGCAATGGGCTAGTAACCCCTTCTCCTGTAGACATTTACTAAAAAAGAGAAGAAGAAAAACTTTATAAAACTGGGGTGCTTAAATGAGCGTGGATGTAGTGCGGATGACAAGAAAGAGATGATTGCTGATGTTATGAATGAAAAGAAGTTGGATGTCCTGGCCCTAAGCGAAACAAAGCTGAAGGGGGTAGGGGAGTTTCGGTGGGGGGAAATAAATGGGATTAAATCTGGAGTATCTGAGAGAGTTAGAGCAAAGGAAGGGGTAGCAGTAATGTTGAATGATCAGTTATGGAAGGAGAAAAGAGAATATCAATGTGTAAATTCAAGAATTATGTGGATTAAAGTAAAGGTTGGATGCGAGAAGTGGGTCATAATAAGCGTGTATGCACCTGGAGAAGAGAGGAATGCAGAGGAGAGAGAGAGATTTTGGGAGATGTTAAGTGAATGTATAGGAGCCTTTGAACCAAATGAGAGAGTAATTGTGGTAGGGGACCTGAATGCTAAAGTAGGAGAAACTTTTAGAGAGGGTGTGGTAGGTAAGTTTGGGGTGCCAGGTGTAAATGAAAATGGGAGCCCTTTGATTGAACTTTGTATAGAAATGGGTTTGGTTATAGGTAATACATATTTTAAGAAAAAGAGGATAAATAAGTATACAAGATATGATGTAGGGCGAAATGACAGTAGTTTGTTGGATTATATATTGGTAGATAAAAGACTGTTGAGTAGACTTCAGGATGTACATGTTTATAGAGGGGCAACAGATATATCAGATCACTATCTAGTTGTAGCTACACTGAGAGTAAAAGGTAGATGGGACACAAGGAGAATAGAAGCATCAGGGAAGAGAGAGGTGAAGGTTTATAAACTAAAAGAGGAGGCAGTTAGGGTAAGATATAAACAGCTATTGGAGGACAGATGGGCTAATGAGAGCATAGGCAATGGGGTCGAAGAGGTATGGGGTAGGTTTAAAAATGTAGTGTTAGAGTGTTCAGCAGAAGTTTGTGGTTACAGGAAAGTGGGTGCAAGAGGGAAGAGGAGCGATTGGTGGAATGATGATGTGAAGAGAGTAGTAAGAGAGAAAAAGTTAGCATATGAGAAGTTTTTACAAAGTAGAAGTGATGCAAGGAGGGAAGAGTATATGGAGAAAAAAAGAGAGGTTAAGAGAGTGGTGAAGCAATGTAAAAAAAGAGCAAATGAGAGAGTGGGTGAGATGTTATCAACAAATTTTGTTGAAAATAAGAAAAAGTTTTGGAGTGAGATTAACAAGTTAAGAAAGCCTAGAGAACAAATGGATTTGTCAGTTAAAAATAGGAGAGGAGAGTTATTAAATGGAGAGTTAGAGGTATTGGGAAGATGGAGGGAATATTTTGAGGAATTGTTAAATGTTGACGAAGATAGGGAAGCTGTGATTTTGTGTATAGGGCTAGGAGGAACAACATCTTGTAGGAGTGAGGAAGAGCCAGTTGTGAGTGTGGGGGAAGTTCGTGAGGCAGTAGGTAAAATGAAAGGGGGTAAGGCAGCCGGGATTGATGGGATAAAGATAGAAATGTTAAAAGCAGGTGGGGATATAGATTTGGAGTGGTTGGTGCAATATTTAATAAATGTATGGAAGAGGGTAAGGTACCTAGGGATTGGCAGAGAGCATGCATAGTTCCTTTGTATAAAGGCAAAGGGGATAAAAGAGAGTGCAAAAATTATAGGGGGATAAGTCTGTTGAGTATACCTGGCAAAGTGTATGGTAGAGTTATTATTGAAAGAACTAAGAGTAAGACGGAGAATAGGATAGCAGATGAACAAGGAGGCTTTAGGAAAGGTAGGGGGTGTGTGGACCAGGTGTTTACAGTGAAACATATAAGTGAACAGTATTTAGATAAGGCTAAAGAGGTCTTTGTGGCATTTATGGATTTGGAAAAGGCGTATGACAGGGTGGATAGGGGGGCAATGTGGCAGATGTTGCAGTGTATGGTGTAGGAGGTAGGTTACTGAAACCAGTGAAGAGTTTTTACGAGGATAGTGAGGCTCAAGTTAGAGTATGTAGGAAAGAGGGAAATTATTTCCCAGTAAAAGTAGGCCTTAGACAAGGATGTGTGATGTCACCGTGGTTGTTTAATATATTTATAGATGGGGTTGTAAGAGAAGTAAATGCGAGGGTCTTGGCAAGAGGCGTGGAGTTAAAAGATAAAGAATCACACATAAAGTGGGAGTTGTCACAGTTGCTCTTTGCTGATGACACTGTGTTCTTGGGAGATTCTGAAGAGAAGTTGCAGAGATTGGTGGATGAATTTGGTAGGGTGTGCAAAAGAAGAAAATTGAAAGTGAATACAGGAAAGAGTAAGGTTATGAGGATAACAACAAGATTAGGTGATGAAAGATTGGATATCAGATTGGAGGGAGAGAGTATGGAGGAGGTGAATGTATTCAGATATTTGGGAGTGGACGTGTCAGCGGATGGGTCTATGAAAGATGAGGTGAATCATAGAATTGATGAGGGGAAAAGGGTGAGTGGTGCACTTAGGAGTCTGTGGAGACAAAGAACTTTGTCCTTGGAGGCAAAGAGGGGAATGTATGAGAGTATAGTTTTACCAACGCTCTTATATGGGTGTGAAGCATGGGTGATGAATGTTGCAGCGAGGAGAAGGCTGGAGGCAGTGGAGATGTCATGTCTGAGAGCAATGTGTGGTGTGAATATAATGCAGAGAATTCGTAGTTTGGAAGTTAGGAGGAGGTGCCGGATTGCCAAAACTGTTGTCCAGAGGGTTGAGGAAGGGTTGTTGAGGTGGTTCGGACATGTGGAGAGAATGGAGCGAAACAGAATAACTTCAAGAGTGTATCAGTCTGTAGTGGAAGGAAGGCGGGGTAGGGGTCGGCCTAGGAATGGTTGGAGGGAGGGGGTAAAGGAGGTTTTGTGTGCAAGGGGCTTGGACTTCCAGCAGGCATGCGTGAGCGTGTTTGATAGGAGTGAATGGAGACAAATGGTTTTTAATACTTGACGTGCTGTTGGAGTGTGAGCAAAGTAACATTTATGAAGGGGTTCAGGGAAACCGGCAGACCGGACTTGAGTCCTGGAGATGGGAAGTACAGTGCCTGCACTCTGAAGGAGGGGTGTTAATGTTGCAGTTTAAAAACTGTAGTGTAAAGCACCCTTCTGGCAAGACAGTGATGGAGTGAATGATGGTGAAAGTTTTTCTTTTTCGGGCCACCCTGCCTTGGTGGGAATCGGCCAGTGTGATAATAAAATAAAAAATATTACAATATAAATAATTTGAAATTTTTATTCACACAAAAAATATAAGATTTACTGTTATGCCTTATTGCAATAATTGTATCAATAATGTCAACCCATTCACGACTACATATTGGAATGGACAGTGACGTCATTTGTTTACTGTTGAACATAGCCAAAACAATCGAACATTTCTCATGTGTTGATCTCAATTTAAAGGTACTTCTCGTCGTGAAAGCAATCAAAATCATATCTATTTCTGTTATATATCTTCCATTCTATCAAATGAGACCAAAAAAACGAGAATACAACTATAAAAACCATATGAAAGTACTGGTAAGGGGTGGCTAATTGCTAAGATTTCTTTCATTTTTGGTGTACGTTAAGAAGCATTTTCCATCATACATTGCCCAAGTTTCAATAAGATAGTCCAACAAACAAATGAGATACAATTCTCTAGATCAAGAGCAAGAGTCCCTCACCAGCGTCAAGGAACGTGCCATGAGGTCTGCTCACTTACGGAAATTTTGCTCGCATATGGAAACAAAAAATCGACCCATCGACTGCTCGTATTTGGAAAATCTCACACATGGATTCGCTCGCAAGTAGAGGTTCCACTGTACTGGAGTGTGCATAAATTCTGTAATGAATTTCAGTTCTATTTTACCCTACAGTACATTATACAACTGACGGTAAGGCATCAGCTGCTCTAGACACTGTTTCAGGGTCCTCTTCAGTGAAAAAGTCTAAGTCATTCATTAAGTCAGTCAAGTCAATAAGACATTCAGTCAAATCAGTAATTCAGTCAAGTCATTCAATCAAGTCAGTAATTCAGTCAGTATGTCATATTAGATGAATTGTGATATATAAATAAGCCGTAGAGTTGATATTAGCGAAATATTTAAATATTTTGTCATGACTGGAATTCCTCTGGAACGGATTAATGCCATTTCAATTAATTTCAATGAGGAAAACTGACTCAACATACGAGCAAATTGGGATACGAGTAAGGTCACGGAACAGATTAAACTCATAAGCCAGGGCTCCACTATATATTAAAGCTGATTTCTTCTATTCTGTTTATTACAATATACAGTACACTACTGTACAGGTACCATCTGACTTATGACTGAGCTTGGTTCCGACCAACTGGTCCTAAGTCAAAACGGACGTAAGTCGAACCTTTGAAAATTGCCGACATACTGGGTAGGGCATAATGTCAAACCTTTGCTATATAAACTACTTAAATAGTACTGTAATGTAATGTACAATCATTATTTCATTCTTTTTACCATAATTTACTTCTAATGATATATTTTTATCATTTATGTACTGTATATAATGTATACATTGTAGTGAGCTGTATTGTATACAGGTCTCCCTCAACATTCACGTTTTCAACTTTCACGGGCTTCACACATTCGCGAATTCCCAACCGCCAAATTCCCAGCCACCAAATTCCCAGATGCCAAATCATATTCAAGTTTCCCGCCACCTGCGAGTCCCTACTACCCTCTCTCCGACCCCCGCAACTGGCAGCCAGCCCTCCCACCACTCAGTGTGGTGAGTGTTTTGTTTGTTATTTGCTATTAAACTACAGAATAAATAATGTAAACCCATTCATGACTGCATATTGGAATGGCTATTAGGAAAGGTATTAGACGGTGACATCATGTGTTTACTCTTGAACACAGCAAAGAATTGAACATTTCTGCTATTGCTAATAATAACAATAGTAATAATCATAATAATAATAATAATAATAATAATAATAATAATAATAATAAATACGATATAATTGAAGAAGGAAATTGTACAAAAATACGAGGGAGTGGTTGACACATCGTCAGTGTGACTTTGTTTATGCTGGAGTGAACATTAGTCTCCCTGCTCTTCCAAACATTTCACAATAATTCATTGTGTTTGGTGCTTGTAGATTGAGTGTGACTGGAGTGGTAGAGGCAGTGATTGAGGCAATGGTATTTAATAACATACATGTTATTAATAATATGTACTATTATTATTTATAACATGTTATTAAATACATACATGTTAATAATAATACATGTTATTAATAATAACAATAATAATAATAACAACTGGCAGCCAGCCCTCCCACCCGCCACTCACTCACTCAGTCAGTCTCCAGCCACTGTGCGAGTCGGTCATTGCTGTTTGTGTGGTGGTGAAAGTATGTCTCATGCCATGCAGTTACACTCCATATAATCATCTCCATTCAACTGTCATCAGTAACTGCATGTAATATCAATAGAGAAATAAAGAATTATAATTTAAATTTTTTTAATCATCACAAGTCATCAGAGTTCGTCTGCCTTACGATTGGCGAGTGTTTTGTTTGTTCATTATTTATTAAACTACAGTATAAATAATGTCAACTCATTCATGACTGGTAATAATAATAATTATAATAATAATAATAATGATAATAAATACTAGGGTTGAAGCAGTGGGTGGTAGAGGCATCGTCAGTCAGTATGGCTTTGTTTATGCTGGAGAGAGTATTATCCTCTGCGCTCTTCCAAACATTTCACAATAATTCATTGTGTTTGGTGCTTGTTGATTGACTGTGACTGCTACATAATTAACCATGGGCCCAAATAAATTTTGGTAAAGAAACTGAGAAGCACGAAAGAATTGAAGAAAGAAATTATATAAAAATACGAGGCAGTGGTGGAGGCAGTACAATATTTTATGATGTTGTCAGGTACGTATTTTATGATTGTTCATGAGAACATAAGAAAGGAGGAACACTGTAGTAGACCTGTTGGCCCATACTATTCAGGTCCTTCACAAATCCAGCCCAATAACAGAATAAATGCTACCCAAGCAATAAGCTTTGAACATTCTATTTACTCGCATGCAAGACCCATTCAAATCCAACCACCTCTCACTTGTGTATTTATCCAACCTAAATGTGAAGCTACCCAAGGTTTTAGCTTTGATAGGACCTTGGGTAGCTTTAACAAGAGATTGGACAAATATATGAGTGGGAGGAGCATGTACGTATATACATGTATATACATAGATTATTTCATTTTATTATTTTATTATATTTCCCTGCAATATATTGGGGCACCAAACATTCGCAATTTTTCAACATTCACGAGGCTCTTGATCCCCTAACCCCCGCGAATGTTGAGGGAGACCTGTACTTTACATCTCATACAGTATTGTATGTTACTATTACCTCTAAGTACAGTGGACCCCCGCATAACGATGGCATCGCATAGCGATTTTTCCGCATAACGATTACTTTTATCGCAAAATTTTTGCCGCGCATACCGATTAAAAACCCGCATACCGATTTTCGTCCGAGACGCGTCCAATGTGCCCTCAGCCAGCCTCACATGTGCCGCTCCGTCCCATTGTTTACCAGCCAGCCTCCGCGGTAACATCCAAGCATACACTCGGAATATTTCGTATTATTACAGTATTTTCGGTGCTGTTTCTGGAAAATAAGTGACCATGGGCCCCAAGAAAGCTTCTAGTGCCAACCCTGTGGTAAAAAGGGTGAGAATTAGTATGGAAATTAAGAAAGATTTTGAAGGGTTTGGGGCTAACCCTGAGAAGCCTATGCCAGTTGTGGAATCCATTGTGCCTACTTCAAAGATTAAGGAAATGTGTGCACAGTGGGTTGAACTGCAAACCTGTATAGATGAAAATCACCCTGACACAGCTGTTGCAAGCCGTGCTGTTGACTATTTCAATGACAATGTTGTGGCCCATTTTAGACAAATCGTAAAGGAACGGGAGGTACAGAGCTCTATGGACAGATTTGTTGTGCGACAGAGGTCCAGTGACTCTCAAGCTGGTCCTAGTGGCATTAAAAGAAGAAGGGAAGTAACCCCGGAAAAGGACTTGCTACCTCAAGTCGTAATGGAAGGGGATTCCCTTCTAAACAGTAAGAAGATAATGCTCTCCCCTCCTCCCATCCCATCAATCATCACCAGATCTTCAATAAAAGTAAGTGTCATTTAATTGTGCATGCCTTTTTCAGTTTGTGTGTATTAAAATTAACATTTCATGTGGTAAAAAAAAATTTTTTTCATACTTTTGGGCGTCTTGCACGGATTAATTTGATTTCCATTATTTCTTATGGGGAAAATTCATTCGCATAACGATTATTTCGCATAACGATGAGCCCTCTTGCACGGATTAAAATCGTTAACCGGGGGTCCACTGTATTGTTAACACAGTGGAATGGGAGAATACCACTGGTAGTGTCATCCTGCCAGAATGTACTATAACCTATGCCCTAAGTAAAGAGAAACAACTCGGCTGGCTGGCTGGCTGGCTGGCTGGCTGGCTGGCTGGCTGGCTGGCTGGCTGGCTGGCTGGCTGGCTGGCTGGGCTGTGGCTGGCTGGCTGGCTGGCTGCTGGCTGGCTGGCTGGCTGGTGGCTGGCTGGCATGGCTGGCTGGCTGGTGGCTGGCTGGCGGTGGTGGGCTGGCTGGCTGGCTGGCTGGCTGGCTGGCTGGCTGGCTGGCTGGCTGGCTGGCTGGCTGGCTGGCTGGCTGGCTGGCTGGCTGGCTGGCTGGCTGGCTGGCTGGGCTGGCTGGCTGGCTGGCTGGCTGGCTGGCTGGCTGGCTGGCGGTGGCTGGCTGGCTGGCTGGCTTGGCTGGCTGGCTGGCTGGCTGGCTGGCTGGCTGGCTGCTGGCTGGCTGGCTGGCTGGCTGGTGGCTGGCTGGCTGGTGGCTGGCTGGCTGGCTGGCTGGCTGGCTGGGCTGGCTGGCTGGCTGGCTGGCTGGCTGGCTGGCTGGCTGGCTGGCTGGCTGGCTGGTGGCTGGCTGGTGCTGGCTGGCTGGCTGGCTGGCTGGCTGGCTGGCTGGCTGGCTGGCTGGCTGGCTGGCTGGCTGGCTGGCTGGCTGGCTGGCTGGCTGGCTGGCTGGCTGGCTGGCTGGCTGGCTGGCTGGCTGGCTGGCTGGCTGGCTGGCTGGCTGGCTGGCTGGCTGGCTGGCTGGGCTGGCTGCTGGCTGGCTGGCTGGCTGGCTGGGGCTGGCTGGCTGGCTGGCTGGCTGGCTGGCTGGCTGGCTGGCTGGCTGGCTGGCTGGTGGCTGGCTGGCTGGCTGGCTGGCTGGGGCTGGCGCTGGCTGGCTGGCTGGCTGGCTGTGGCTGCTGGCTGGCTGGCTGGCTGGCTGGCTGGCGGCTGGCTGGCTGGCTGGCTGGCTGGCTGGCTGGCTGGCTGGCTGGCTGGCTGGCTGGCTGGCTGGCTGGCTGGCTGGCTGGCTGGCTGGGGCTGGCTGCTGGCTGGCTGTGCTGGCTGCTGGCTGGCTGCTGGCTGGCTGGCTGGGGCTGCTGCTGGCTGGCTGGCGTGGCTGGCTGCTGGGCTGGCTGGCTGGCTGGGCTGGCTGGCTGGCTGGCTGGCTGGTGGGGCTGGCTGGCTGGCTGGCTGTGGCTGGCTGGCTGGCTGGCTGGCTGGCTGCTGGCTGGCTGGCTGGCTGGCTGGCTGGCTGGCTGGCTGGCTGGCTGGCTGGCTGGCTGGCTGGCTGGCTGGCTGGCTGGCTGGCTGGCTGGCTGGCTGGCTGGCTGGCTGGCTGGCTGGCTGGCTGGCTGGCTGGCTGGCTGGCTGGCTGGCTGAGATTGGATCCTCTCTCTCTATCTGTATCTCTCTCTCTCTCTCACAAAGGTACACATAAGTAATCATACATAGTGTAAATTACCTAGGATAACCCCAAAAATCCAGACAAAGTGCTATACAGTGGATCTGTGCTCCAGTGCCCTAAATTAATAATAATATTAATAATAATTATTACGTATTATTATTACAATAATATGTATGTATGTACTAATATTAATAATAATAATATTATTATTAAACTATAATATAATATAGTGTTTACTCATTACTTACCTTAAAATATCTGTAGTCTTAATGTAAAGTGAGAGGTGAGTAAACAAGATTAAATGAATAAATGAGAGAGAGAGTGAGTGTAGAAGGTTTGCGAGTTTTGTAAACAAACTAGTTTTTGTTATTGATGTTACCAGCCTGGACAAGTATGGTTTTTGTTCACTCTGTCAAGCCGACTGGAAAAACATCTCATATTTATGTTAATTTATATATTACATAGCGTGTTTATTATATAATTAAAAAAAAAATCATAAATGGATTAAGCAAAATGTCTACACTGTACAAATTAACGTTTTATACACAATGCTCCTCAGAGTGATTATTACTGTGTTATTATCATCATTATTAATATGGCATCTTCAAGACCAATAATACACTCCTAATAATTTTAATGTGTACCTGCACACCAGCACAGGCACAAGATGTGGAGTTTAACCCTTTCAGGGTCCGTCCCGTAGATCTATGGCTTCACGTTCAGGGTCCAAACCGTAGATCTACGCCAAAATTCTAGCGGCATCAAATTTAGCGTGAAGGCACTCATAGGCCTACATGTGAGAGAATGGGTCTGCATGGTGGGTGTGCGCTGTAAACAAAAATTCTAGACGCCCGCATACCATTGTGGGAACGCCGGCTCAGTTACCTTTGTTCATTATGCTTCGTCGCAAGGCAGCTCTCACTCCAAGAAAAAATTGGGACTCTCCTCTTCCTATCTGATAGTTCTGACACTGATGGAAGTGGAAATGAAGCCAAATTCTTTGGCTTCGATCAGTTAGTGACCAAAAGAAATGACCAGGATATCGATAATAGCGCAGAAAACCCTGACGATACTCAACCTTCTACCTCTGGTGTGGACACTCCTCAGTCACGGTCAGTTATACCTCATTGCAAGAGAAAACTATTATTTTCACATGGCCAGGCCTCTGACTTCAGTAATGAGGATGATAGTGATGTGGATTGTGATTTTATTGCTCTTGACGATCATTCGAGTAGTGATAGTGAGGAATCATATTCACCAGTGAAGCGTCGGTATGTAGGCCGCCGCATGCGCTCGGGTAGTGTAGCCTATGCAATGCCCAGGGGATGGAGTACATCCCGGAGTACATCCTGTGGCCCTACACCAGGAATAGACAGTAAAAGTGAGGATGATGTGGCTACACTAAGCATGGATAGACCACAGGCATCAGTAGATGGTGGTAGTGGTGATGGTAGTGCCACGGCCATGTGTGACTCACCAGCCCAGGCTGGGACCCACGCTGCTGACTCCTCAGTTCAAGGACAAAGCGGAGCATCAGCCACCAGCCCACCACAACCACAAATACCCGTACAACCAGTCTATAATGTCCAGTATCCACCAGCAAACCGTATCTGGGATTGGCAGCAAAATCCCAATTTTGTTCCCAAGCCCCACCACTTTGATGACTCTCAAAGTGGAATTCTACCTACTTGTCCCCTTGGAACCACAGCCAATAAACTTGAATTTTTTGAAATATTCTTTGACCACCCCTTGATGGAAACTATTGTCAGGGAAAATAACAAGTATTTTGAGTACACCATGGCAAATACAATCATATCATCACAGTCAAGACTACACCGATGGAAAGAGAAGACTGTTGCAGAAATGTATTTGCTTTTTACAGCAATAATGCTTATGCCTCATGTCTATAAGCATAATATAAAAGCATACTGGTCCACAGATTGGCTAATTTCTACCCCGGTCTTCAGTGAAATCATCCCAGTGAACAGGTTTATCTTACTGTTATGTATGTTGCACTTCTCTGACAAAACCAGGCCTGACAGAAGTGACAGGTTATACAAGATTAGAAATGTTTTTATGTATCTCAAACAAAAGTTCAACATGTACTTTTATCCATTCAAGAATCTTGTAATTGACGAGTCTTTGATTTTGTTCAAAGGTAGGCTGTCATTTAAGCAGTATATACCGAGCAAGAGGAAACGCTTTGGTATAAAACTGTTTGTACTCTGTGACTGTGACAGTGGCCTGGTATTGGATATTGTTGTATACACTGGATGTAAAACATTGAAAGATACCAGGATGTATTGGGTATCTCAGGTGACGTAGTGAGAAGCATGATGGCACCTTATCTTGGTAAGGGGCATACATTATATACCGATAACTGGTACACAAGCCCATTACACAGTGATTTCTTGCGATGAACAAGACAGATGTGTGTGGCACAGTGCAATATAATCGTAAATATATGCCTCGGTTCAACGCAGGTGCTCGTGGTGGTGATGTGCAGATGTTTACTGCCAATGACAACATGGCATTACGGTGGCATGACAAACGAAATGTCACATTGCTGACAACCATTCACCGTAACGAAATGCAAGACAGTGGCAAAGTAGATAGAATGACTAATGAACATATTCAAAAACCAGTGACAGTGATTAATTATACACAAAACATCTGCTTGGTTGACAAATGTGACATGCAGATTGGCTTTGTTGATTGTGTTTGTAAGAGTTACAAGTGGTACATGAAACTTTTCTTCCATCTCATGGACATTTCAATGCTCAATGCATATAATATGTACCAAATAAAGACTGGCAACAGACCACCGTATGGTGAATTTTGTTTGTCTGTTGTCAGACAACTCATAATGAAGTACCAGGTAACAACACCTGCTATACAACAAGGTCCTTGAATTCCTCAGAATATACCCAAGCATTTCAGGAGTGAAGGTGATCATTTCATAATACAGCTTCCTGCAACTAGGAAGAAATTTGCTCAGAAGAGATGCATTGTCTGTGTACAAACAAAACGAAGGCAACAAAGATGCAAAGACACTAGGTTTATGTGCAAGGAATGTAAGGTACCTCTGTGCATGGTGCCTTGTAAGAAGGAGTTTCACAAGCTCCAGCAGTTCTAAAACCATGTCCAGTGATTGTAAATATGTAAATATATGATAGAACATTAGTATTATACAAGATTTGTGCATGTTTATTGTAATAAACAAAAGTGGTAAACAATATGATAATAGTTAAGACACATGTGCAACATCTGGAAATCTTTATTGTAGACGTTTCGCCATCCAGTGGCTTTATCAATACAGATTCTAGGACACAATAGGAAGACAGTAGAACTATATACAAAAGATGAGGTAATCAGTCCCTCAACCTTGGAGTTAGTGTTCACAGCATCGTGGTGGAGGAGAATCTGGAGCAAAGGCAAGAAGACTGGCGGTTATATAGGCGTCAGTGGATAGGGACGGGCAGCAGACGAGGGCATAGTCACTGGTAGGCGGGATTCCCCAGTGGAAGTAGGTCTTGGAATCTTGGTTCAGAGGACATCTACAAGACCTTCTTCACAGCTGCTGCAACTAACCCATCTCTTTGGGAAGGACCTACTTCCACTGGGGAATCCCGCCTACCAGTGACTATGCCCTCGTCTACTGCCCGTCCCTATCCACTGACGCCTATATAACCGCCAGTCTTCTTGCCTTTGCTCCAGATTCTCCTCCACCACGATGCTGTGAACACTAACTCCAAGGTTGAGGGACTGATTACCCTATCTTTTGTATATAGTTCCACTGTCTTCCTATTATGTCCTAGAATCTGTATTGATAAAGCCACTGGATAGCGAAACGTCTACAATAAAGATTTCCAGATGTTGCACATATGTCTTAACTTTCATATTGTCGGTATTTTATACCTTTCTTGCACAATATGATAATAACTTCAGTGCGGTTATTGTGTTCAATACAGTGAGTTTATATATATACATTATATACAGTATTGGTCTCTCAGGCCCCAAATGTTAGTAGGAAAAGAAAAAAATTAGAAAAGAAAAAACTACAAAAAACGTTAAATAAAGTAATGCGCGAATGTGGAAATCGTCAATGTTGCCGCCACCACTTCATTTTGGGAAAACTTCTCAGCACTGTATCTCGGTAAGTATTGATAAGAAATTTTTTTTTTGTCTTATTACCTTCACAAAAATTATTTTATTTTTATTAACACACTGGCCGATTCCCACCAAGGCAGGGTGGCCCGAAAAAAAAAAAACTTTCACCATCATTCACTCCATCACTGTCTTGCCAGAAGGGTGCTTTACACTACACTTTTTAAACTGCAACATTAACACCCCTCCTTCAGAGTGCAGGCACTGTACTTCCCATCTCCAGGACTCAAGTCCGGCCTGCCGGTTTCCCTGAATCCCTTCATAAATGTTACTTTCTTCACACTCCAACAGCACGTCAAGTATTAAAAACCATTTGTCTCCATTCACTCCTATCAAACACGCTCACGCATGCCCACTGGAAGTCCAAGCCCCTCGCACACAAAACCTCCTTTACTCCCTCCCTCCAACCTTTCCTAGGCCGACCCCTACCATGCCTTCCTTCCACTACAGACTGATACGCTCTTGAAGTCATTCTGTTTTGCTCCATTCTCTCTACATGTCTGAACCACCTCAACAACCCTTCCTCAGCCCTCTGGACAACAGTTTTGGCAATCCCGCACCTCCTCCTAACTTCCAAACTACGAATTCTCTTCATTATATTCACACCACATATTGCCCTCAGATGTGACATCTCCACTGCCTCCAGCCTTCTCCTCGCTGCAACATTCATCACCCATGCTTCACACCCATATAAGAGCATTGGTAAAACTATACTCTCATACATTCCCCTCTTTGCCTCCAAGGACAAAGTTCTTTGTCTCCACAGACTCCTAAGTGCACCGCTCACCCTTTTCCCCTCATCAATTCTATGATTCACCTCATCTTTCATAGACCCATCCGCTCACACGTCCACTCCCAAATATCTGAATACATTCACCTCCTCCATACTCTCTCCCTCCAATCTGATATCCAATCTTTCATCACCTAATCTTTTTGTTATCCTCATAACCTTACTCTTTCCTGTATTCACTTTTAATTTTCTTCTTTTACATACCCTACCAAATTCATCCACCAACCTCTGCAACTTCTCTTCAGAATCTCCCAAGAGCACAGTGTCATCAGCAAAGAGCAACTGTGACAACTCCCACTTTATGTGTGATTCTTTATCTTTTAACTCCACGCCTCTTGCCAAGACCCTCGCATTTACTTCTCTTACAACCCCATCTATAAATATATTAAACAACCACGGTGACATCACACATCCTTGTCTAAGGCCTACTTTTACTGGGAAATAATCTCCCTCTTTCCTACATACTCTAACTTGAGCCTCACTATCCTTGTAAAAACTCTTCACTGCTTTCAGTAACCTACCTCCTACACCATACACCTGCAACATCTGCCACACTGCCCCCCTATCCACCTTGTCATACGCCTTTTCCAAATCCATAAATGCCACAAAAACCTCTTTAGCCTTATCTAAATACTGTTCACTTATATGTTTCACTGTAAACACCTGGTCCACACACCCCCTACCTTTCCTAAAGCCACCTTGTTCATCTGCTATCCTATTCTCCGTCTTACTCTTAATTCTTTCAATAATAACTCTACCATACACTTTACCAGGTATACTCAACAGACTTATCCCCTATAATTTTTGCACTCTCTTTTGTCCCCTTTGCCTTTATACAAAGGAACTATGCATACTCTCTGCCAATCCCTAGGTACCTTGCCCTCTTCCATACATTTATTAAATAATAGCACCAACCACTCCAAAACTATATACCCACCTGCTTTTAACATTTCTATCTTTATCCCATCAATCCCACCTGCCTTACCCCCTTTCATTTTACCTACTGCCTCACGAACTTCCCCCACACTCACAACTGGCTCTTCCTCACTCCTACAAGATGTTATTCCTCCTTGCCCTATACACGAAATCACAGCTTCCCTATCTTCATCAACATTTAACAATTCCTCAAAATATTCCTTCCATCTTCCCAATACCTCTAACTCTCCATTTAGTAACTCTCCTCTCCTATTTTTAACTGGCAAATCCATTTGTTCTCTAGGCTTCCTTTAACTTGTTAATCTCACTCCAAAACTTTTTCTTATTTTCAACAAAATTTGTTGATAACATCTCATCCACTCTCTCATTTGCTTTCTTTTTACATTGCTTCACCATTCTCTTAACCTCTCTCTTTTTGTCCATATACTCTTCCCTCCTTACATCACTTCTACTTTGTAAAAGCTTCTCATATGCTAACTTTTTCTCCCTTACTACTCTCTTTACATCATCATTCCACCAATCGCTCCTCTTCCCTCCCACACCCACTTTCCTGTAACCACAAACTTCTGCTGAACACTCTAACACTACATTTTTAAACCTACCCCATACCTCTTCGACCCCATTGCCTATGCTCTCATTAGCCCATCTATCCTCCAATAGCTGTTTATATCTTACCCTAACTGCCTCCTGTTTTAGTTTATAAACCTTCACCTCTCTCTTCCCTGATGCTTCTATTCTCCTTGTATCCCATCTACCTGTAAGAAAAAATATTTTTTTTTTTTTTTTTCAAAATTTCTTGGACACTGGAGCACCACTTCAGATTTTGGCCTTGGACCCTGAAAGGGTTAAAGTAGTTAAGTTCATATTTTATTCATTCTAGTGTGTATATCAGGTTTTTATGTTATTTATATTGTTTATTATGTCGTATTAGATGAATTGTGATAGGTAAGTAAGCTGTATGGCGATATTAGCATCATATTGAAGATGTGACAACTCTGCTTCGTGTGTAATACCTGTTGGTTCATGAGCAGCTCTGAGACAGAGACAAGCAGACAGACACACAGGTAGACAGAAAGACAGACACAGACAGAAAGACACACACAGGAAGACAAAAGACAGACAGACAGTGACAGATACAGACAAATATAGTACAGGCAGAAAGATACAGGCAGATTTATGTGCAACAGTGAAAACAAACAAAAGAGAGTTCGAGAATAAGAGCCTTTCTTGCCTTCTTGCCACAATCTCCTGTGCAAAATTCAGACTTCCTCTTAGGGACCATAGTGAAATTTACTGTCCAGGTAGTACAGTTATTACAGTACGTATGATGCTGCTGACAGGGCAGGGTAACTCAAACTGATGTTGCCTGCATGGTGCATTGCCGCCGCGAGTATCGTCAAATATTGTACAGTGGCATGAATCAGCCGGCCCAGCCCAGCTGCCAGATGTACGGTCGTAAGTCGAGTGGACGAATGTCGATCAGGTCGCAAGTTGGATGGTAGGTATATAAACATTTAAAAATATACCAGAAATGTTACAAGTGGTGAAACGGTGATATTAAAACAATATCAAATATGGTTGACACAAACCCACCACCATTATAGTATGATCCTCATTTAGTGACGAATTCATTTACAGACGTGGTCTTAGGAACGGGACTCCGTCGTTAAGCGAGAGAGGCTGTATTATCATTATTAATATGGTGTCCTCAAGACATAAGACACACTTACTGATTTTAACCCTTTGGCTGCTTCGGTCGTATATATACGTCTTACGAGCCACCGTGTTTGATGTATATATACACTCAAATTGTTGCGGCTTCAAACCAAGCAGGAGAAAGCTGGTAGGCCCACATGTGAGAAAATGGGTCTGTGTGGTCAGTGTGCACCATATAAAAAAAATCCTGCAGCACGCAGTGCATGAGAAAAAAAACTCCAACCGTTTTTTTAATTAAAATGCCAACTTTGTGGTCTATTTTTGTATAGTATGTATGGTTTTATTCTCGTTTTCTTGGTCTTGACAGAATGGAAAACATATTACAGAAATTGAGGTGATTTTGATTGATTTTACTATGAAAAGAACCTTGAAATGGAGCTCAAAGTAGTGGAAATGTTTGATTTTTGCCGATGTTCAAAAGTAAACAAATACGTACGTAATGTCATTGTCCAATAAATGTCCAACTAGCCATTATTACAATATTGCAGTAGTCTGCATAACAGTAAATCTTCTATTTTTTGTTTGAATAAAAATTCAAAACAGAAAGCAAGAGTAATATCAGAGGGGCCTGAAGACATGACTGATGAAAAAAGAAAATGTTATTTTAGAGCCAGGAATGTCTGCACTGTTCATTCTGGACCCTATTTTGAAATTGTTGTATTTTTTAATTTTCGTGAAATTGGCCAAGTTGCAAATTTCTGACCACTTTATTGGGTAGTTGAAATCGGTAAGTAGGCAGTATCTTGTACTCAATTGATAGAAAAAATGGAGTTCTAAAGAAATAGCTACGAGTTTGGTCGACTGGAAGAATGGAATTATCCAAAAATAGTGCTTAAAGTGGGTGAAATCGCCGATTCATAAGTATCACCGAGGTCACTAACTTCGCAAAAGCGTAATTCCGTCAGTTTAATCGCGATTCGTAAATATCGCCGAAATTGCTAACTAAGCAAGAGCATAATTCCATCAGTTTTCCAGCAAATTTCGTTCTTTTGGTGTCATTACCATCGGGAAAAGATTCTCTATCATTTCATACGATTTTTTTTTTTTTTAATTTTTCAACACCAGGAGACACATCAGGATTTGGGGTTTCGACAGTCAAGGGGTTAATGTTTTCTCTCACATGTGAGCCTACCAGCTTTCACTCGCTTGATTTGAAGCGGCTAGAATTTTGGCGTATTAATACATCAAAAACACAGACTTGTAAAATGCATTTATACGACACCGGTAGGACTAGGCATAAAAAAATTAAACAGTAAAATACACATGTAGTACACTCATTACTTAGTACATACACATTTGTATTACACAGCCTCTCCTCACTTAACGACAGAGTTCCGCTCCTAAGACCACGTTGGTAAACGAATTCATCGCTAAGTGAGGAGCACACTATAATGGTAGTGGGTTTTTGTCAACCATCATTGATAATGTTTTAATGTTTATACAGTAGTGTACTGTACAGTGTAACCTTGGCTCACAAGTTTAATCCATTCTGTGACCCAACTCGTATCCTGATCTGCTCGTATGCTTAATCAATTTTCCTCATTTAAATTACGTAACTGAAATGCCATTAATCCGTCCCAGCAGAATTCCTGCTTTGGAGGCAGGACAAAATACACTTCAATATAATGCCAATATCAACTCTACGGCTTATTTATCTATCACAATTCATCTAACATAATAAACAATATAAATAACATAGAAACATGATATATGGTCTACAGTGAATAAAACATGTCATTATGCGTGTAAAATATGTCATTACGTATGTCGTGGATGCTCTGCTCCAGAACATCCACGACTACGGTACTCTTTGCACCAACTCCAAAGCTGAGGGACTGATTACCTCATCTTCTGTATGTAGTTCTACTTTTTTTATTTTATTAACACACTGGCCGATTCCCACCAAGGCAGGGTGGCCCGAAAAAAAAAAACTTTCACCATCATTCACTCCATCACTGTCTTGCCAGACGGGTGCTTTACACTACAGTTTATAAAACTGCAACATTAACGCCCCTCCTTCAGAGTGCAGGCACTGTACTTCCCATCTCCAGGACTCAAGTTCGGCCTGCCGGTTTCCCTGAATCCCATCATAAATGTTACTTTCTTCACACTCCAACAGCACGTCAAGTATTAAAAACCATTTGTCTCCATTCACTCCTATCAAACACGCTCACACATGCTTGCTGGAAATCCAAGCCCCTAGCACACAAAACCTCCTTTACCACCTCCCTCCAACCTTTCCTAGCCTGACCCCTATCCCGCCTTCCTTCCACTACAGATTGATACACTCTTGAAGTAATTCTGTTTCGTTTCATTCTCTCTACGTGTCCGAACCACCTCAACAACCCTTCCTCAGTCCTCTGGACGACAGTTTTGGCAATCCCGCACCTCCTCCTAACTTCCAAACTACGAATTCTCTGCATTATATTCACACCACACATGGCCCTCAGACATGACATCTCCACTGCCTCCAGCCTCCTCCTCCTCTTGCCTTCTAATTATGTCCTGGAATTTGTATTGATAAAGCCACTGGATGGCGAAACGTCTACAATAAAGACACCCAGATGTTGCACGTGTCTTAATTTCAACTCTACGGCTTATTTATCTATCACAATTCCTCTAATGTGACATAATAAACAATATATACTATAACATAGAAACCTGATATATATACTGTATAATGAATAAAATATGTCATTATGTGACAAGTGGAGGTGGCCATTCCCGCACTGTGGCGATATTCACTGCCATCTAGTGATGGCCTTTTGAAGCTCACTTTTTAATATACCTTTTAATATACCTTACCTCCCAAAACATACTCAACCCCTGCCAATTTGGATTCAGGCCTAATAAAAATACTAATGATGCTATTATACACATGCTAGAACATATATACACTGCAATAGAGAAAAAAGAAGTCCCACTGGGGATCTTCATTGACTTACGTAAAGCTTTTGATACAGTTGACCATGACTTGCTCCACGTAAAATTGTCACACTATGGTATAAGAGGGCACTCCCTCAACTACCTCAAGTCATACCTCAGCAACAGAAGCCAATATGTGTACGCAAATGGGGCAAATTCTTCTGCGCAACCAATTACAGTTGGTGTCCCACAGGGAAGTGTCCTTGGCCCTCTTCTCTTTCTCCTATACATAAATGACCTTCCAAATGCTTCGCAATTACTCAAACCCACACTATTTGCAGATGACACTACATACGTCTTCTCTCACCCGAGCCCAGTCACGCTAGCCAATACTGTAAATACCGAATTACAGAAAATATCTACCTGGATGAGGACTAACAAACTTACACTAAACATTGACAAAACCTACTTCATTCAGTTTGGTAACAGAGCTACAGATGTCCCTCTTAACATAATGATAAATGGATCACCTATCACAAGGCTAACAGAGGGAAAATTCTTAGGAATCCACCTTGATAATAGACTCAAATTTCATACACATATACAACAAATTTCTAAGAAAATTTCCAAGACTGTAGGCATACTATCGAAGATACGGTACTATGTTCCACAGTCAGCCCTCCTGGCCTTATATCACTCTCTTATTTACCCCTATCTCACCTATGGAATTTGTGCATGGGGCTCAACAACAATTAACCATCTCAGACCACTAATTACCCAACAAAAGGCTGCAGTTAGAATAACAAATTCTCACTACAGGCAGCACACTCCACCAATATTCAATACACTAAACCTACTCACCATACAAAACATCCATACTTATTACTGCACCTATTACATACATAGAACACTTAACTCTGATATTAACCCTCCCCTCAAACATCTCCTTGCCAACCTCAACAGAACACTGACCATAACACAATCACAGGTCCTTTTTGATGTTCCCTCGTGTCCATCTCACACTATGCAAAAATCAATGCACATAAAGGCCCTAAAATCTGGAATCATTACCTGTAAATATTAAAAGAAACACTACCTGTTTTATAAATTCAAGTCTCTTCTCAAAGATCACTTACTCACCAAAACCAATAAATACTGAATAACTGAACCTTATAAATTGTTATCTTAAATGTTTTCACAATTATATTTACATAAATGTTAAACCTAAACCCAATCTAACTTTATTATTTTTTAAATACACTACCTAACAGAATACTCCATACGACTGAATGTACAACAATGCATGCAATCATATGACCTGTCTTTGTAATACTCATTTGTGCTTTATAGTTATCTGTTTACAATAATGTATTATCACTGATTTCATCATTGCTTAGTTAATTTTAAGCCAGCCCGTAATGCTATGCATAGTATAAGTGGCTTTGGCATGCTGCTCTTATCTGTATTTTTTTGTACCTCTGTATGTATGCTCAAATTGTTAATAAATAAATAAATAAATAAAAAATAAATAGTACAGTGGAACCTCAGTTTTCATTTTTAATGCATTCCAGAGTCTGATAAAAACCAAATTCAACGAAAACTAAAGCAATATTTCCCATAAGAAATAATGTAAATCCAATTAATCTGTTCCAGACACCCAAAAATATTAACAAAAAATGCATTTTATAGAGAATAACTATAGTTTTACATACAGAAAACAATGAGAAATGAATATAAAGCACCAATTTTAATGGATAAATGAACATTTAAGTCAGTTTTACCGTCTTTGAAGACTTGTTGGCATATGGAAGACGACGAGGAGGGGAGGGTGGGGAGACGTTATCTCTACCATCATCACTACAACCATTGAATTCTATCTGTTTCTCGCCTTCTTTATCAAAGGGCTGCACTTGGAACTTTCTTTGGCCCCATGGTGGCTTATTTAGCAGTCGCACTCAATAAACAAGCACAATAAACAATGGAGTATTACAAAATGTTTTGTACAAATGCATAGGGAATGTTCCCTCGATGAGAAACAAAGCCAGACTGACTCAGAATGCGTGCGTGTGATGCTTTGTGAGGGACCAAACAGACGGACACATTCGGTATGGCGGACGAAAACCGAAGTGATGAACGAAAACTGGGAAAACATTTTGATGAGAAAAGTCTTAGAAAACTGAATTTGACGAAAACTAGGGCAAACGAAAACCGAGGTTCCACTGTGCATATTATAATTATTATTATAGTATTTTTATTATACTTATTATTATTATTATTATTATTATTATTATTATTATCATAATGGGGAAGCACTAAACCCATAGGATTATACAGTGCCTGTGGGAGGAGGGGAAAGGATGGAAGGTATTCAGGCTTAATTTAGGGAGTTGAAGCATAGATACAATTCTCTAGATCAAGAGCCCCTCACCAAAGAACCTCCCTTGAGAGGGAAGCTCGCATTGTGAATTTTTGCTCGTATGCGGAAACAAAAAGTTGACCGAGCAACTGCTCGTATCCTGAAAAACTTGTATGGTGGGGCACTCGTAAGCGGAGGTTCCACTGTAATTGAAATAAACAGAATAGAGGAAATCAGCTCTAATATACATCTTTTAGGTATAAATACTGGTCAGAGAGCCCATTTTAAGTCCAAGGTATCGGTAAACGAGTACATTGCTAAGTAAGGAGAGGCTGTACTGTACTGCTGTGTCTCTTGCAGTGCTACAATATAAAATAACGATGTTACCCCATATGTACTATAATTCATGCAAGCACATTTTCTTTGGTATACTGTAATTCATGCAACCCCATTTTCTTTGGTACAGTGGACCCCCGACATTCGATGGTATCAACATTCGATGCATTTTAACGCAAAAATTTTGCCTCGACATTCGATCGAAAGCCCGATATTCAATACGATTCGTATGAGACGTGTCCACATGTGGCCTGAACTGTCCCATGTGTGCCAGTGTTTACAAGCCAGCCAGTGTGCGCGCATCTAAGGATACAATCGGTACATTCCAAATTATCACTGTTTTTGGTGCTTGTTTCTGCAAAATAAGTAACTATGGGCCCCAAGAAAGCTTCTAGTGCCAATCCTTCGAGAAAAAACATGCTAATGACTATTGAAATGAAGAAAGAGATAATTGCAAAGTACGAAAGTGGAGTGCGTGTGTCGGAGCTGGCCAGGTTGTATAGTAAACTCCAATCAACCATCTCTACTATAGTGAGCAGGAAAACGGCAATAAAGGAAGCTGTTGTTGCAAAAGGTGCAACTTTGTTTTCGAAACAGAGATCGCTAGTGTTAGAATATGTTGAGAGACTGTTATTGGTGTGGATAAATGAAAACAGACAGCAGGAGATAGCATCTCTCAAGCGATCATTTGTGAAAAGGCTAGGCACTTGCATGATGATTTGGTAAAGAAATTGCCTGCAACTAGTGGTGATGTGAGTGAATTTAAGGCCAGCAAAGGTTGGTTTGAAAGATTTAAGAATTGTAGTGGCATACACAGTGTGGTAAAGCATGATGAGGCTGCCAGTTTGGACCACAAAGCAGCTGAAAAATATGTGCATGAATTCAAGGAGTACATAGAGGCTGAAGGATTGAAACCTAAACAAGTGTTTAATTGTGACGAAACAGGCCTGTTTTGGAAGAAATTGCCAAGCAGGACCTACATTTCTCAGGAGGAAAAGGCGCTCCCAGGACATAAGCCTATGAAAGACAGGCTTACTCTTCTGATGTGTGCCAATGCTAGTGGTGATTGCAAAGTGAAGCCTTTATTTGTGCATCACTCGGAAACTCCCAGAGCGTTCAGGCAAAGGAATATCCTCAAGGCTAATTTGTGTGTGCTGTGGAGGGCAAACACTAAGGCATGGGTCACTAGGGACTTTTTCTATGACTGGTTACACCATGCATTTGCCCCCATTGTGAAAAATTACCTAATTGAAAAGAAATTAGACCTTAAGTGCCTCCTAGTATTAGACAATGCCCCTGGTCATCCTACAGACTTGGCAGAGCGACTTTCTGGGGACATGAGCTTCATTAAGGTCAAGTTTTTGCCTCCTAATACCACTCCTCTCCTGCAGCCCATGGACCAGCAGGTCATTTCCAACTTCAAGAAACTGTATACAAAAGCTATGTTTCAAAAGTGCTTTGTAGTGACCACAGAATCTCAACTGACTCTAAAAGAGTTTTGGAAGGATCACTTTAATATCCTCAATTGTATAACCCTAATAGGTAAGGCTTGGGAGGAAGTGACTAAGAGGACCTTGACATCTGCTTGGAAAAAACTGTGGCCAGAATGTGTAGACAAAAAGGATTTTGAAGGGTTTGAGGCTAACCCTGAGAATCCTATGCCAGTTGAGGAATCCATTGTAGCATTGGGGAAATCCTTGGGGTTGGAGGTTAGTGGGGAGGATGTGGAAGAGTTGGCAGAGGACAATGACAAACTAACCACTGATGAGCTGCTAGATCATCTTCAACAGCAAGAGGCCTGACCTGAGGAAACTGCTTCGGGAGAGAGGATGAAGAATGTGAAGAATTTGCCTACTTCAAAGATTAGGGAAATGTGTGCAAAGTGGCTTGAAGTGCAAAGCTTTTTTGATGAAAATCACCCTCAGACAGCTACTGCAAGCCATGTTGGCAACCTGTACAATGCCACTGTTGTGAACCACTTTAGGAAAGTCATAAAGGAACAAGAGGTACAGGCCTCTATGGACAGATATGTTGTGCGACAGAAATCCAGTGACTCTCAAGCTGGTCCTAGTGGCATTAAAAGAAGAAGGGAAGTAACCCTGGAAAAAGACTTGATACCTCAAGTCCTAATGGAAGGGGATTCCCCTTCTAAACATTAACAACTTTGACACTCCCATCATCCCATCCCATCAATCATCACCAGATCTTCATTAAAGGTAAGTGTCAATTGCTCTATTACTATTCTATTGTTATTGTTGTTATTGTAATTATTCTATTGCATTAAACTTAATATTTCATGTGGTAAAAAAATTTTTTCATACTTTTGGGTGTCTTGCACGGATTAATTTGATTTCCATTATTTCTTATGGGGAAATTAATTTGACTTTCGATATTTTCGACATTCGATGAGCTCTCAGGAACGGATTAACATCGAATGTCGGGGGTCCACTGTATATGTATGGTAAATATACGATAATTTAATTTAGTATAAGTATAAGTAATATAGCAAGGGATAAGAATATGTATGTGCAGTAATATAGTCAACCAAAAATTGCAGCTAAGAGTAATCTTAATTAATCCCCAGTATAGTGTACAATATATGGTGATGGTGTAATATATGGGAATAAATTACAGTCGAGTGGCACTAGCGAATTATTGCCAGATGTCAGCAGAGAAGTGTGATGTCATACACCATAAAAGTTTTTAATGTATATTAAGTCTCCATAATAAATGCATCCCACATACCCATGCACTGACCCTGTAACCCCCCCCCCCACCATCTGAGTGCAGAGCAGAAGGTAAAATGAACACCAGGTTCTTGTAGTACCCAGTTTGCAAGTAGAATACAGGCAGGATGGCAGTATAGTATACCTGTGGGATATGTGAAAAGGCTCTAGGGTAAAAATCCAGAATCACGTGCAACTTTTGCTTTACAAAACATCATGTCTCCTGTGTAAGAATAAACACTGTCAAACCATACCATGGGCGGGAATAGAACCCGCGATCAGAGAGTCTCAGAACTCCAGACCGTCGCGGCTGTCTGGAGTTCTGAGACTCTCTGATCATCTTTATGAAAGTTGAGGTTAACCACAGAATTGAAGAAGGAAAAAAGTGAGTGGTTTATTGAGGTATCTGTGGAGACAAAAACATTATCCATGGGGCAAAGATGGGAATGTATGAAAGTATAATGGTACCAACACTCTTACACATGTATTGTAAATGTTGCAGTGAGGAGGCAGCTGGAGGCAGTGGAGATGTTGTGTCTAAGGGCAATGTGTGGTCTAAATATTATGCTGAGAATTCGTAGTGTGGAAATTAGGAGGAGGTGTGGAGTTACTAAAAGTATTAGTCAGAGGGCTGAAGAGGGGCTGTTAAGGAGGCTTGGTTATTTAGAGAATGGAACAAAGTAGAATGACTTGGAGAGTGTATAAATCTGTAGGGGAAGAAAGGCATGGCAGAGATCGTCTTTGAAAAGGTTGGAGGAAGGGGGTAAAGGAAGTTTTGTGGGTAAGGGGCTTGGACTTGCAGCAAGCGTACGTGAGCTTGTTCGATAGGAGTGTGAAGAGATTCAGGGAAACTGGTTAGCTGGATTTGTGTCTGGAAATGGGAAGTATGATGCCTGCACTTTTAAGGAGTGGTTTGGGATATTGGCAGTTTGGAGGAACATCTAAGCTGTCATATCTGAGTGCCTCTGCAAAGACAGTGATTATGTATGAGTGATGGTGAAAGTGTAGAATAATGATGAAAGTTTTTTCTTTCTTTTTGGGTCACCCTGCCTCAGTGGGAAATGGCCGACACGATAAAAAATAAAAATAAAACACACCTGAAAATTACTATTTTAAACTTAAAGCAAGCTTTTTCTATCATGCACTGCAAGGGGCAGGATTTTTCTTTATACTGTGCACACCCACTGTACAGGCCTGGTCTCTCATGTCTAGGCCAAAATTTGCAGCTCAAAGCATATTTGTGGGCACTGTGTTAAAAAGTTGATCTACATGGAAGACAGTGAAAGGGTTAAAACAGAAGATTGGGTACAAGTATAGCTTTGCTCCTCTAACTACAAACAAGCAATCAAAATATTACAGAAAATACTAGACTCTTAAAGAATTAACTTACATGCACAATTTCTCGCCACAATGCAGTTTTATTCACACGAGCGTCATTAAAACGATATACCCTCTCATGGTAATAGTTCAAAAGCTGTATTTCAATAGGCATAGACCATTTTCCTGAAAAGGAAAAATACATTAGTAACTGTTTCCTAGACAGTGGAACCTCGGTTTTTGTATACCCTAGTTGGAGACAATTCTTGGAGAAAAGTCTCTATAAAATGTAATTTTTGTTAATATTTTTGGGTGTCTGGAAAGCATTAATTGGTTCCATTCAGACACCCAAAAATATTAACAAAAAAAATACATTTTATAGAGAATTTTTTCCAAGAACTGTCTCCAACTAGGGCATACGAAAACCAAGGTTCCACTGCATTTATCACAAAAACGATATTCAAAGCTTAATTTTTTTTACAGAAAATATTGACTATTTTACAAATGAAAGTGTTATAAAGCACAATTCTTCCTGAGTCCAACATGGGTGGAAGTAGGCAATATTTACTTCATAAAGGTCTCCCAGTTTAAGGTGAAACTGTAACACAACCTAGTGTTGCTACTATTCCTCTGACAATGACAATTTTGCCATAAAGATCTATGCTGACAGGTCTGCTGCCTACAATATGTACTATAAAGTTTGTATTATGGATGTGTTCCTGTTATATATATCAAATGTAATCTTATTGTGGCAAGGGTTTTATTAGTGTATAGTAATAGTTTTTCTACAACCTTACAGTACTTACTGTATTCACCTGATGTTCCAAAAACACATTCAATTTCTCTAGTTTTTTTTTTCTTTTAAAAGTTAGTAAATTAAAGCAGTCTTGTATAATAATCTGCGTGTACTAAAGTAAATGTATGAATAATTGCACTAAGTTTTGCCATTCACAATTAATGATGTTCTGATATGACATTTTTTTTTTTCAACGTGACAGTCGTTTTCCACTGAGGTAGGGTAAACAAAAAAGTAAACACTTTCATCATCATTCACATAATATCACTGTCTTTGAAGAGGCACCCAGCAATGACAGTTTAGATGTCACTCTAAACAGCCAACATCCCAATTCTTTAATTTGAAGTGCAGCCACTGTACTTCCCACCTCTAAAATGCAAGTACGGCTAACCAGTTTCCCAGAATTCCTTCAAAAAATATTACCCTGTTCACACACCAACAGCTCGTCAAATCCCAAAAACCATTCATCTCCTTTCACTCCTATCTACCACACTCACAAATGCCTGCTGCATGTCCAGGCCCCTTGCACACCAACCTCTTTTACCCCCTCCCTCCATCCTTTCCTAGGATGATCTGTACCCTTCCACCCCTCCATTACAGATTTATACACCCTCCAAGTCAATCTATCTTGCTCCCTCCTCTCTAAATGACCGAACAACCTCAATAACCCCTCTTTAGTCCTCTGAATACTTTTAGTAACATCACACCTCTTTCTAATTTCCACACTACAAATTCTCTGCATAATAATTACACCACACATTGCCCTTCAACACGACTTTGACTACCTCGCATTAGTATTAAGATTAAAGAGAACTGTAATACAGTTAACCACTACTATCTTGCCAAGTTTTAACCCTTTGACTGTCACAACCCCAAATCCTGAAGTGACTCCTGGTGTCGAAAATTTTTTTGGGAAAAAAAAAAAAAAAAATTCTTATGAAATGGTAGAGAATCTTTTCCCAATGGTAATGACATGAAAAGTCCGAAATTTGATCGAAAACGTACGGTATTACACTCCCACGAAGTTAGTGATCTTGGTGATATATACGTATCGGCGATTTCGCTAACTTTGAGCCCTATTTTCGGCCAATTTCACCACTCGTAGCTATTTCTTTAGAACTCCATTTTTCTCTATCAACTGAGTACAAGAAACCAATTTCAACTACCCAATGAAGTGGTCAGAAATTGGCAATTTTGCCAATCTCACGCAAATAAAAAAAGATGCAAATTTCAAAATAGGGTCCAGAATAAACAATGCAGACATTCTTGACACAAAATAACATATCCTCTGTTCATTAGTCACATCTCCAGGCCCCTCTTATATTACTCTTGCTTTCTATTTTGATTTTTACTCAAACAAAAAAATAGAAGATTTACTGTTATGCAGACTACTGCATTATTGTAAAAATGGTATAAATAATACTAGTGCACTTCTGAAAGAATATCAGACTCCCCAGTTGACGTGTATTGGACATGTGGTGTGATTTGCTTAGTCTTGAACATTGGTAAAAATCAAACATTTCTGCTACTTTGAGCTCAATTTCAAGGTCGTTTTCATCGTGAAACTAATCAAAATCATCAGTATTTCTGTAATATGTTTTCCATTCTATCAAATGAGACCAAGAAAATGAGAATACAGTGGACCCCAGACATTCGATGGCATCGACATTCGATAAATCCGATATTCGATGTATTTTAACGCAAAAATTTCGCCTCGACATTTGATCGAAAACCCGCTATTCGATACGATTCATACGAGACGTGTCCACGTGTGGCCTGAACTGCCCCGTGTGTGCCAGTGTTTACAAGCCAGCCCGTGTGCGCGCATCTAAGGATACATTCGGTACATTCCATATTATCTATATTATCACTGTTCTTGGTGCTTGTTTCTGCAAAATAAGTCACCATGGGCCCCAAGAAAGCTTCTAGTGCCAACCCTGTGGTAAAAAGGGTGAGAATTAATATGGCAATTAAGAAAGATTTTGAAGGGTTTGGGGCTAATCCTGAGAAGCCTATGCCAGTTGTGGAATCCATTGTGCCTACTTCAAAAATTAAGGAAATGTGTGCAAAGTGGGTTGAACTGCAAACCTTTATGGATGAAAATCACCCTAACACAGCTATTGCAAGCCGTGCTGGTGACTATTACAATGACAATGTTATGGCCCATTTTAGACAAATCTTAAAGGAACGGTGACAGAGGTCCAGTGACTCTCAAGCTGGTCCTAGTGGCATTAACCCTTTGACTGTCGAAAGGTCCAATCCTGAAGTGTCTCCTGGTGTAACAAAATATTCGAAAAAAAAAAATTATTTTTTCTTATGAAAATGTTAAGATTATTTTTCTGATTGTTTTAGTCCCCCTCAAAAAATTTTCCCATCAGTACTTACCCAGACATAGAGGCATGAAGTTTGCAGAAAATGAGCCGCATATGGCAACAGCGGCAACTGCTGCTCACCCGGTAAACTTTGGTTTACTTGTACAGTGGACCCCCGGTTTACGATATTACTTCATTCCAAAAGTATGTACATGTGCCAGTACTGAACGAATTTGTTCCCATAAGGAATATTGTGAATTAGATTAGTCCATTTCAGACCCCCAAACATACATGTACAAACGCACTTACATAAATACACTTACATAATTGGTCGCATTGGGAGGTGATCGTAAAGCAGGGGTCCACTGTATTTGAAGGTTTGTTGTTTCTTTCACTATTTTATTTTTTCACACAACTTATTTGGCCTGTCAGACCAAAGTAAGGTGCAATGTACATATATACACTCGTTGTATACAACACAATAAGCACACAAATATAATTATCAATATATTGTTTACAAAACTTGTTTACAAAAACAAACAATACAAAAAATTGTTTACAATTGTTCTATAATATATATACCAATATACGGTCACTGGACATATTCCTAAAAGTTCTGCAGCTTGTGTAACTCTTTGAAACATGGTGTCATACACAATGGTGTTTTACACTCCTCACACATAAAACCAGTGTGTGTGCATTTTTATGGAAGTTTTTTTTTTATATGCAAAGACAAAACACCTCCTCTGAGCAGTTTTCTTCAAAGTATTAGCAGGCAGTTGTGTTATGTAGTTATCCTAGGTAAATGGTCATGTGTCATCATTCCTTCCTTCCTAATTTCCTTCATTCCTTTCCTACCTCTCTTCCTACATTCCTTTTTATTTATTTATTTATTTATTTATTTAAAATTTGAGCACACATACAGAGGTACAAAAAATACAGATAAGAGCAGCATGCCAAAGCCACTTATACTATGCATAGCATTACGGGCTGGCTTAAAATTAACTTAAGATTAACTAAGCAATGATGAAATCAGTGATAAAACTTTAATGTAAACAGATTACTATAAAGCACAAGTGAGTATTACAAAGACAGGTCATATGGTTGTATGCATTGTTGTACATTCAGTAGAATGGAGTATTCTGTTAGGTAGTGTATTTAAAAAATAATAAAGTTAGATTGGGTTTTAGGTTTAACATTTATGTGATATAATTGTGAGAAACATTTAAGATATACAATTTATAAGGTTCAGTTATTCAGTATTTATTTGGTTTTGGGTGAGTAAGTGATCTTTGAGAAGAGACTTGAATTTATAAACAGGTAGTGTTTCTTTTATATTTACAGGTAATGAATTCCAGATTTTAGGGCCTTTTATGTGCATTGAGTTTTTGCATAGTGTGAGATGGACACGAGGAACATCAAAGAGTGATCTGTGCCTTGTGTTATGGTCATGTGTTCTGTTGAGGTTGGCAAGGAGATGTTTGAGGGGAGGGTTAATATCAGAGTTAAGTGTTCTATGTATGTAATAGGTGCAGTAATAAGTATGGATGTTTTGTATGGTGAGTAGGTTTAGTGTATTGAATATTGGTGGAGTGTGCTGCCTATAGTGAGAATTTGTTATCATTCTAACTCCAGCCTTTTGTTGGGTAATTAGTGGTCTGAGATGGTTACTTGTTGTTGAGCCCCATGCACAAATTCCATAGATGAGATAGGGGTAAATAAGAGAGTGATATAGGGCCAGGAGGGCTGACTGTGGAACATAGTACCGTATCTTCGATAGTATGCCTACAGTCTTGGAAATTTTCTTAGAAATTTGTTGTATATGTGTATGAAATTTGAGTCTATTATCAAGGTGGATTCCTAAGAATTTTCCCTCATCTGTCATTTCCTACCTCTCTTCGTACATTCCTTCATCTGTCCTTCCTTTATTTTTTTCCTTCCTTTCATCTCATCCTTCCTTCATTCCTGCCTTCCCTTCTTGCTTCTGGTTACTATAATATATATACACATATACATAGTCACTAGATACTTTCATATAACTGCTATTATTTCCATTCAGCAAGCTTGTCTTGGGTGCGAGTATGTGGCTTATAATTGTTTTGAGTCAGGAGTCAGCAGCTGTCAAAATGACATTGTCTCATTACTCACTCCACCTACCGCCGCCTGTCAAAACAATGGGGAAGGATGCTGCTTCCCCTCCATTCTATCTAATTATCTTTCTCCCTCATTCTATCTGTCTCTCTCCTCTATCTATCTCTCACAGGTACACATAAATACAAGTATACATAGTGTAAATTACTTAGGATAACCCAAAAAATCCAGACAAAGTGCTATACAGTACTCTGCTTGAAGATGTGAGTAAACATGATGATGACACAGTCTTGAGGCTCTCTCTGAGACAGAGCTAGACAGATAGACAGGGAGCTTGGCAGACAGACAAATGTTTGTGTACCAGCAAAAACAAAGCAAGGGGGATGGTCATCTAATCTTTCCTTATCAGCTGCCCCCTCCCCCCACCCTCGTTTATGCTCATCAAAGGTCTGCTCTTATCAGATGTTATCTCCCCTTATCTTGTCACTGTCATTCATGCCTCAAGGGAACATATTACATATTATTATTATTAGGTATTATTATTATTCTTCTTCTTCCTCTTCTTCCTCCTCTTCCTCTTCTTCCTCCTCCTCTTCTTCTTATTCCTCCTCCTCCCTCCTCCTCCTCCTTCCTCCTCCTCCTCCTTTGTCCTCCTCCCTCCCTCCCTCCTCCTTCCTTCCTCCCTCCTCCTTCCTTCCTCTTCCTCCTTCCTTCCTCCTCTTCTTCTTCCTCCTCCTCCTGCTCCTCTTCCTCCTCCATTGCTTTTGATCTCAAACTCCTTGAAATCAAGAAATTGATCTTCACTGACACTTCCATCTGTGTTAGAGCATCACTTGGGAAGAGAAGAGTCTCAGATTTGCTGGGGATTCACATATATCTTACCACTAGACATGCTGAAAAAGGACGACTGAAATGGCATTCCCACAATGCACCACTGGCTCCCCGATTTTTTTTATATGGTGCACACTGACCATGGAGACCCATTCTCTCACATGTGGGCCTACCAGCTTTCTCCTGCTTGATTTGAAGCCGCTAGAATTTATGCGTATAGATACGTCAAACACAGTATCTCCTATGATGTATATATACGACCGCGACAGTCAAGGGGTTAAAAGAAGAAGGGAAGTAACCCCGGAAAAGGATTTGCTACCTCAAGTCCTAATGGAAGGGGATTACCCTTCTAAACATTAACAACTTTGACACTCTCCCCTCCTCCCATCCCATCAATCATCACCAGATCTTCATTAAAGGTAAGTGTCAATTGCTCTATTACTATTCTATTGTTATTGTTGTTATTGTAATTATTCTATTGCATTAAACTTAATATTTCATGTGGTACAATTTTTTTTTCATACTTCTGGGTGTCTTGCACAGATTAATTTGATTTCCATTATTTCTTATGGGGAAAATTAATTCGACTTTCGATATTTTCGACATTCGATGAGGTCTCAGGAACGGATTAGTATCGAATGTCGGGGGTCCACTGTACAACCATAAATACTATAGGAAAATACACTGGACACTCAGGCAACAGCGGCATCGGCTAACGCCGAAGAATTCAGTTAAGGGCATTCATCCTGAACCTATCCGCCTGTCCGCCCGGCCCAAGCGCCTGAGCTGCCCTGCCTTCAGCTAGTGTGCCAATGTTTACAAGCCAGTCCGGACGATTTCACTCGTACATACAATACATTTTGTATTATTCCAGTGTTTTTAGTGCTTGTAACTGCTAAATAAGCCACCATGGTCACCAAAAAAGCTTCTAGTGCTAACCCTGTGGTAAAAAGGGTGAGAAATAAAATTGAATTAAAGAAAGAGATAAAAGAAAAGTACGAAAGCGGAGTGCGTGTCTCAGAGTTGGCCAGATTATACAACGAACCCCATTCAACCATCACTACTATCTTGGCCAGCAAAAAGGCAATCAAGGAAGCTGTTGTTGTGAAAGGTGCAAGTATGCTTACAAAACAGAGATCGCAAATACAGTAGGGCCCCACTTATACGGCTGGTTAGGTTCCAGGCTACCGCCGTAAAGTGGAACACCCTTTTTTTCCACTTACAAATGCATACAAACACTAGATAACAAGTTTACACTAACATATATTAAGTTAGCAATAGAACCAGGCATCAAAAAACAATAAAAAATTAAAATACACACATAGTGCACTCATTACTTACCTTAAAATATTTATAGTCTTAATCTAGGGTGAGACAAGTAGTATTTATTGTAAGAAATCAAGTGTGGTATGTACGGTAGTCAGCCAGGCTACCATACCAGGCCACCCCACCCACACATACTATTCTATGATATATAAGTATCCCAGAGCGATAAAATGTATATACAGTTCACTCATTACTTACCTTAAAATATCGGGTGAGATGAGTAGTATTTATTGTAAAAAATCAAGTGTTGTATGTATGGTAGTCAGCCGGGCTACCATACCAGGCCATCCCCCCCACACATAATATTCTATTACATTTAAGCATCCCAGAGCGATAAAATGTATATGTATACAGTTCACTCATTACTTACCTTAAAATATTTGTAGTCTTAATGTAGGGTCAGGAGTAAGTAAATGAGATAAAACGAATAAATGAGAGAGAGAAAGAATGAGTGCATGAGAGAGGACAGGCGCAGAGTTATGTAAACAAACCAGGCGAAGGTAAGTTTTGTAAACAAAGTGTACACGTCTGGTTTGTGTACAAGTTACATTGTGTACAGGTTGTCTCTACACTGATATGGTAGAATAAATAAAGAAGAACACTCCCATTCTCATGTAACATCATTTTGAGAAGAAATGATGCTCTGAGTGAAGGCAATGGAAATAAGTCACTCTGACATTTTTGGGTTATCCTAGGTTCTCTACACATATGTTATGTATGATAATCTATGTAACTGTATTTGTGTATACCTGAATAAACTTACTTACATACATACTAAGGGAATAATTTTCTACAGTTACCCCCAGGAACACATTTTCTCTTATGTTAGATTAGAGAAAATGTTATTCTTGGCATCACTTGTACAAGTTATCTGGCTACCACATCTCATATTTATGTTTATTTATTCTATTGTGGGGTGTATTTATCATCTTTTTATGTTATGTATCGTGTTTACTATATAATTTTGAAAAAAATATCACGGATGGATTAATGAAAATGTGTATATTAACGTAATATACAACATTTAATGAGACTCGGTTATTATTATTATTATTACGTATTATCATTTCTAATATGGCGTCACTTGTGCAAGTCGTCTGCTACCACACCTCATATTTATGTTTATTTATTCTATTGTGGGGTGTATTTATCATCTTTTTATGTTATGTATCGTGTTTATTATATAATTTTGAAAAAATATCATAGATGGATTAATGAAAATGTGTATTTAACGTAATATACGACATTTAAATGAGACTCGATGATTATTATTATCATAACTAATATGACGTCTGGAGACATAAGACTCTCTTACTTTTTTTAATGTGTACCTGCATGCCAGCACAGTATGTAAGTTTATTTAAGTACAGGTATACATAAGTATAATTATCAGAGTATATATAAAATATCTAGGTAGTAGGTTGGTAGACAGCAACTGCCCAGGGAGGTACTACCATCCTGCCAAGTGAGTGCAAAACGAAAGCCTTTAATCGTTTTACATGATGGTAGGATTGCTGGTGTCCTTTTTTCTGTCTCATAAACATGCAAGATTTCAGGTACGTCTTGCTACTTCTACTTACACTTAGGTCATACTACACATACATGTACAAGCATATATATACACACCCCTTTGAGTTTTCTTCTATTTTCTTTCTAGTTCTTGTTCTTGTTTATTTCCTCTTACCTCCATGGGGAAGTGGAACAGAATTCTTCCTCCGTAAGCCATGCGTGTTGTAAGAGGCGACTGAAATGCCGGGAGCAAGGGGCTAGTAACCCCTTCTCCTGTATATATTACTAAATGTAAAAGGAGAAACTTTCGTTTTTCTTTTTGGGCCACCCCACCTCGGTGGGATACGGCCGGTGTGTTGAGAGAAAGATATATAAAATATGAAATAACTTTTAAAAACATTTTAAATTTTGGAGTTTCCAGACAAAATGGAGAGACTTAGTGCTTACTGAGCTCACGAAGAATGTAAACAAACAGGGTGGGGCGCGGTGACCATATTAGAAAGTCAGGTGGGGGGAGCCGTATAGCGAGTTTTGGTCATAATTTGAAATGACCGTATTAGCGGAACGCCGTAAAGTGAAACTCCGTAAAGCGGGGCCCTGCTGTACTCGAAGATGTGGAAAGACTGTTGTTGGTATGGATCAACGAGAAACAATTATCAGGAGATAGTGTTTCTCAGTCAATAATATGTGAAAAGGCAAGGCAGTTGCAGGATGATCTAATGAAGAAAACACCTGAAACTAGGGCTGATGTTAGTGAATTTAAGGCCAGCTAAGGTTGGTTTGAGAGATTTAAGAATCGTAGTGGCATACACAGTGTGATACGGCATGGTGAGGCTGCCAGTTCTGAAAAAAAGTGGCTGAAAAATATTTGCAGGAATTTAAGGGGTACATAGAGGCTGAAAAATTAAAACCCCCAACAAGTGTTCAATTGTGACAAAACATGCCTGTTTTGGAAGAAAATACCAAATAGGACCTACATTACTCAGGAGAAAAAGGCACTCCCACAACACAAGCCTATGAAAGACAGGCTAAGTATCATGTTTTGTAGTAATGCTAGTGGGGACTGCAAAGTGAAGCCTTTACTCATGTATCACTCTGAAACTCCCAGAGTGTTCAAGAAAAATAGTTTCGTCAAGAATAAATTGTGTGTGATGTGGAGAGCAAACAGTAAAGCACGGGTCACTAGGGACATTTTCCTTGACTGGTTTTATGACGTGTTTGGCCCCAGTGTCACTCAAGTGTCACTTAAGTGCCTCCTGGTAATGGACAATGCTCCTGCTCATCCTCACGACTTGCAAGAGCAAATTGTGGAGGAGTTGAGCTTCATCAAAGTGAAGTTTTTGCCTCCTAATACCACTCCTCTCCTCCAGCCCGTGGACCAGCAGAACATTTCAAACTTCAAAAAACTGTACACCAAAGCAATGTTTCAAAAGTGCTTTGAAGTGACCTCAGACACTGAATTGACCCTAAGAGTTTTGGAAAGATCACTTCAGTATCCTCAGTTACATAAACCTTATAGGTAAGGCTTGGGAGGGAGTGACTTGTAGGAATTTGAATTCTGCTTGGAGAAAACTGTGGCCACAATGTGTACAAGAGAGGGATTTTGAAGGGTTTGGGGCTGACCCTGAGGAGCCTATGCCAGTTGTGGAATCTATTGTGGCGTTGGGGAAGTTCATGGGGTTGGAGGATGTGGAAGAGTTGGTGGAGGACAACATTGAAGAGCTAACCACTAAAGAGCTGCAAGAGCTTCAGGTGCAATAGCAACAGATCACAGCTCAAGAATGTGCTTCAGAGGAGAAGGAAGAGAGAGTGAGGAAGTTGCCTTCCTCAAAGATTAAGGACATTTGTGCAAAGTGGGTTGAAGAGCAAGCATTTATGGATGAAAATTATCCTAACAGCTGTTGCAAGTCATATTGGCAACATGTACAATGATACTCTTGTGTTCCATTCTAGGGAAATCTTACAGAGATGTCAGAAATAGAGCTCTCTGGACAGATACAGTGGACCCTTGACTTATGAAGGCCTCATCTAACAATAAAATCGATTTATGAAGCATTTCAGCATAAAAAAATTTCCCCGATCTACGAAGAAAAACTCAACTTACATCATTAGTCCCGAATGCGGTACGTCTGGCCAGAGCGCCTCAGCTCAGCTAGTGCCTTTGTTTAAAAGCCAGGGCGGATGGTTCCACACATACATTTGATAAATTTTGTATTATTTCATTGTTTTTTAGTGCTTGTAATTGTTAAATAAGCCAACATGGCCCCAAAGAAAGCTAGTGCCAACCCTGTGGTAAAAAGGGTGAGAAATACTATAGCACCATGGTCAGCTGTTGCTGCACCATCGTCAGCTGCTGCTGCACCACCATCAGCTGCTGCTGCTGCTGCACCACCATCAGCTGCTGCTGCACCACCATCAGCTGCTGCTGCTGTACCAGAGTCAGCTGCTTCTGCTGCTGTACCTCGGTCAGATGCTGCTGCACCACAGTCAGTGGTTGCTGCACCACCATCAGCTGCTGCTGCACCACCATCAGCTGCTGCTGCACCACAGTCAGCTGTACTACTCGAAGATGTGGAGAGTCTGTTGATGGTGTGGCTTAACAAGAAACAATTATCCCCAGAGGCTTAGCCACTCAGGAAAATCCAAGAAAGTAAGTGCATCATCGAGAACTGTCTAGCTTATTTCCACTGGGGTCCTTAACCCTTTGACTGTTTTGGTTGTATATATATGTCTTACGAGCCACCGTGTTTGACGTATATATACAGGTCTCCCTCAACATTCACGTTTTCAACTTTCACGGGCTTCACACATTCGCGAATTCCCAACCGCCAAATTCCCAGCCACCAAATTCCTAGCCGCCAAATCATATTTAAGTTTCCCGCCACCTGCGAGTCCCTACTACCCTCCCACCGACCCCCGCAACTGGCAGCCAGCCCTCCCACCACTCAGTGTGGTGAGTGTTTTGTTTGTTCATTATTTGCTATTAAACTACAGTATAAATAATGTAAACCCTTTCATGACTGGATATTGGAATGGCTATTCGGACAGGTATTAGACGGTGACATCATGTGTTTACTCTTGAACACTGCAAAGAATTAAACATTTCTGCTACAGCTAATAATAACAATAGTAATAATAATAATAATAATAATAATAATAATAATAATAATAATAATAATAATAATAATAATAATAATAATAAATATGATATAATTGAAGAAGGAAATTGTACAAAATACGAGGGAGTGGTTGACACATCGTCAGTGTGACTTTGCTTATGCTGGAGTGAACATTAGTCTCCCTGCTCTTCCAAACATATCACAATAATTCGTTGTGTTTGGTGCTTGTAGACTGAGTGCGACTGGAGTGGTAGAGGCAATGATTGAGGCAATGGTATTTAATAACATACGTGTCGTATGTTAATAATAATACATGTTATTAATAATAACATGTACTATTATTATTTATAACATATATGTTATTAAATACCACTGCCTCAACTGCTGAATTATTGTGAAATGTTTGGAAGAGTAGGGAGACTAATGTTCACTCCAGCATAAACAAAGTCACACTGACAATGTGTCAACCACTCCCTCGTATTTTTGTACAATTTCCTTCTTCAATTATATCGTATTTATTATTATTATTATTATTATTATTATTATTATTATTATTACTATTGTTATTATTAGCAATAGCAGAAATGTTCGATTCTTTGCTGTGTTCAAGAGTAAACACATGATGTTACTGTCTAATACCTTTCTAATAGCCATTCCAATATGCAGTCATGAATGGGTTTACATTATTTATTCTGTAGTTTAATAGCAAATAATGAACAAACAAAAAGTGGTTGGGCAAATATTTTGTTAGTGGGATGGATTGTGAAGGACCTGCCTAGTATGGGCCAACAGGCCTGCTGCAGTGTTCCTCCTTTCTTATGTTCTTATGTTAAAACACTCACCACACTGAGTGGTGGGAGGGCTGGCTGCCAGTTGTGGGGGTCAGAGGGAGGGTAGTAGGGACTCGCAGTGGTGGAGGCAGTGGTGGAGGCAGTGGTGGAGTCTGTGGTATTTAATAACATACATGTTATTAAATAACATACGTTATTAAAGCATAACATGTACATATTTAGTACAATTTACGACGTTTTCATGTATTTTATGATTATTCATGGTTCAACAAGATAAGGAAGCAGTTTTGTAATATATTTCCCTACAATATATTGGGGCACCAAACATTCACGGTTTTTCAACATTCGCGAAGCTCTTGATCCCCTAACCCTCACGAATGTTGAGGGAGACCTGTACTCATAAATTCTAGCGGCTGCAAATCAAGCAGGAGAAAGCTGGTAGGCCCACATGTGAGAGAATGGGTCTGTGTTGTCAGTGTGCACCATATAAAAAAAATCCTGGAGCACGCAGTGTATGAGAAATAAAAAACTAACCGTTTTTTTAATTAAAATGCCGACTTCGTGGTCTATTTTCGTATAGTATTTATGGTTGTATTCTCGTTTTCTTGCTCTCATTTGATAGAATGGAAAACATTTTATAGAACATATTAAAGAACCTTGAAATGGAGCTCTAAGTAGGGGAAATATTTGATTTTTGCCAATGGTTAAAAGTAAACAAATCATGTCATTTTCCAATAAATGTCCAAGTGGCCATTCTAATATGCAGCTATGAATGGGTTGACATTATTTATACAATTATTAAAATGTTGCGGTAGTCTGCGTAACAGTAAATCTTCTATTTTTTGTTTGAATAAAAACTCAAAATAGAAAGCAAGAGTAATATCAGACGGGCCTGGAGACGTGACTGATGAACAAAGAAAATTTTATTTTTGAGCCAGGAATGTCTGCACTGTTCATTCTGGATCCTATTTTGAAATTGTCATATTTTTTAATTTTTGTGAAATTGGCCAAATTGCAAATTTCTGACCACGTTATTGGGTAGTTGATATCGGTAAATGGGCAGTTTTTTGTACTCAATCAATAGAAAAAATGGAGTTCTAAAGAAATGGTTATGATCAACTGCAACAATGGAATTAGCTGAAAATAGGGCTCAAAGTGGGCGAAATCGCCGATTCGTAAATATCGCCGAGGTCGCTAACTTCGTGAGAGCGTAATTCCGTCAGTTTTCTATAAAATTTCGTTATTTTGGTGTCTTTACAATCGGGAAAAGATTCTCTATCACTTTAAAAGATTTTTTTTTTTTTTTTGTAAACTTTGCGACACCAGGAGACACCTCAGGATTTGGAGTTGCGACAGTCAAGGGGTTAATCTTGTCCCCCAGGATGTGACCCACACTAGTCAACTAACGCCCAGGTGAACAGGAAAAAATGCCTGGAACTAGAGCTCATATTGGTGAATTAAAGGCCAGCAAAGGTTGGTTTGAGAGATTTAACCCTTAAACGGTCCAAACGTACATATACGTTCACGCGTGAAGCGCCCCAAACGTATATATACGTTTTCTTTGTCATTCATTCAACATTGCCACGATAAGCCTGAGTCACCTAGACATGAGAGAATGGGTGTGCGCACTCACTGTGCGCCGTATTAAAATAATTGGGGATGCCTGGGTACCATTTGCTCTTTTTTCCTTTTAAAACAACGCAAGTGAACGTATATATACGTTTGGACCTTTTAAGGGTTAAGATTCGTAGTGGCATACACAGTGTGATAAGGCATGGTGAAGCTGAAAAATTCCAATCACAACAAGTGTTTAATTGTGATGAAACAGGCCTGTTCTGGAAGAAAATGCCAAACAGGACCTACATTTCTCAGGAGGAAAAGGCACTCCCAGGACACAAGCCAATGAAAGACAGGCTAACTCTCATGTTTTCTTGTAATGCTAGTGGGGATTGCAAAGCGAAGCCTTTACTCATGTATCACTCTGAAAATCCTAGTGTGTTCAAGAAAAACAGTGTCTCATCACTCATCACTATATCTTCAATAAAGGTAAGTGTCATTTATTCTTCATTTAGTACAGTATATTGTGCATGTATCCTTCTTTTTCTGCATAGAAAAATGTATATTTCATGTGGTAAAAATACAAAATTTTCATACTTTTGGATGTCTGGAATGGATTAACTGGATTTCCATTATTTCTCAAGGGAAAAATTAACCCTTTGACTCTTGCAAGCCCCTATCTGAAACTGTTGCAAAATTTTTTTTGGGGAAAAAAAAAGAAACATTTTTTTTTATGAAATGATAGATAATCTTTTCCTGGTGGTAATGACAGCAAAAGTATGAAATTTGGTCGAAAACTCACAGAATTATGCTCCCATGAAGTTAGTGGTCTCAGCGACATGCATGCATCTGTGATTTCAGCGAATTTGAGCCGTTTTCAGCCAATTCCATTGTTCCAGTTGACTAAACTTATAGCTATTTCTTTAGAACTTCATTTTTTCTATCAGTTGAGTACAAGAAACCATGCATTTATCGATTTGAACTACCCAATAAAGTGGTCAGAAATTGGCAATTTGGCATATTTCATGAAAATTAAAAAAGATGCAATTTCAAAATAGGGTCCAGAATAAACAATGTAGACATTCTTGGCACTAAAATAACATATCCTCTGTTCATTAGTCACATCTCTAGGCCCCTCTTATATTAGTATTGCTTTCTATTTTTTATTCATACAAAATATACAAAATTTACTGTTATGCAGACTACTGCATTATTGTAAAAATAAGAACATAAGAACATAAGAATGTAGGAACACTGCAGAAGGCCTACTGGCCCATACGAGGCAGGTCCTTATCAAAACGATCTCTACCTAAAGCCACCCAAGAAATAACTCCCGTACCCAATGACACCAATCAAACCCAGCCCCTCCCACTCATATATTTGTCCAGTCTCTTCTTAAAGCTACACAAGGTCCTAGCCTCTATCACCCCACTAGGAAGACTGTTCCACGCATCTACAACTCTGTTAGAAAACCAGTACTTACCTATGTCCTTTCTAAATCTAAATTTATCCAACTTATATCCATTATTTCTGCTTCTTACCTGGTTCGACACCCTCAGTACTTTATTAATATCTCCCTTGTTTATGCCTGAAAAAAATGGTATAAATAATATCAGTGCACTAGTGAAAGAATATTAGACTCCCCAGTTGACATGTATTGGACGTGTGGTGTGATTTGCTTAGTCCTGAACATTGGTAAAAATCGAACATTTCCGCTACTTTGAGCTCATTTTCATCGTGAAACTAATCAAAATCATCTCTATTTCTGTAATATGTTTTCCATTTTATCACGTGAGATCATGAAAACGAGAATACAACTATAAATACTATATGAAAATACACCTCAAAGTCGGCGGTTTAATCCAAAAAAAAAACGGTCAGTTTTTTTCTCATTATGCACTACATACTGCACGATTTTTTTCATGTGGTGCACACTGACCATACAGACCCATTCTCTCACACGTGGGCCTACCAGCTTTCTCCTGCTTGATCTGAAGTCGCTAGGGTTATTTAGTATACATATATACGTCCGAAACACTGGCTCATAAGTCATATATATCAGGCTGAAACAGTCAAAGAGTTAAGTTGTTACTATGTATTACAGTGGACTCTCGGTAATTGGCCATAATCCATTCCAGAAGGTCAGCCTAAATCTGAAAAGGCCGAAAACCGTAATATTTCACATAAGAATTTATGTAAATATAATTAATCCGTTCCAGACACCCAAAAATATTAACAAAAGATACATTTTTACAGATTAACTTTAGTTTTACATACACAAAACAATGAGAAAGAAATATAAAGACCTAATTTTAACAATAAATGAACATTACATACGTTTATTGAAGACTCTTGTTAGCATATTGAAGAAGGCAAGGAGAGGAGAGGGAGTTGGAGGTTATTGTTTGGAAGGGAAATCCCCCTCCATAAGGACTTAACCCAATGACTGTCACAACACCAAATCCTGAAGTGTCTCCTGGTGTCACAAAATTTAAAAAATAGAAAAAAAAAATTTCTTATGAAATGATAGAGAATCTTTTCCCGATTGTAATGACACCAAAAACACGAAATTTGATGGAAAACTGATGGAATTACGCTCTTGCGAAGTTAGCGACCTCGGCGACATTTACAAATCGGCGATTTCGCCCACTTTAAGCCCTATTTTCAGCTAATTCCATTGTTCCAGTCGACCAAACTCAAAGCTATTTCTTTAGAACTCCATTTTTTTCTATTGACTGAGTACAAGAAACTGCCCATTTACTGATTTCAACTACCCAATAACGTGGTCAGAAATTTGCAATTTGGCCAATTTCACGAAAATTAAAAAATATGACAATTTCAAAATTAGGTCCAGAATGAACAATGCAGATATTCCTGGCTCTAAAATAACATATTCTTTGTTCATCAGTCACATTTCCAAGCCCCTCTGATATTACTCTTGCTTTCTATTTTGAATTTTTATTCAAACAAAAAATAGAAGATTTACTGTTATGCAGACTACTGCAATACTGTAATAATTGTATAAATAACATCAACCCATTCATGACTGCATATTAGAATGGTTAGTTGGACATTTATTGGACAATGACATTTGTTTACTTTTGAACATTGGCAAAAATTAAACATTTCCCCTACTTTGAGCTCCATTTCCAGGTTCTTTTTATAGTAAAATCAATCAAAATCACCTCTATTTCTATAACATGCTTTCCATTCTATCAAATGAAACCAAGAAAACGAGAATACAACCATAAATACTATACGAAAATAGACTACAAAGTCGGCTTTTTAATTAAAAAAAAACGGTTGGAGTTTTTTCTCATTATGCACTGCATGCTCCAGGATTTTTTTTATATGGTGCACACTGACCACACAGACCCATTCTCTCACATGTGGGCCTACCAGCTTTCTCCTGCTTGATTTCAAGCCGCTAGAATTTATGAGTATACAGTGGACCCCCGCATACCGTTGGCATCACATAACATTAAATCCGCATACCGATATATTTTATCGCTAAGATTTTGCCTCGCATACCGCTAAAAAACCCGCTCAACACTATTCGTCCGAGACGCGTCTAATGTGCGGCCTGAGCCAGCCTCACGTTCCGCCGGTGGCATTGTTTACAAGCCAGCCTCCGTGGTAACATCCAAGCATACAATCGTAACATTTCGTATTATTACAGCGTTTTCGGTGATTTTATCTGCAAAATAAGTGACCATGGGCCCCAAGAAAGCTTCTAGTGCCAACCCTGTGGTAAAAAGGGTGAGAAATATTATCGAAATACTGTGGTACCATGGTCAACTGCTGATGCTGCTGCTGCTGTAGCACTGTCAGCTGCTGCTGCTGCTGTAGCACTGTCAGCTGCTGCTGCTGCTGCACCACTGTCAGCTGCTGCTGCTGCTGTTGCTGTACGTCAGCTGCTGCTGCTGCTGTTGCTGTACCGTCAGCTGCTGCTGCTGCTGTAGTACCGTCTGCTGCTGCTGTAGCATCGTCTGCTGCTGCTGTAGCATCGTCTGCTGCTGCTGTAGCACTGTTAGCTGCTGCTGCTGCACTGTCAGCTGCTGCTGCTGCTGCTGCTGCTGCTGCACTGTCAGCTGCTGCTGCTGCTGTAGCACTGTCAGCTGCTGCTGCTGCTGTAGCACTGTCAGCTGTTGCTGCTGCTGTACCACCATCAGCTGCTGCTGCTGTAGAACCATCTGCTGCTGCTGCTGCTGCTGCTGCTGTAGTACCGTCTGTTGCTGCTGTAGCATCATCTGCTGCTGCTGTAGCACTGTCACCTGCTGCTGCTGCTGCTGCTGCTGCTGCTGCTGCACTGTCAGCTGCTGCTGCACTGACAGCTGCTGCTGCTGTAGCGCTGTCAGCTGCTGCTGCTGCTGCTGATTTAGCACCGTCAGCTGCTGTTGCTGCTGAACCGTCAGCTGCTGCTGCTGTAGTACCGTCTGCTGCTGCTGTAGCACTGTCAGCTGCTGCTGTAGCACTGTCAGCTGCTGCTGTAGCACTGTCAGCTGCTGCTGCTGCAGCACTGTCAGCTGCTGCTGCTGCTGTAGCACTGTCAGCTGCTGCTGCTGTAGCACTGTCAGTTGCTGCTGCTGCTGTAGCACTGTCAGCTGCTGCTGCTGCTGTAGCACTGTCAGCTGCTGCTGCTGCTGTAGCACTGTCAGCTGCTGCTGCTGCTGTAGCACCGTTGTTGGTGTGGCTTATTGAGAATACCAAGAAACAATTAACCCCAGAGGGTTAGCCACCCAGGATAACCCAAAAAGGTCAGTGTCATCGAAGACTGTCTAACTTATTTCCATTGGGGTCCTTAATCTTGTCTCCCAGGATGCAACCCACACCAGTTGACTAACACCCAGGTGAACAGGGAAAAACGCCTGGAACTAGTGCTCATATTGGTGAATTTAAAACCAGCAAAGGTTGGTTTGAGAGATTTAACCCTTTCAGGGTCCGTCCCATAGATCTACGGCTTTACGTTGAGTGTCCAAACCATAGATCTACGCCAAAATTCTAGCGCCATCAAATTTAGCGTGAAAGCGCTCATAGGCCTACATGTGAGAGAATGGGTCTGCGCGGTGGGTGTGTGCCATAAACAAAAAATCTAGGCGCCTGCATAGCATTGTGGGAACGCCGGCTCAGTCACCCTCGTTCACCATGCCTCGTCACAAGTCAGCTCTCACTCCCTGGAAAATTGGGACTCTCCTCTTCCTATCTGATAGTTCTGACACTGATGGAAGTGGAAATGAAGACGAATTCTACGGCTTTGATCAGTTAGTAACCAAAAAGAATGACCAGGATATCGATAATAGTGCAGAAAACCCTGACGATCCTCAACCTTCTACCTCTGGTGTGGGTACTCGTGACTCACGGTCGGTTGTTCCATAACGCAAGAGAAAACTAATATTTTCGCGTGGCCAGGCCTCTGACTTCAGTAATGACGATGATAGTGACGTGGATTGTGATTTTATTGCGCTCAACGATCATTCGAGTAGTGATAGTGAGGAATCATATTCACCAGTGAAGCGTCGGTATGTTCGCCGCCGCATGCGCTCGGGTAGTGTACCCTATGCTGTGCCCAGGGGACGGAGTACATCCAGGAGTACATCCCGGAGTACATCCCGGAGTACATCCCGTGGCCCTACACCAGTTTTAGATAGTGATAGTGAGGATGATGTGGCTACACTTGGCATGGATAGACCACAGGCATCAGTGGATGGTGTTAGTGGTGATGGTAGTGGCACCGCCATGCATGACTCACCAGGTCACGCTGGGACCCACGCTGCTGACTTGTCAGTTCAAGGACAAAGCGGAGCGTCAGCCACCAGCCCGCCACAGCCACAACCACCCGTACAACCAGCCTATGATGTCCAGTATCCATCAGCAAACCGTATGTGGGATTGGCAGCAAAATCCCAATTTTGTTCCCAAGCCTCACCACTTTGATGAATCTCAAAGTGGAATTCTACCTAGTTGTCCCCTTGGAACCACGGCCAATGAACTGGAATTCTTTGAATTATTCTTTGACCAGCCATTGATGGAAATTATTGCCAGGGAAAGTAATAAGTATTTTGAGTACACCATGGCAAATACGATCTTATCACCACAGTCAAGACTACACAGGTGGAAAGAGACGACTGTTGCAGAAATGTTTTTGCTTTTTGCAACAATAATGCTTATGCCTCATGTCTATAAGCATAATATAAAAGCATACTGGTCCACAGATCGGCTAATTTCTACCCCGGTCTTCAGTGAAATCATACCAGTGAACAGGTTTATCTTACTGTTACGTATGTTGCACTTGTCTGACAAAACCAGGCCTGACAGAAGTGACAGGTTATACAAGATAAGAAATGTTTTCATGTATCTCAAACAAAAGTTCAGGATATACTTTCATCCATTCAAGAATCTTGTAATTGACGAGTCTTTGATTTTGTTCAAAGGTAGACTGTCATTCAAGCAGTATATACCGAGCAAGAGGAAATGCTTTGGTATAAAACTGTTTGTACTCTGTGATTGTGACAGTGGCCTGGTGTTGGATATTGTTGTATACACGGGTAGTAAAACATTGAAAGATACCAAGATGTTATTGGGTATCTCAGGTGACGTAGTGAGAAACATGATGGCACCTTATCTTGGAAAGGGGCGTACATTTGATACCGATAACTGGTACACAAGCCCATTACTCAGTGATTTCATGCGAGTGAACAAGACAGATGTGTGTGGCACAGTGCGTTCTAATCATAAACATATGCCCAGGCTCAACGCAGGTGCTCGTGGTGATGATGTGCAGGAGTTTACTGCCAATGACATCATGGCATTATGGTGGCATGACAAACGAGATGTCACATTGTTGACAACCATTCACCGTAATGAAATGCAAGACAGTGGCAAAGTTGATCGAGTGACTAATGAACGTATTCGAAAACCAGTGTCAGTGATTGATTATACACAAAACATGCGCTTGGTTGACAAGTGTGACATGCAGATTGGTTTTGTTGACTGTGTTCGTAAGAGTTACAAGTGGTACATGAAACTTTTCTTCTATCTCATGGACATTTCAATGCTCAATGCATATAATATGTACCAAATAAAGACTGGCAACAGACCACCGTATGGTGAATTTTGTTTGTCTGTTGTCAGACAACTCATAATGAAGTACCAGGTAACAACACCTGCTATACAACATGGTCCTCGAATTCCTCAGGATATACCCAAGCGTTTGAGGAGAGAAGGTGATCATTTCATAATACAGCTTCCTTCAACTCAGAAGAAATTTGCTCAGAAGAGATGCATTGTCTGTGCACAAACAAAACGACGGCAACAAAGACGCAAAGATACTCGGTTTATGTGTGAGGAATGTAAGGTGCCTCTGTGCATGGTGCCTTGTTTCAAGGAGTTCCAAAAGCTCCAGCAGTTCTAAAACCATGTCCAGTGATTGTAAATATGTAAATATATGATAGAACATTAGTATTATACAATATTTGTGCATGTTTATTGTAATAAACAACAGTGGTAAACAATAATATGATAACTTTAGTGCGGTTATTGTGTTCAATACAGTGAGTTTATATATATACATTATATACAGTATTGGTCTCTCAGGCCCCAAATGTTAGTAGGAATAGAAAAAAATAGGAAAAGAAAAGAAAAAACAACTAAAACCACAAAATAATGTAATGCGCGAATGTGAAATTCGTCGATGTTGCCGCCACCACATCATTTTTGACAAACTTCTTGGCACTGTATCTCGGTAAGTACTGATCAGATTTTTTTTTTGTCTTATTACCTTCACAAAAATATACTCTTTAATTCTGTAAGAAAAAATATTTTTTTTTTTTTTTCAAAATTTCTTGGACACTGGAGCACCACTTCAGATTTTGGCCTTGGACCCTGAAAGGGTTAAGAATCGTAGTGGCATACACAGTGTGATAAGGCATGTTCTGGAAGAAAATGCCAAACAGGACCTACAGTACTCATGAGGAAAAGGCACTCCCAGGACACAGTGTCTCATCAGTCATTGCTGCATCTTCAATAAAGGTGTCATTTATTCTTCATTAAGTAGAGTAGTACATGCACAATATATATTGTGCATGTACTACTCTACTATTGTGCATGCATCCTTCTCTTTGTGTGTAGGAAAATGTATATTTCATGTGGTAAAATTTTTTTTTTCACACTTTTGGGTGTCTTGCACGGATTAATTTGATTTCCATTATTTCTTATGGGGAAAATCATTCGCATAACGATAATTTCGCATAACAATGAGCTCTCAGGAACGGATTAATATCGTTATGCGGGGGTCTACTGTATATACGTCAAACATGGTACCTCGTAAGACTGTTATATACGACCTCGACAGTCAAACGGTTAAGGTTTCAAGTCCTTATCCATGGTTACTTCCTTTCTTTGTCTTTTACTGGCACCAGGACAAGCTTGCGAGTTACTGTACCGCTGTCACAAAAAAATGTAGCACAAACAAACTGGCTCGTAAGACGTATATATACGACCGAAACAGTGAAAGAGTTAAAGAGACACCAGAAACAGACCTCTCTGGACAGTTTTCTTGTGTGACAGGTGTACAGTGACTCTCAAGCTGGTCCTAGTGGCAGTAAAAGACATAGAAGGGAAGTAACCCCAGAGAGGGCTTTGATACCTGAAATCATTATAGTGGAAGATTCCCCTTACAAACAATAATCAGTCCTCTTGCACTCCTAATCCTTGTCTTCCATAAGCCAACAAGAGTCTTCAATAAAGGTATGTAATAGTGACTTAAATGTTCATTTATTTATTTTATTCAGTTCTCATTGTTTTGTGTATGTAAAACTACAATTAAACTCTAAAAATTTTTTTTTTTTTTGGTTAATATTTTTGGGTGTCTGGAATGGATTAATTGTAATTACATTAATTCTTATGGGAAATATTATTTTGGTTTTTGGCCATTTCGGTTTTAGGCTGACCTGGAACAGATTACTGCTGATAACCGTGGGTCCACTGTAATGTAAAAAAAAAAAAAAAAATTTTGGACAGTACGTACTTAGCGAGACATAAGACCGCGAAGTTGGCACTGGATGCTCACTTGAAGGCAACATAAGAAAAAGGAACACTGCAACAGGCCTACTGACCCATGCAGAGCAGTCCATGTCCCCTTCCCCGGATTAGCCCAATGGCCCACCCAGTCCGGTCACCTCCACTCCAAGATGGAGCACGGCACCATACCCAGCAGCACAAGCTAGTCAGGTCCAACTCACCCCCACCCACACCCACTCATGTAATTATCTAACCATTTTTAAAACTACACAACGTTTTAGCCTGAATAACTGTACTCGGGAGTTTGTTCCACTCATCCACGACTCTATTACCAAACCAGTGCTTTCCTATATCCTTCCTGAATCTGAATTTTTCCAACTTGAAACCACTGCTGCGAGTCCTGTCTTGGCTGGAAATTTTCAGCACGCTGTTTACATCCCCTTTATTTATTCTTGTTTTCCATTTATACACCTTGATCATATCCCCCCTAAGTCTACGCCCTTCGAGAGAGTGCGGATTCAGGGCCCTCAGTCTATCTTCATAGGGTAGATTTCTGATACATGGGATCATCTTTGTCATCCTCCTCTGTACGTTTTCCAGAGCATTTATATCCATTCTGTAATACGGTGACCAGAACTGAGCAGCATAGTCTAAATGAGGTCTAACCAAGGATATATAGAGTTGAAGAACAACCTGAGGACTTCTGTTATTTATACTTCTAGATATGAAGCCAAGAATTCTGTTAGCTTTATTGCGAACACTAATGCACTGTTGTCTTGGTTTTAGATTACTAACCAGAACTCCTAAATCTTTTTCGCAATCAGTAGTATTAAGATCTACATTATTTAGTTTATATTTGGCATGGTTATTTAACTGTCCAACATTTAGAACTTTGCATTTGTCAATATTAAACTGCATCTGCCACTTCTCCGACCATTGCATCAGTCTTTTCAAATCATCCTCGAGTGCTCTATTTAACTGTCCAACATTTAGAACTTTGCATTTGTCAATATTAAACTGCATCTGCCACTTCTCCGACCACTGCATCAGTCTATTCAAATCATCCTGGAGTGCTCTAGTGTCCTCATTAGAATTAATTAGACGGCCTATTTCGGTGTCATCAGCAAATTTGCTTACGTCGCTATTTATTCCCTCTTCTATGTCGTTAATGTAAATTGTGAACAACAATGGGCCCAACACTGACCCCTGAGGAACACCGCTTGTGATGTGCCCCCATTCTGATTTCTCCCCATTTATGCAAACTCTCTGCTGCCTATTTGTCAGCCATGCCTCTACCCAGGAAAAAATTTCTCCTCCTATTCCATGTGCCTTAAGTTTCCTCAATAGCCTCTGGTGTGGAACTTTATCGAAAGTCCATATACACAATATCATATTCATTACCATGATCTACCTCCTCAAACACCGTAGTGAAAAAAGTTAGTAAATTCTTAAGACAGGAATGCCCCTTTGTAAAACCGTGTTGAGGTTCATTAATCAATCTGTGCCTATCAAGATGGCTACGAATTGCTTCGGCAATTATTGATTCCATAAATTTTCCCACTATGGAGGTAAGGCTTATTGGTCTATAGTTCGAAGCCAAGGACCTGTCGCCTGCCTTGTAAATAGGTATTACATTTGCCATTTTCCACTTATCAGGCACTATGCTAGCTTGCAGTGATATGTTAAAAAGATTAGCCAAAGGTATGCTAAGTTCCTCTTTACATTCCTTTAACACCCTTGCAAACAGTTCATCAGGGCCTGGGGATTTGTTAGGTTTTAGTTTCTCTGTTTGTCTGAGGACCATGTCACTAGTTACCACAATAGTACATAGTTTATTATCCTGTTCTAGATAATCTATTATTTCAGGAATATCGCTAGTATTTTCCTGGGTGAAAACTGAGAGGAAGGAGGTATTCAGAATTTCACACATATCCTTATCACTGTCAGTGATCTGACCAGAGTTACTCTTAAGTGGGCCAATCTTGTCCCTAATCTTACTTCTGTATACCTGAAAGAACCCTTTTGGGTTAGTCTTTGAATCCCTTGTGACCTTAGCCTCATAATCCCTTTTTGCTTTTCTTATTCCTTTCTTTATTTCTCTCTTTATTTGAATATATTGATTTCTTAACTCCCCATCCCCTCTTTTGATATGCCTATATATGCCTCTCTTTTAACCAATGAGATGTTTTAATCTATTGTTCATCCATTTGGGATCATTTTTGTTAGATCTAATTTCCCTACTTGGAACAAAAGTTGTCTAGGCAGCTAGAACTATGCTCTGAAAAAGTCATATTGGCAACCAAGATAACCTACCTGACCCATAGCCAGGACATCCCAATTTAGCCCACCCAGGTAATTTTTCAGTCCCATGAAGTTGGCCAAGTGAAAATCTGGGACAGAGATTTGATTGCAGTTATCTGGGTAATTCCATGATATATTGAATCTAAGTGATTTGTGATCACTTTCCTCAAGCTCATCATTAACCTCAAGATTATTAATTAGTGAATCTTTGTTGGCAAGAACGAAGGCAAGCAGATTGTTTCCTCTAATTGGTTCTGTCACAACCTGTTCTAAAAAGCAATCCTGAACCATATTACTAAAAGTATTAGTCAAGAGGACTAAAGAGGGGTTGTTGAGGTGGTTTGGTCATTTAGAGAGAATGGATCAAAGTAGAATGACTTGGAGAGCGTATAAATTTGTAGGGGAAGGACAGCAAGGAAGGGGTCGTCCTCGAAAAGCTTAGAGGGAGGGGGTAAAGGAGGTTTTGTGGGCGAGAGGATTGAACTTTCAGCAAGCTTATGTGAGCGTATTAGATAGAAGTGAATGAAGACGCATGGTTTTTGGGATCTGATGAGCTCTTGGAGTGTGAGCAGGGTAATATTTTGTGAAGGGATTGAGGGAAACTGGTTAGCCAGACTCAAGTCTGGGAAATGGTAAGTACAGTGCCCGCACTTTAAAGGAAGGGTTTGGGATATTGGCAGTTTGGAGGTTGACTTTCAAACTGTTGTGTCTGAAATCTCTGCAAAGACTGATTATGTATGAGTGAGGTGAAAGTGTTGAATGATGACAGTATTTAAAAAAAAAAAAAAAAAATTATCACCACCATCGACACACCATGTTCACTGAGTTTAATCATTTCTTAATTAAGTTGCCACAAGAGACACCGAGAATGTAAACACACACACCAGCTAACCCCATTACTGTGAAATTCTTTTGTACTTCTTCCATTTTTCTCTCTATCCTCTTCCAAGTGCTACTGCACTTCTATCTTGTACTGTGGGGTGCACAATGAAGTTCAAATTTGTACAAGTATGTAGTAGGTAGTAGGTTGGTAGACAGCAACCACCCAGGGAGGTACTACCGTCCTGCCAAGTGAAAGTAAAACAAAAGCCTGTAATTGTTTTACATGATGGTAAGATTGCTGTTTTGTTTTTTTTGTTTGTCTAATAAATATGCAAGATTACAGATATGTCTTGCTACTTTTACTTACACTTAGGTCACACTACACATACATGTACATGTTTATTTATACACACTCATCTGAGTTTTCTTTGATTTTATCTTAATAGTTCTTGGTCTTATTACTTTTCCTTTTATATCAATGGGGAAGTGGAATAAGAATCTTTCCTCCGTAAGCAATGCGTGTTGTAAAAGTCAACTACAATGCCGGGAACAATGGGCTAGTAACCCCTTTTCCTGTAAAGATTACTAAAAAGAATAAGAAGAAAATTGTCAAAGTGGGAAGTCCGAATGTGCATGGATGTTGTGCAAATGATAAGAAAGAGATGATTGTGGATGTTATGAATGAGAAGAAGCTGGATGTCCTGGCTTTAAGTGAAACAAAGCTGAAGGGGGTGAGAGAGTATCAGTGGAGAGGAATAAATGGGATTAGGTCAGGTGTTTCAAATAGAGTTAGAGCTAAAGAAGGAGTAGCAATAATGTTGAAGGATAAGATATGGCAGGAAAAAAGAGACTATAAATGTATTAATTCAAGGATTATGTGGAGTAAAATAAAGGTTGCACGTGAAAAGTGGGTTATAGTAAGTGTATGTGCACCTGGAGAAGAAAGAAGTGTAGAGGAGAGAGAGAGAGATTTTGGGAAATGTTGAGTGAATGCGTGGGGAGTTTTAAACCAAGTGTGAGAGTACTTGTGGTTGGGGATTTCAATGCTAAAGTGGGTAAAAATGTTGTGGAGGTAGTAGTAGGAAAATTTGGGGTGCCAGGGGTAAATGTAAATGGGGAGCCTTTAATTGAGCTTTGTGTAGAAAGAGATTTGGTAATAAGTAATACATATTTTATGAAAAAGAGGATAAATAAATATACAAAGTATGATGTAGCACGTAATGAAAGTAGTTTGTTAGATTATGTATTCGAGGATAAAAGGTTGATGGGTAGGCTCCAGGATGTACATGTTTATAGAGGGGCAACTGATATATCAGATCATTATTTACTTATATCTACAGTTAGAGTAAGAGGTAGATGGGAAAAGAGGAAGGTGGCAACAACAAGTAGGAGGGAAGTGAAAGTGTATAAACTAAGGGAGGAGGAGGTTCGGGTGTGATATAAGCGACTATTGGCAGAAAGGTGGGCTAGTGCAAAGATAGAGTAGGGGGGGGGGGTTGAAGAGGGTTGGATGAGTTTTAAAAAATGCAGTATTAGAATGTGGGGCAGAAGTTTGTGGTATAGGAGGGTGGGGGCAGGAGGAAAAAGGAGTGATTGGTGGAATGATGAAGTAAAGGGGGGTGTGATAAAAGAGAAAAAAATTAGCTTATGAGAGGTTTTTTACAAAGCAAAAGTGTTATAAGAAGAGCAGAGTATATGGAATAGTAAAAAAGGTGAAGAAGAGGTGTGAGAGGGTGCAAAGGAGAGCAGATGATAGAGTGGGAGAGGCACTGTCAAGAAATTTTAATGAAAATAAGAAAAAATTTTGGAGTGAGTTAAACAAGTTAAGAAAGCCTAGGGAAAGTATGGATTTGTCAGTTAAAAACATAGTAGGGGAGTTAGTAGATGGGGAGAGGGAGTTATTAGGTAGATGGCAAGAATATTTTAAGGAACTTTTAAATGTTGAGGAAGAAAGGGAGGCGGTAATTTCATGCACTGGCCACGGAGGTATACCATCTTTTAGGAGTGAAGAAGAGCAGAATGTAAGTGTGGGGGAGGTACGTGAGGCATTATGGAGAATGAAAGGGAGTAAAGCAGCTGGAACTGATGGGATCATGACAGAAATGTTAAAAGCAGGGGGATATATAGTGTTGGAGTGGTTGATACTTTTGTTTAATAAATGTATGAAAGAGGGGAAGGTACCTAGGGATTGGCAGAGAGCATGTATAGTCCCTTTATATAAAGGGAAGGGGGACAAAAGAGATTGTAAAAATTCTTTCTTTCAACACACCGGCCGTATCCCACCGAGGCAGGGTGGCCCAAAAGAAAAAACCAAAGTTTCTCCTTTCAAATTTAGTAATATATACAGGAGAAGGGGTTACTAGGCCCTTGCTCCCGGCATTTTAGTCGCCTCTTACAACACGCATGGCTTACGGAGGAAGAATTCTGTTCCACTTCCCCATGGAGATAAGAGGAAATAAACAAGAACAAGAACTAGAAAGAAAATCGAAAAAACCCCGGGAGGGGAAAAGTATTTTTTCCCCTTGTACATGTTTGGTATGTGCCCTGAGGGTAAGTAGAAGTAGAAAAGCGTCCCTGAAATTTTCCCTGTTCATGAACAGAAAAAAGGACACCACCCAATCCTCCCATCATGTAAAAAAATTACGGGTTTCGTGTTACACCATTTGGGCAGGACGGTAAACCCCCTGGGGGGTTGCTGCTCCCCAACCAAACTACCTGGGTTTGTAAAAAAAAATAGAAAAAAAGTTTTTTGAGTATACCAGGAAAAGTGAAAGGGTTGGGGTTTTATTATTGAAAGAATTGGGGTAAAGGTTTTAAAAAAATTAGGATTGCGGTTTAGAAAGGAAAGGTTTTTCAGAGGGGTGGGGGTTGTGTAATTAAATGTTTTACATTAAAGGGCCTATATGTGAACATTTTTTTAAATTTTAAAGGGAAAGGGGAAAAGTTTTTTTTTAATTTTTTGGTTTAAAAAAAAGGGCTTTATGTTTCCCGTGGATAGGGGAGTTTTAAATTACCAGGTCAAAATTGAGTTTAGTTTATATATGTTTTAACCCCATTTAAAAAAAATTTTAAATATTTCGGGGTTTTTTTAAATTTTTTTTTTTTAAAACACACTGGCCGATTCCCACCAAGGCAGGGGGGGCCCCGGGAAAAAAAAATTTTCATCATCATCACTCCATCACTGTCTTGCCAGAAGGGGGGTTTTACACTACAGTTTTTAAACGGCAAAAATTAAAAACCCCTCTTTAAAGAGTGCAGGCACTGTATTCCCATTCCAGGACTAAAGCCCGGCCTGCCGGTTTCCCTAAACCCCTTCATAAATGTTACCTTGCTCACCCCTCCAACGCAGTAAAGGGCTTAAAAACCATTTGTCCCCCATTAAATTTCCTATAAACCGCTCACCCCTCCCGCGGGAAGCCCCAAGCCCCTCCATAAAAAAACCCCCTTTTAAACCCCCCCCTAAAACCTTTTCCCTAGGCCGCCCCTTAAACCCCGCCTTCCTTCCACTACAGTTTTATACACCTTGTCTGTAGGGGAAAGGGAAAGGGGGTGGGGATCGCCTAGGAAAGGTTGGAGGGGGGGGGTAAAGGATTTTTTGGGTATGCGAGGGGCTTGGATTTTCCGGCGGGCCATGATTTGAGGGGTTTTTGAAAGGAGGAAAAATGAAGAAAAATATTTTTAAAACTAGCAAAATTTAAACATTCACTATTTTCATAATATTATCTAAATTTGGGAATGTCCCCCGGGGTGGGAGACGGCCGATTTTTTTGAAAAAAAAAAAAAAAAATATATCCCAGTGGCCCCCGGGGTTACCTTTGGGCCCTTTAACATAACTTTAAAAACCCTACCGCTACATTTTATCCCCAAGATTTTGCCTCGCTTTACCCCCAAAAAAACCCGCTCAACGTTTTTCTTGAGACTGTCTATTGCGGCCGGGGAAGCCCCCCTCAACATGTTCCGCCAATGGCATTGTTTCCCCACCAGCCTCCCGGTAACCCCAAAGCTTTCCAAGGGAAAACATTTCGATTATTACGTTTTTTTTGGTGTTTTTAGGGGGCCAAAAAAAGGACCATGGCCCCCAAAAAAAGTTCTAGTCCCAACCCCTTTACAAAATAAGGGCGAAAATTTAATAAAGAGAAAGAAAAAGATCATTGAAAAAGTATAAAATGGAGTGCGTGTCCCCGAGCTGGCCAGGTTGTATAATAAACCCCAATTAACCATCGCTACATTGGTGGTACAGCTGCGGGCTGCTGCTGTCCCACCATCAGCTTTTGCTGCTGTCCCTGAAAACCCCCAAACACTGTTTCCCTTTTCTGTACCACCATCACGCTGCTGAAACTGTGGCGGGCTGCTGCTGAACCACAGCCCTGCGCTGCTGAAACCCATCGTCTGCTGCTGCTGAAGCACTGTCACTGCTGCGCTGTTGTACCACCGTCAGCTGCTGCTCTTTTTGAAAACCACCGCAGGCTGCGCGGTTTTTTGTCCACCTCACTGCTGCTGTTGCTGTAGTACCTCTGTTTCTGCTTTTAGAAATCTTTGTTGCTGCTTAGAAATCGTTGTGCTGCATTTGCACGTTTTATCTGCTTGTTAGCACTGTCAGCTGCTCCCGCTGTTTTTACCACCGTTACGGTGCTGCTGTTTGTAGAAAACCTCTGCTGCGGGTTTGTAGTACCGTTGCTGCTGCTGTGCTTTCGTTTTCCCGGCTGTAGCATGTCAGCTGCTGCTGCTGCTTTGCCCCCGGTTTTTGGGGGTGGCTTTTTTGAAAAAACCCAAGAAAAAATTTAAAAACCCGGGGGGTTTTCCCACCCCGGATAACCCAAAAAAGAAAGTTTTTCCCAAAAGCCCTGCCCAAACCCTTATTTCCTTTGGGGGTTCTTAATCTTGTCTCCAAGGGATGCAACCCACACCATTTCGACAACCCCCAGGTAAACGGGGGAAAAAAATTGCCGGGAAAATAGGGGCTAAATTTTGGTGAATTTAAAGCCAAAAAAAGGGTTTGGGTTTTGAAGTTTTTAAGAAGGGGATGGCTTACAGTGGGGAAAAGGGCCCTTGTTTCTGGAAAGAAAATCCCAAACGGACCTACAGTACTCAGGAGGAAAAGGAACCCCCAGGACACAATGTCTCATCAGTCTTTGCTGCATCTTAAAATAAAGGAAGTGTCATTTTTTCTTCTTTTAGTAGAGTAGCCCTGCAAATTTTATATTGTGCTTTGTACTATTTTCTATTGTGAATGAACTACTCTACTATTGTCCCAGTATCCTTCTCTTTGTGGGGTAAAATGTAATTTTTTTGTTTGGTTTAAAAAAAATTTTTTTTTATACTTTTTTGGGGGTTTTTTGCAAAATTAATTTTATTTCCATTATTTCTTATGGGGAAAAAATTTTATTCGCATAACGAAATTTCCCCATAACCCAAAGAGCTTCTTTCACGGATTAATATCGCTATGCGGGGGTCCACGTACATTCTAAATTTTAAATGTTTTTTTATGTGAAGAAAGTTTTGATAAATGTATTTAAAAAGATATTTATGAAATTAAGTAGTATTTAAGCTTTTAAATAAAAAAAAAACTAGAAAAGACTGGTAACTATTTTTTGTGCCTTTCATTTTAATTTTGGGAAATAATCTTCTCATTCTTTGAAGTGTATTGTTAAGGAGGCAACCCAACCGGCTAAAGATTTAAAATTTGAACCGAACAGGGAGCAAAAGGGCAGATGTTTAATAAGGAAAAAGGTGGTAAGTTACTAAATGCTGTAAAGGTTTTTAGAGGGTAGTGAGGGGGCCGGTTAGGGTTTTATAGAAAAGAGGGAGGGAAAACTTTTGGTTTAAAAATAGGGCTTAAAGGGATGTATAAAGTCACCATGGTTGTTTAATTTATTTTTAAAAGGGGTCGTAAAAGAAAATTTAAAAACCAAAGGGTGTTCGGGAGAGGGGGGGGATTAAATTGTGGGGAATTCCCAAAAAACAAAAAAGGGAATTGACCAGTTTTCTTTTTTCCGAAGATACTGTGCTTTATGGGAAAATTCAAAAAAAAAATTGCAAAGGTTAGTGTATGAGTTTGGGAATGTGTGTAAAAAGGTAGAAAATTGAATGTGAAAAATAGAAAAGGGGTAAGGTGATAGGGAATCAAAGGGTTTAGATAAAAAAAATTGGATATCAAAATTTGGGGGGGAGGATATGGAAGAATGAATGTTTTCAGATACTTGGGGGTTTACGGTTGGGCCCCCTGGATTTAGAAGGATGAGGGTTAATCATAGAACTGATGAAGGAAAAAGGTGAGTGGTGGGGGTTGGGTTTTTAAAAGTGGGGTCAAAAAACAACATCTTTGGAGCAAAAAAATGGAAAGCTTTAAAGACAGTAGTACCAAAACTCTTTTATGGGTGTTTAACTTGGGTTTTGAATGCAGCAGCGAGAAAAGGAAATTGGAGGGGAGTGGAGAAGTTTCCCGTCTAAGGGAAAAGTGGGAGTGTAAAAATTTTTTGCAGAAAATTCGGGGTGTGGAAATTTGGAGAAGGTGTGGAGTTTTAAAAAAAGTATTAGTCAAAGGGCCCGAAGGGGTTGTTTAGGGGTTTGGTCATTTTTAAAGAATGGTCAAAAATAAATGACATGGACACATTTAAATCTGTAGGAAAGGAAGGCGGGGTAAGGGGGGCGTCCTCGGAAAGGTTGAAAGGAAGGGGGCCCAGGGAGGGTTTTTTTGGGCCCAGGGGCTTGGGCTTCCCGCAGGCGTGCATGAGCGTGTTCGATGGAGTGAAAAGGGATAAAAGGTATTTGGGACCGACATCTTTTGGAGGGGTGAGCAGGGGAATATTTGTGAAGGGGTTCAGGGAAACCAATTATTTTTTTTATAGCCCCGGGCTTTTTGGGCCTGGGAAAAGGGGGAAATAAAATGCCTGCACTCGAAGGAGGGGTTTTGGGGAAAATTTGCGTTTTGGGGGATATGTTGTGTATCTTTATACGTAAATGCTTTTAAAAAACCCGTTTTTGTTCTGGGCACCTCTGCAAAAAAAAAAAAGTGATAAAGTGTGAGTGAGGTGAAAAATGTTGAATGATGAAAGGGAAATATTTTTTTTTTTGGGGATTTTCTTTCTTTTTTTGGCCACCTTGCTTCAGTGGGGACGGCCCCTTTTGAAAAAAAAAAAAAAAGTAGTCTTGGGTCCCGGGAGTAGGTTTGGGAGCAGCAACCGCCCCGGGGGGGTTTCAGTGGGCCCTCAACCCCGGCGGCATCGACAAAAAAACAAAATTGACTAAAAAGGGGCTTTCCCTTTGGGGCAAAAAATTGGCCTCTACCAATGGAAAAAAATCGTCTAAAGGCTTTTGTTTCCCAAAGTTTATGCGGCCGGAGAGCGGGGTGAAAGGGCCCACCACTCCAAAAAACTCCAGTTTCAGCCCTTTTGCCAGTGTTTCAGGCCATTTCGGTTTTAAAAACCCTTTTACCTGCAATTTTTTTTTGTATTATTCAAGTGTTTTTAGTGCTTGTAACGCAAATAACCCACCATGGGCCCCAAGAAAACTTCTAGTGCCACCGTGGTTAAAAAGGGGGAAAAAATTTAAAAGAAGAAAGAATCGTTGAAAAATATGAAATGGATGTGATGTCTGAGTTGGAAAGGCTATACAACAAACCCGTTTTAAACCCATCATACTATTTGGGCAAACAGAAAGGCAATAAAAGGAAGCTGTTTTTGCAAAAGGGTGCAAGTATGTTTTCAAAACGTAGATCACAAATAATTGAAAGGTGGAGAGATTTTTGGGGGGTGGGGAAATAAACAAAATACATTATCAGGAGATAGTTTTTTCAGTAAATAATAGGGAAAAGGCAAGACAGTTGCATATAACTCATTAAAAAAATCCCCTTCCAATTTTTATGATACTGATGAATTTAAGGCCCCCAAAGGTGGTTAGGATTTAAAACGTACGGCTAATAGTGTGATAAGGCATTGAGGGTGCCCTTCAGGCAAAAAAAACGCTAAAAAATATGGCAGGACTTTTTGGGTTACTGAATTTAAACTTTAAACCCCAACAAGTGTTTTTGACAAAACGGCCTGTTTTGGAAGAAAATGCCAACGGGCCTACTTACTCGGAGGAAAAAAACACTTAGGCACAAGCCTTAAAAACAGGGGCACACTTAATTATGTAGTAAGTATGGGATGCAAACGAACCTTTACCGTGTACACCTGAAACCCCAGGGCAGGAAAAACAATATCGTCAAAGGGGAATTTGTGTGTGATGTGGAGATCAAAAAAGTAAAGGGAGGGGCACAAAAGGGAAAATTTTTCCCGAGTGGTTTTATGGTTGTTTGGCCCCACTGAAAAAAACCTCCTGGAAAAGAAATTGTCACTCAAGTGCTCCTGGTAAAACAATGCTCCTCCATCCCCAACTTGCAAAGCAAATGTGGGGGTTTGCTTCATAAAAGTTAAATTTTTTCCTCCTAATACAACTCCTCCCCTCCAGGGGCCCCGACCCCAGGTATTTCAAAATTCAAAAAAATCTACACAAAAACGTGTTTCAAAAAATGCCTAAACACTCAATTGACCCCAAGAAGGTTTTGAAAAATCCTTCAATATCCCAGCTGCATAAACCTATAGGTAAGGCTTGGGAGGACTGCAGGTTTTTTTAAACCCGCTTGGGGAAACTGTGGCCACAATGGTTTCACAGAGTGATTTTGAAGGCTTGGAGCTAACCCTGGGCACCTATGCCAGTTTGGAAACAAATTTTGTCATGGGGAAACCCATGGAGTTGGAGGTTTTTTTTGGGGAGGATGTGGAAAGTTTTTGGGGCAGAACACATGAAGAAAATAAACCCCTGCAGAGGGGTGCAAGAACTTGAGGGGGCAACAGCAACAGATCACAGCTCAGGAATGTGCTTTAGAGCAGGGGGAAGAAACGGGGGAAGTTGCCTTCGTCAAGGATAAGGAAAAGTATACAATGTTTACAAATTTTTCAACATTTATGGATGAATTTTAACCGTCACAGTGTTTGAAGCTTATTGGGCCCTGTAAAATGACACTCTTGTGCCCATTTAGGGAAAACCTAAGGGGACGGAAAAAAAGCTCTCGACAGATATTTTGTCTGACAGGGGTCCATGATTCCAAAGGGCCTAGTGGGATTAAAAAAACCAGAAAAGGGGGGTACCCCACCAAATACTTGTACCTGAAATCTTTATGGAAGGGGATTCCCCTTCCAAAAACCCAACAGAA
>NC_069409.1:32857035-32943562 GCF_026875155.1 Cherax quadricarinatus
GTCAAAACCCTTGCAAAAGAATATTAGACTCACCAGTTGACGTGTATTGGACGTTTGGCATGATTTGTTTACTTTTGAACTTTGGTAAAAATCAAACATTTCTGCTACTTTGAGCTCAATTTCAAGGTACTTTTCATTGTAAAACCAGTCAAAATCATCTCAATTTCTATGATATGCCTTCCATTCTATAAAATGAGACCAAGAAAACTCGAATACAACAATAAATACCATACGAAAATACAGTGCAAAGTTGCTGTTTTATTCCAAAAAAATGGTCAGTTTTTTTTTTTCTCATTATGCACTGTGTGCAGCAGGATTTTTTTTATACCATGCACACTGACCACATAGACCCATTCTTTCACATGGAGGCCTACCAGCTTTCTCCCACTAGATTTGAGGGCGGTAGAATTTAGGCGTACTAGTACAGTGGTCCCTCGCATTTCGTAGTTCTCGGCAATCGTAAATTTCGCCAATCATAGGGGTATTTTCGTATAAACATGGACTCGCTTTTCATAGGTTGACTCGGAATAGTAGTTCGTCCGGGACGCATACGCACGGTGTGAGCCGGGGTGGCCTCCCTACCCAGCCAGTCTGGCATTGTTTACCAGTGAGTAAAGGCCCCCTTTCAAGTGCTCCTACGAAATATTTCAAAATACTCCACTCATTTTAGTGCTTGCAATTACTAAATAAGCTACCATGGGGGCCCGTGCAACTTTAAAAAGAAAGCTCCTAGGGGCCAAAAGGGCCTTTTTTGGGGTAATAGGGAAGGGGGAAAAAAAAAAATTATATGTAACCCCCAAATGAAAAAAAAGTCTTGGAGCCCATTTTTCGGGATAGTTTTTTTAAGTAACGACACAGAAAAAAAGAGCTTGTCAAAAATTTTTTTTACTTTCAAAGGGGAAAATTGAGTGATTCTTAAGGTTGGTCCTAGGGATTAAAAAAAAAGAGAAGTAACAAAACCCCGAAAGCTTGGTACCTGTAAGGGTTTTTCCCCTGGATGGGATTCCCTTAAATGTTTTAAAACCCAAATTCCACTTTTAAAGTTTCATTACAGACAAGAGAAAAAAACCCAATAAAGGGAAGGTTTTAGCGAAAGCGTTAAAAAAACACCACAAGAAACGAGCCCACAGGTAACAGAAAAAAAAGGTTAAAGAAAGGTGAAAAGGAAGGAAAAGTAACAACATAGGGAACAAGGATCCGCAAACGATTTTTCGGCAAGACTTAAAAGGAACGGTTTAATTAAAATAAAACAAATGAGTGGGACCCTTTTTGACATCAAACAACCACTTGGGCCGTAAGCCTTTAAATTAGTAGTCCGAACCCTCAAAGGAGTTAATGCGCCCAGTTGGGTTTTTTTTTTTTTTTTTTTCAAAACCGGCCGTTCCCACCAAGGCAGGGGGGCCCAAAAAGAAAAAACTTTCACCTTTCATTTCACCCCCCAAAATCACTGTTTTGCAGAGGGTGCTTACACATTAGTTTTAAATCCAACATTAACCCAAAACCCCTCCTTCAAAGTGCAGGCATTGTACTTCCCATTCCAGGACTCAAGTCCGGCCTGCCGGTTTCCCTGAATCCCTTCATAAATTTCCCCTGCTCACACCCCAAAACAGACGTCAGTTAAAACCTTTTGTCTCCATTCACTCCTATCTAACACGCTCTGCAGTTTGCTGGAAGTCCAAGCCCCTGCCACAAAACCTCCTTTACCCCTCCTCCAACCCTTCCAGGCCGACCCCTACCCCCCTTCCTTTTCCCTAAAAGACTGTATATCTTAAGTCATTCTCTTTGTCCATTCTCTCTAATGCCCAAACCACCTCAACAACCCTTCCTTCGCCCTCGGGAAAAGTTTTTAATCCGCACCCCTCCTAATTCCAAACTCAAATTCTCTGCATTTTTACACCACACATTGCCCTTAGACAAGACATCTCCACTGCTCCGCCTCCTCCTGCTGCATATTACCACCCAAGCTTCACACCCATATAAGAGGTTGGTAAAACTATACTTTCATACATTCCCTTTTTTGCCTCCAAGGAAAAGTTTTTGCTCCACAATCCTAAGGGACCACTCACCTTTTTCCCTCATCAATTCTATGATTACCTCATCCTTTTATAAAACCCATCCCCGACACGTCCAACTCCCAATATCTGAAACTTCACCTTTTTCCATACTTCTCCCTCCCCCAAATTTTATATTCCAATTTTTCTACTAAATCTTTTTTTACCTCATACCTTACTCTTTCTTTTCACCTTTAATTTTTTCTTTTCACACCTTCCAAATCATCCACAACTTTGCAATTTTTCTTTAGAATCTCCCAAGCACAGTTCATCAGCAAAAGCACTGTGCAATCCATTTTGAATTGATTCAAATTTTTAACCCACGCCTCTCCAAACCCTCGGCATTTATTCTTTACAACCCCATCTATAATATATTAAAAAAACCAGGTGACATTACACATCCCCTTGTCTAAAACCTTACTTTTACCGGAAAAATTTCCCTCTTTCTCCATTTCCCTAACCTTTAGCCTCACTATCCCCTAAAAACTTCTTACGCATTTAGTATACCACCTATTCCCCCATACCTTGCAACATCTGCCACCCTTGCCCCCCTTCCACCTTCATAGCCTTTTCCAAATCCATAAATGCCAAAAAACCCCTTTTAGCCTTATCTAAATACTGTTTCACTTATATGTTTCAATGTAAACACTTGATCTACACATCCCCTACCCACTCTGAAGCCTCCCTGCTCATCCGCAATTCCTACATTCTGTCTTACCTCTAATTCTTTCAATTATAACCCTACTGTATACTTTTCCTGGTATACTCAGTAAACTTATTCCTCTATAATTTTTACAATCTCTTTTGTCCCCTTTCCCTTTATATAAAGGGACTATACATGCTCTCTGCCAATCCCTAGGTACCTTCCCCTCTTTCATACATTTATTAAACAAAAGTACCAACCACTCCAACACTATATCCCTCCCTGCTTTTAACATTTCTGTCATGATCCCATCAGTTCCAGCTGCTTTGCCCCCTTTCATTCTACGTAATGCCTCACGTATCTCCCCCACATTTACATTCTGTTCTTCTTCACTCCTAAAAGATGGTCGCCGCGAGTATCGTCAATTATTATTGTACAGCGGTGTGCATCAGCCGGCCCAGCCCAGCTGCCAGATGCACGGTCGTAAGTCGAGTGGACATGTCGAGCAGGTCATAAGTCGGATGGTAGGTGTAAAACTATTGTTAATCTTAAAGATAATTATTTTTTGTTAATATTTTTGGGTGTCTGGAACGGATTAATTTTTTTTTTTAACAAGTCGGCCGTCTCCCACCGAGGCAAGGTGACCCAAAAAGAAAGAGAATCCCCAAAAAGAAAATACTTTCATTATCATTCAACACCTTCACCTCACTCACACATAATCAATGTTTTTGCAGAGGTGACCAGAATACAACAGTATAGAAGCATATATAAAGATATATAACATATCCCTTCAAACTGCCAATATCCCAAAACCCTCCTTTAAAGTGCAGGCACTGTACTTCTCATTTCCAGTACTCAAGTCCAGCTATTTAAAAATAACTAGTTTCCCTGAATCCCTTAATTTAATATTACCCTGCTCACACTCCAACACCTTATCAGGTCCCAAATACCATTCACTCCTATCTAACACACTCACGCACGCTGGCTGGAAGTCCAAGCCCCTAACCCACAAAACCTTCTTTACCCCCCAAAAACCTTTTCAAGGACGACCCCTACCCCACCTTCCTTCCCATACAGATTTATATGCTCTCCATGTCATTCTACTTTGATCCATTCTCTCTAAATGACCAAGCCACCTCAACAACCTGTCTTCAGCCCTCTGACTAATACTTTTATTAACTCCACATCTCCTAATTTCCACACTCCGAATTCTCTGCATAATATTCACACCACACACTGTATTTACATTAATTCTTATGGGAAATATTATTTTGGTTTTCGGCCAATTCGGTTTTAGGCCGACCTTGTGGAATGGATTATGGCCAATACCCGAGGGTCCACTGTTTAAATTGTTTTATACAGCCCCATCAACATATAATATGCCAACAGCAATATGATTTTTTCATGGTAACAGATTAATCATTTTCCCTCTCTCTCTCATGGGAAACCTCGTTTGGTATACATCCTGTCTGGTGTAAGTCTAAGGTCCTGGAACAGATTAAGACTGTATACCAAAGTACCACTGTATTTCTTCACAGAGATAGAATGCTGGAATGGGATTCAAGATGTAATAAGTGCTACAATCACTAGAAACTAAACATTCACATGACAAATACTTAAGAAGGAACACCAAGGGTATTATAACATTGCTACTTTCAACCACAAACATGCAATTAACTGCTCTAATCTGAGAATTGTATAAAGAAAAAGCTTCAATTCTTGCCTGCAACACAGTGAACTGGAAGCCAGCTTCAATAAGCCTAGTTCGAATCATCTCCCATGCATCTGCCCTCTTCTCTTTTCGACTTTTAATGAAGTAAGCCTTTGGGTATTCCTTGAGGAGATTTATTAGGAGTCTACTAGACTGGTTATCCCACTGATCTGAAAGAATAGTGCATGGGTTGATAATAGAAACTAATTAATCTAATATCAGCATTCTCTAATATTCAAAATAACCAGTTTCTTCTATTAAATGGATTGGCTACTGCCCTCTTTTCAAGTACGCGTGCACTCACGCAAACACGTGTATGCGCACACAAAATATACATATTATATATATAAATATATATTGGTGGAATGATGATGTAAAGAGAGTAGTATGGGAGAAAAAGTTAGCATAAGAGAAGTTTTTACAAAGTAGAAGTGATGCAAGGAGGGAAGAGTATATGGAGAAAAAGAGAGAGGTTAAGAAAGTGGTGAAGCAATGTAAAAAGAGAGCAAATGAGAGAGTGGGTGAGATGTTATCAACAAATTTTGTTGAAAATAAGAAAAAGTTTTGGAATGAGATTAACAAGTTAAGAAAGCCTAGAGAACAAATGGATTTGTCAGTTAAAAATAGGAGAGGAGAGTTATTAAATGGAGAGTTAGAGGTACTGGGAAGATGGAGGGAATATTTTGAGGAATTGTTAAATGTTGATGAAGATAGGGAAGCTGTGATTTCGTGTATAGGACAAGGAGGAATAACATCTTGTAGGAGTGAGGAAGAGCCAGTTGTGAGTGTGGGGGAAGTTCGTGAGGCAGTAGGTAAAATGAAAGGGGGTAAGGCAGCCGGGATTGATAGGATAAAGATAGAAATGTTAAAAGCAGGTGGGGATATAGTTTTGGAGTGGTTGGTGCAATTATTTAATAAATGTATGGAAGAGGGTAAGGTACCTAGGATTGGCAGAGAGCATGAAATAGTTCCTTTGTATAAAGGCAAAGGGGATAAAAGAGAGTGCAAAAATTATAGGGGGATAAGTCTGTTGAGTGTACCTGGTAAAGTGTATGGTAGAGTTATAATTGAAAGAATTAAGAGTAAGACGGAGAATAGGATAGCAGATGAACAAGGAGGCTTTAGGAAAGGTAGGGGTGTGTGGACCAGGTGTTTACAGTGAAACATATAAGTGAACAGTATTTAGATAAGGCTAAAGAGGTCTTTGTGGCATTTATGGATTTGGAAAAGGCGTATGACAGGGTGGATAGGGGGGTAATGTGGCAGATGTTGCAAGTGTATGGTGTAGGAGGTAGGTTAAAAGAAAGCAGTGAAGAGTTTTTTACGAGGATAGTGAGGCTCAAGTTAGAGTTGTAGGAAAGAGGGAAATTTTTCCCAGTATAAGTAGGCCTTAGACAAGGATGTGTGATGTCACCGTGGTTGTTTAATATATTTATAGATGGGGTTGTAAGAGAAGTAAATGCGAGGGTCTTGGCAAGAGGCGTGGAGTTAAAAGATAAAGAATCGCACACAAAGTGGGAGTTGTCACAGCTGCTCTTTGCTGATGACACTGTGCTCTTGGGAGATTCTGAAGAGAAGCTGCAGAGATTGGTGGATGAATTTGGTAGGGTGTGCAAAAGAAGAAAATTAAGGTGAATACAGGAAAGAGTAAGGTTATGAGGATAACAAAAAGATTAGGTGATGAAAGATTGAATATCAGATTGGAGGGAGAGAGTATGGAGGAGGTGAGCGTATTCAGATATTTGGGAGTGGACATGTCAGCGGATGGGTCTATGAAAGATGAGGTGAATCATAGAATTGATGAGGGAAAAAGAGTGAGTGGTCCACTTAGGAGTCTGTGGAGACAAAGAACTTTGTCCTTGGAGTCAAAGAGGGGAATGTATGAGAGTATAGTTTTACCAACGCTCTTATATGGGTGTGAAGCGTGGGTGATGAATGTTTGCAGCGAGGAGAAGGCTGGAGGCAGTGGAGATGTCATGTCTGAGGGCAATGTGTGGTGTGAATATAATGCAGAGAATTCGTAGTTTGGAAGTTAGGAGAGGTGCGGGATTACCAAAACTGTTGTCCAGAGGGCTGAGGAAGGGTTTTTGAGGTGGTTCGGACATGTAGAGAGAATGGAGCGAAACAGAATGACTTCAAGAGTGTATCAGTCTGCAGTGGAAGGAAGGCGGGGTAGGGGTCGGCCTAGGAAGGGTTGGAGGGAGGGGGTAAAGGAGGTTTTGTGTGCGAGGGGCTGGACTTCCAGCAGGCATGCGTGAGCGTGTTTGATAGGAGTGAATGGAGACAAATGGTTTTTAATACTTGACGTGCTGTTGGAGTGTGAGCAAAGTAACATTTATGAAGGGATTCAGGGAAACCGGCAGGCCAGACTTGAGTCCTGGAGATGGGAAGTACAGTGTCTGCACTCTGAAGGAAGGGTGTTAATGTTGCAGTTTAAAAACTGTAGTGTAAAGCACCCTTCTGGCAAGACAGTGATGGAGTGAATGATGGTGAAAGTTTTTCTTTTTCGGGCCACCCTGCCTTGGTGGGAATCGGCCAGTGTGATAATAATAAAAATAAATATATACAGTGGACCCCCGCATAGCGAACGCCTTGCATAGCGAACAATCCGCATAGCGAACGCTTTGTTTCGCTGAAATTTTGCCCCGCATAGTAGACAAAAACCCGCTCAGCGAACTTCGTCCGAGAAGCGTCCAATGTGGGCCCTCAGCCAGCCTCACATGTGCCGCCCATCCCATTGTTTACCAGCTAGCCTCCGCGGTAACATTCAAGCATACACTCGGAATATTTCGTATTATTACAGTGTTTTCGGTGCTGTTTGTGGAAAATAAGTGACCATGGGCCCCAAGAAAGCTTCTAGTGCCAACCCTACACCTCAAAGGGTAAGAATACCCATTGAAATTAAGAAAGAAATCATTGATAAGTATGAAAGTGGAGTACGTATCACCGACCCTGGTCAGGTTGTACAAGAAACCAAATCAACCATCGCTTCTATTGTGGGCAAGAAAACGGCAATCAAGGAAGCTGTTGTTGCCAAAGGTTTAACTGTGTTTTCGAAACAAAGATCGCAAGTGATGGAAGATGTTGAGAGACTCTTATTGGGGTGTGGATAAATGAAAAACAGCTAGCAGGAGATAGCGTCTCTCAAGCGATCATATGTGAAAAGGCTGGGAAGTTGCATGAACGATTAATTAAAAAAATGCCTGCAACTAGTGATAAATTATAAATTTTAAAGGGCCCAGCAAAGGTTGGTTTGAGAGATTTAAGAAGCGTAGTGGCATCCATAGGTGATACGGCATGGTGAGGCTGCCAGTTCGGACCACAAAGCGGCTGAAAAATATGTGCATGAATTCAAGGAGTACATAGAAACTGAAGGACTGGAACCTGAACAAGTGTTTAATTGTGATGAAACAGCCTGTTCTGGAAGAAAATTGCCAAGCGGGAAACCTACATTACTCAGGAGGAAAAGGCACTCCCAGGACATAAGCCTATGAAAACAGGCTTCTTTGTTGATGTGTGCCAATGCTACTGGTGATTGCAAAGTTAAGCCTTTATTAGTGTATCACTCTGAAACTCCCAGAGCGTTTCAGGAAAAAGAATGTCCTCAAGGATAATTTGGGGTGTTTGGGGGGGCAAACAGTAAGGCATGGTCACTAGGGAATTTTTCTATAACTGGTTACACCATGCATTTGCCCCCAATGTGAAAGATTACCTAACTGAAAAGAAATTAGACCTTAAGTGCCTCCTGGTGTTAGACAATGCCCCGGGTCATCCTACAGACGTGGCAGAGCGACTTTATGGGGACAGAGCTTCTTTAAAGGGTGAATTTTTTGCCTCCTAATACCACTCCTCTCCTGCAGCCCATGGACCAGCAGGTCTTTTTCCAACTTCAAGAAACTGTACACAAAGCTCTGTTTCAAAAGTGCTTTGAAGTGACCACAGACACTGGATTGACTCTAAAAGAGTTTTGGAAGGATCACTTTAATATCCTCAGTTGTGTAAACCTTATAGGTAAGGCTTGGGGGGGAGTGACTAAGAGAACCTTGAACTCTGCTTGGAAGAAAACTGTGGCCAGAATGTGTAGACAAAAGGATTTTGAAGGTTTGAGGCTAACCCTGAGAGGAGTAGTATACCCGTTGAGAATCAATTGTGGAATTTGGGGAAGTCCTGGGGTTGGAGGTTAGTGGGGAGGATGTGGAAGAGTTGGTGGAAAGGGGGACAATGAAGAACTAACCACTGATGAGCTGATAGATCAACTTCAAGAGCAAGGAGGCCAGACCTGGGGAAACTGGTTCAGAGGAGGGGAAGAGAAATTGAAGGAATTTCCTACTTTAAAGATTAAGGAAATGTGTGCAAAATGGCTTGAATGCAAACCTTTTTTGATGAAAAAACACCCTCACACAGCTATTGCAAGCCGTGCTGGTGACTGTTACAATGACACTGCTGTGAACCACTTTAGACAAATCATAAAGGAACGAGAGGTACAGGGCCCCTATGGACAGATATGTTGTGCGAAAGAAGTCCAGTGACTCTGAGCTGGTCCTAGTGGCATTAAAAGAAGAAGGGGAAATAAAACCCCCGAAAAGGACTTGCTACCCCAAGTCCTAATGGAAGGGGATTTCCCCCTTTTAAACACTAACCCCTCTCTCTCCCCTCCTCCCATCCCATCATCATCACCAGATCTTCAATAAAAGTAAGTGTCATGTAATTGTGCACGCCTTTTTCAGTTTGTGTGTATTAAAATTAAACATTTTTTTGTGGTAAAAAAATTTTTTTTTTCATACTTTTGGGCGTCTTGCACGGATTATTTTTTTTTTTCCATTATTTCTTATGGGGAAAATTAATTCGCATAGCGAACATTTCGCATAACGACCACCCCTTGCACGGAATTAAAATTCGCTATTTCGGGGGTCCACTGTAAAAAATATATATATATTATATATATATAAAATATATATATATATATATATTTATATATATATATTATATATTATATATTATATATATATTATATATATATATAAAATATATATATATACAGTGGACCCCCGGTTAACGATATTTTTTCACCCTCCGAAGTATGTTCAGGTGCCATACTGAAAGAATTTGTTCCCATAAGGAATATTGTGAAGTAGATTAGTCCATTTCAGACCCCCAAACATACACGTACAAAACACACTTACATAATACACTTACATAATTGGTCGCATTCGGAGGTGATCGTTATGCGGGGGTCCACTGTATATATATAATATTATATATATATATATAATATATATATATATATATATATTATTATATATATATAATATAATATATATATATTTCAACAAGTTGGTCGTCTCCCACCGAGGCAGGGTGACCCAAAAAAAAAAAAGAAAATCCCCAAAAAAAGAAAATACTTTCATCACATTCAAACTTAAACCACATCACACATTAACTTTTTTTGAGAGGGGCTCAGAAAAAACGTTAGAACATAACGTATAAAGTACACAACATATCCCCCAAAACCCCAAATATCCCAAACCCCTCCTTTAAAGTGCGGCTTTGTACTTCCCTTTTTCCGGGACTCAAGTCCGAATAAGAAAATAACCGGTTCCCTGAATCCCTTCACTAAAAACTACCCTGCTACACCCAAACAGATGTCAGGCCCAAGTATCATTCGCCCCATTCCCCCATCTAAGATGCTCACGCACGCTTGCGGAAGCCAAGCCCCTCCCCCACAAAACCCCTTTTTACCCCCTTTTTCCCAACCCTTTTCGGGGAACCCCTACCCCTCTTTTTCCTTCCCTATAAATTTATATGTTTCCCAAAATTCATTCAACTTTGACCCTTTTCTCTCAAATGACCAAATCCCTCAACAACCCCTCTTCTGCCCTCTGACTAATGCTTTTATTAATCCACACCTTCTCCAATTTTCCACACCCAAATTTTTCTGCATAATTTTACACCACACATTGCCCTTAGACGGGACACCCACTCCCCCAAACCCGTCCCCCTGCTGCTTTTTACCACCCAAGCTTCACATCCAATAAGATTTGGGTACTACTATACTTTCATACACCCCTTCTTTGCCTCCATAGATAACTTTTTTTGACTCCACATATCCCCTAACGCACCACTCACCTTTTTTCCTCATAAATTCATATTAACCTCACCCTTTCATAAATCCACCGCCACACGTCAACCCCCAGATCTGAAAACATTCACTTCCCCCATCTCCCCTCCCCAATTTGATATAAAAATTTTTTCTTTATCTAAATTTTTGAAAAACCCCATCACCTTACTTTTTTTCTACTTCACTTTAAATTTTCTACCTTTACACACATTCTCAAACTCATCCACAAACCCTTTTGAAATTTTTTTCTTTAGAATCTCCCAAAGAACAGTACATCAGCAAAAAGTAACTGTGTCAATTTCCCATTTTAAATTTTTTCCCCCAAAATTTTTAATCCCACCCTTCCCAAACCCCTACATTTATTTCCCCTTTAAAAACCCCATCTAAAAATTATTAAAAAAACCATGGTGACATTACACCCTTGTCTAAGACCTACTTTTAGGGGAAAATTTTTTCCCCCCTCTTTCTAAACCCCCTCCCCTGAGCCCACTACCCCTATAAAACTCTTCCCATTTAGTAACTTCCCAAACCTATTCCATAAACTTGCAACATCTCCCAAATTGTCCCTATCCACTTATCAAAAGCCTTTTCAAAATCCAAAATAAAAAAAAAAATTCCCTCCCTTTATCAAAATATGTTACATATGCTTAAAATGTAAACACTTGATCACACACCCCCTACCCACTTGAAGCCTCCTTGCCTCCGCAATTCTACATTTGCTTACCTCAATTTCTTTCAATTTTTAACTCTAGTATATTTTTTCCTGGTACCCCCATAAACTTTTTCCCCTCTAAAAATTTTTTACAATCTCTTTTGTCCCCTTTCCCTTTATAAAAGGGACATACATGCTCTCCGCCAATCCCTAGGTACTTCCCCCCTTTTTTACATTTATTAAAAAATACCAAACCCCTCCAACACTATATCCCCCCCCCTGTTTTTTCATTTCTTTTGATCCCATCATTTTCCCGCTGCTTTAAAACCCCCTTTCTTTATAATCCTCACGACCCCCACCACACTTACATTTGCTCTTTCTTCACCCTAAAAGATGGTATACCTCCCTGGCCAGTATGAAATTTTCCGCCTCCCTTTTTTCCCCCAACATTTAAAAGTTTTCCCCAAGATATTTTCGCCATCACCAAAAACCTCCCTCTCCCCATCACACCTCCCCTACTCATTTTTAACGACAAATCCATACTTTCCCAGGTTTCTTTAAATTGTTTAATCACTCCAAAATTTTTTTTTTATTTTCATTAAAATTTCTTGACAGTGCTCTCCCCTCTTTCATCTGCTCCCTTTGCCTCTCTCCCACTCTCTTTATCTTTCTTTTACTCTCCCTATACTCTGCCTCTTTAACACTTCGCTTTTTAAAAACCCTCCGTAAACTACCTTTTTCCTCTTTACACCCCTTTACTTCATCATTCCCCCCAAATCACCCTTTTTTCTCCCCCCCCCCACCCTCCTATAACCACAAACTTCTGCCCCCATTTTTAAAACGCATTTTTAAACTTTCCCCAACCTCTTCAACCCCCACTACCCTCTTTGCACCCCACCTTTCTGCCAAAAGCGCTTATATCTGCCCGAACTTCCTCCTCCCTTTGTTTATCACTTTTTACCCCCCTCTTACCCTTTTTGCTGCCACCCTTTCCCCTTTTCCCATCTACCTCTTTTCTAACTGTAGCTACAACAAAAAATGTCTATAATCATTGCCCCCTCATAAACAGTACTCCTGGAGCCCTACCCCTCAACCTTTTATCCACCAAAAACATAATCTAACAAACTACTTTCATTACGTGCACATCAACCTTTTAAATTTATTTCCTCTTTTTTATAAAATATGTATTACTTATTACCAATTTCTTTCTAACATAGCTCAATTAAAGGCTCCCCATTACATTTACCCCTGGCACCCCAAATTACCCAAAATCTCCCTCCATAACATTTTTTTACCCACTTTAGCATTGAAATCCCCAACCACCATTTCCTCACACTTGATTCAAAACTCCCCAGGCATTCACTCAAAATTTCCCAGAATCTCTCTCTCTCTCCTCTACACTTCTCTCTTCCCAAGGTGCATATACGCTTACTATAACCCACTTTTCACATCCAATCTTTATTTTACTCGACATAATCCTTGAATTTATGCATTTGTAGTCCCTCTTTTCCTGCCATAGCTTATCCTTCAACATTATTGCTACTCCTTCTTTAGCTCTAACTCTATTTGAAACTCCTGACCTAATCCCATTTATTCCTCTCCATTGAAACTCTCCCACCCCCTTCAGCTTTGTTTCACTTAAAGCCAGGACATCCAGTTTCTTCTCATTCATAACATCCACAATCATCTCTTTCTTATCATTTGCACAACATCCACACACATTCAGACTTCCCACTTTGACAAATTTTCTTCTTCTTATTATTTTTAGTAATCTTTACAGGAAAAGGGGTTACTAGCCCATTGTTCCCGGCATTTTAGTTGACTTTTACAACACGCATGGCTTACGGAGGAAAGATTCTTATTCCACTTCCCCATGGATATAAAAGGAAAAGTAATAAGACCAAGAACTATTAAGATAAAATCAAAGAAAACTCAGATGAGTGTGTATAAATAAACATGTTCATGTATGTGTAGTGTGACCTAAGTGTAAGTAGAAGTAGCAAGACGTACCTGTAATCTTGCATATTTATGAGACAGACAAAAGACACACACACACACACACACACACACACACACACATATATATATATATATATATATATATATAAATATATATATATATATATATATATAATTATAATATATAATATATATATATAGGAGGGCCCCACTTATACGGCGGGTTAGGTTCCAGGCTACTGACGTAAAGTGAAACACCCTTTTTTTCCACTTACAAATGCATACAAACACTAGATAACAAGTTTACACTAACATATATTATGTTAGCAATAGAACCAGGCATCAAAAAACAATAAAAAAGTACAATACACACATAGTGCACTCATTACTTACCTTAAAATATTTATAGTCTTAATCTAGGGTGAGACAAGCAGTGTTTATTGTAAGAAATCAAGTGTGGTATGTATGGTAGTCAGCCAGGCTACCATACCAGGCCACCCCACCCACACATACTATTCTATGATATTTAAGCATCCCAGAGCGATAAAATGTATATACAGTTCACTCATTACTTACCTTAAAATATAGGGTGAGATGAGTAGTATTTATTGTAAAAAATCAAGTGTGGTATGTATGGTAGTCAGCCAGGCTACCATACCAGAGAGTGCATGAGAGAGGACAGGCGCAGAGTTATGTAAACAAACCAGGCGAAGGTAAGTTTTGTAAACAGTGTACACGTCTGGTTTGTGTACAAGTTACATTGTGTACAGGTTGTCTCTACATTGATACGGAAAGAATAAATAAAGAAGAACACTCCCATTCTCATGTAACATCATTTTGAGAAGAAATGATGCTCTGAGTGAAGGCAATGGAAGTAAAAGTCACTCTGACTTTTTTGGGTTATCCTAGGTTCTCTACACATATGTTGTTATGTATTTATGTTATGTATCGTGTTTATTATATAATTTTGAAAAAAATATCACGGATGGATTAATGAAAATGTGTATATTAACGTAATATACAACATTTTTAAAGATACACCGAGCTCAGACAGCGTAACAAACAAACAAACTGAACAGGTTGTGGACGATCACTCGGTCAGGCAAAATAGACGGTATTAATACGTGTCCAGTTTTAATTCATTCATGTACATTTGAAAGAGTTTGTGAAACTTTTACCTTATAATATTTTTATTATTATTATAATAATTAAATCACGAAACAAATACTCTTACACTGTGTACAAGTTAGTACAGAATTATAGCTATAAAGTGAAGGCATACGAAAGGAATATTTTTCTACAGTTATCCCTAGTAACAAGTGACGGGCTAGAGAAAACGTAATTCTTCCGACACTTCTACAAACCGTTTGGTAAACATCTCATATATATTTGTATAAATTTTTATACTGTGGGTGCATGTATCATGTTTGTGTGTGACATAATGTGTTTCTTATATAATTTTGAAAAAAATATCAAGATTAAGGAAATGTCTATATTAACGTAATATGCGACATTAATGCGCCCAAGAGATTATTATTATTACTATTATTATTATTATTATTATTATTATTATTATTACTGCATCAAGAGTAGAGATACTCTTAGTGATTTTAATGTGTACCTACATGCCAGCACAGTGTGTAAGTTTATTTAGGTACAGGTGTACACAAGTTTATCAAGTACGTACAATACATATAAAATATACAATAACTTTAGAACACTTGAAATTTTGCAAAGTTTCCAGACATAATAAGGAGATGTGCTCAGGGAGAATGTAAACAAACTCGGTGGGCCCCTGTGACCGTATTAGAAAGACAGGTGGGGGGAGCCGTATAGCGAGTTTTGGTCATAATTTGAAATGTCCATATTAGCGGAACGTCGTAAAGTGAAATGCGGTAAAGCGGGGCCCTGCAATTATTTAATAAATGTATGGAAGAGGGTAAGGTACCTAGGGATTGGCAGAGAGCATGCATAGTTCCTTTGTATAAAGGCAAAGGGGATAAAAGAGAGTGCAAAAATTATAGGGGGATAAGTCTGTTGAGTGTACCTGGTAAAGTGTATGGTAGAGTTATAATTGAAAGAATTAAGAGTAAGACGGAAAATAGGATAGCAGATGAACAAGGAGGCTTTAGGAAAGGTAGGGGGTGTGTGGACCAGGTGTTTACAGTGAAACATATAAGTGAACAGTATTTAGATAAGGCTAAAGAGGTCTTTGTGGCATTTATGGATTTGGAAAAGGCGTATGACAGGTGGATAGGGGGCAATGTGGCAGATGTTGCAAGTGTAAAGGTGTAGGAGGTAGGTTACTGAAAGCAGTGAAGAGTTTTACGAGGATAGTGAGGCTCAAGTTAGAGTATGTAGAAAAGAGGGAAATTTTTTCCCAGTAAAAGTAGGCCTTAGACAAGGATGTGTGATGTACACCGTGGTTGTTTTAATATATTTATAGATGGGGTTGTAAGAGAAGTAAATGCGAGGGTCTTGGCAAGAGGCGTGGAGTTAAAAGATAAAGAATCACACACAGGGTGGGAGTTGTCACAGCTGCTCTTTGCTGATGACACTGTGCTCTGGGAGATTCTGAAGAGAAGCTGCAGAGATTGGTGGGTGAATTTGGTAGGGTGTGCAAAAGAAGAAAATTAAAGGGGAATATAGGAAAGAGTAAGGTTATGAGGATAACAAAAGATTAGGTGATGAAAGATTGAATATCAGATTGGAGGGAGAGAGTATGGAGGAGGTGAACGTATTCAGATATTTTTGGGAGTGGACGTGTCAGCGGATGGGTCTAGAAAATGAGGTGAATCATAGAATTGATGGGGGAAAAAGGGAGTGGGCCAGGATTGGGAGACAAGGGAAATTTTTTCCCTTTGGGCAAAGAGGGATGTATGAGAGTATAGTTTTACCAAAGCCCCTTTTATGGGTGTGAAGCAGGGTGATAATTTTTCAGCGAGGGGAAAAGGGGGGGCAGTGGGGGATGTCAAGTCTGAGGGCAATGTTTGGGGTAATATAATGCAGAGATTCGTAGTTGGAATTAGGGGAGGTGCGGGGTTACCAAAAAAGTTTCCAGAGGGCTGAGGAAGGGTTGTTGGGGGTTCGGAATGTAGAGAAATGGAGCGAAAAAGAATAACTTTAAGAGGTACAGTCTGTATGGAAGAAGGGGGGTAGGGGTCGGCCCAGGAAGGGGGGGGGGGGAGGGGGTAAAGGGGTTTGTGTGCGAGGGGTTGGATTCCCGCAGGGATGCGTGACGTGTTTGATAGGGGTGAATGGAGACAAATGGTTTTTAATACTTTACGTGCTGTTGGAGTGTAGCAAATAAATTTATGAAGGGGTTCAGGGGAAACCCCGGGCCGGGCTTGATCCGGGGATGGAATAAGTGCCTCATCGAAGGAGGGGGTGTTAATGTTTTTAGTTTAAAAAAGTATTGTAAACACCCCCTGGCAAGACAGTGGGAGTTATGATGTGAAAATTTTTCTTTTTCGGGGCCACCCCCCTGGTGGAACGGCCAGTGTATAAAAAAAAAAAAAAAAAAAAAAAAAAAAAAAAAATATTTTTTTACTTATTTTCACACTGGCCCATTTTCCCCCAAAGGGAGGGGGGCCCAAAAAAGAAAAACTTTACCATCATTACTCCAACACTGTCTTGCCCGAAAGGGGGCGTTACACTACAGTTTTTTTAAAAGCAACATAACACCCCCCCTCAGAGTACATTTATTAATAATTGCACCAACCACTCCAAAACTATATCCCCACCTGCTTTATAACATTTCTATCTTTATCCCATCAATCCCGGCTGCCTTACCCCCTTTCATTTTACCTACTGCCTCACGAACTTCCCCCACACTCACAACTGCCTCTTCCTCACTCCTACAAGATGTTATTCCTCCTTGTCCTATACACGAAATCACAGCTTCCCTATCTTCATCAACATTTAACAATTCCTCAAAATATTCCCTCCATCTTCCCAATACCTCTAACTCTCCATTTAATAACTCTCCTCTCCTATTTTTAACTGACAAATCCATTTGTTCTCCAGGCTTCCTTAACTTGTTAATCTCACTCCAAAACTTTTTCTTATTTTCAACAAAATTTGTTGATAACATCTCACCCACTCTCTCATTTTGCTCTCTTTTTACATTGCTTCACCACTCTCTTAACCTCTCTCTTTTTCTCCATATACTCTTCCCTCCTTGCATCACTTCAACTTCGTAAAAACTTCTCATATGCTAACTTTTTCTCCCTTACTACTCTCTTTACATCATCATTCCACCAATCACTCCTCTTCCCTCCCGCACCCATTTTCCTGTAACCACAAACTTCTGCTGAACACTCTAACACTACATTTTTAAACCTACCCCATACCTCTTTGACCCCATTGCCTATGCTCTCATTAGCCCATCTATCCTCGAATAGCTCTTTATATCTTACCCTAACTGCCTCCTCTTTTGGTTTATAAACCTTCACCTCTCTCTTCCCTGATGCTTCTATTCTCCTTGTATCCCATCTACCTTTTACTCTCAGTGTAGCTACAACTAGAAAGTGATCTGATATATCTGTGGCCCCTCTATAAACATGTACATCCTGAAGTCTACTCAACAGTCTTTTATCTACCAATACATAATCCAACAAACTACTGTCATTTCGCCCAACATCATATCTTGTATACTTATTTATCCTCTTTTTCTTAAAATATGTATTACCTATAACTAAACCCCTTTCTATACAAAGTTCAATCAAAGGGCTCCCATTATCATTTACACCTGGCACCCCAAACTTACCTACCACACCCTCTCTAAAAGTTTCTCCTACTTTAGCATTCAAGTCCCCTACCACAATTACTCTCTCACTTGGTTCAAAGGCTCCTATACATTCACTTAACATCTCCCAAAATCTCTCTCTCTCCTCTACATTCCTCTCTTCTCCAGGTGCATACACGCTTATTATGACCCACTTTTCACATCCAACCTTTACTTTAATTCACATAATTCTTGAATTTACACATTCATATTCTCTTTTCTCCTTCCATAACTGATCCTTCAATATTACTGCTACCCCTTCCTTTGCTCTAACTCTCTCAGATACTCCAGATTTAATCCCATTTATTTCCCCCCTCCGAAACTCCCCTACCCCCTTCAGCTTTGTTTTGCTTAGGGCCAAGACATCCAACTTCTTTTCATTCATAACATCAGCAATCATGTTTCTTGTCATCCACACTACATCCACGCACATTCAAGCATCCCAGTTTTATAAAGTTTTTCTTCTTCTCTTTTTTAGTAAATGTCTACAGGAGAAGGGGTTACTAGCCCATTGCTCCCGGCGTTTTAGTCGCCCCATACGACACGCATGGCTTACGGAGGAAAGGTTCTTTTCCACTTCCCCATGGACAATAGAAGAAATAAAGAAGAGCACGAGCTATTTAGAAAAAGGAGAAAAACCTAGATGTATGTATATATATATATGCATGTACGTGTATGTGAAGTATGACCAAAGTGTAAGTAGGAGTAGCAAGATATCCCTGTTATCTAGCATGTTTATGAGACAGAAAAAGACACCAGCAATCCTACAATCATGCAAAACAGTTACAGGTTTCTGTTTCACAGTCATCTGGCAGGACGGTAGTACTTCCCTGGGTGGTTGCTGTCTACCAACCTACTATACATAGTAAATGTCTACAGGAGAAGGGCTTACTAGCCCATTGCTCCCGGTATTTTAGTCGCCCCATATGTATGTATGTATATGTGTGTATATATATATATATATATATATATATATATATATATATATATATATATATATATATATATATATATATATAATATATATATATAGTGAGGCTCAAGTTAGAGTATGTAGGAAAGAGGGAAATTATTTCCCAGTAAAAGTAGGCCTTAGACAAGGATGTGTGATGTCACCGTGGTTGTTTAATATATTTATAGATGGGTTGTAAGAGAAGTAAATGCGAGGGTCTTGGCAAGAGGCGTGGAGTTAAAAGATAAAGAATCACACACAAAGTGGGAGTTGTCACAGCTGCTCTTTGCTGATGACACTGTGCTCTTGGGAGATTCTGAAGAGAAGTTGCAGAGATTGGTGGATGAATTTGGTAGGGTGTGCAAAAGAAGAAAATTAAAGGTGAATACAGGAAAGAGTAAGGTTATGAGGATAACAAAAAGATTAGGTGATGAAAGATTGAATATCAGATTGGAGGGAGAGAGTATGGAGGAGGTGAATGTATTCAGATATTTGGGAGTGGACATGTCAGCGGATGGGTCTATGAAAGATGAGGTGAATCATAGAATTGATGAGGGAAAAAGAGTGAGTGGTGCACTTAGGAGTCTGTGGAGACAAAGAACTTTGTCCTTGGAGGCAAAGAGGGGAATGTATGAGAGTATAGTTTTACCAACGCTCTTATATGGGTGTGAAGCATGGGTGATGAATGTTGCAGCGAGGAGAAGGCTGGAGGCAGTGGAGATGTCATGTCTGAGGGCAATGTGTGGTGTGAATATAATGCAGAGAATTCGTAGTTTGGAAGTTAGGAGGAGGTGCGGGATTACCAAAACTGTTGTCCAGAGGGCTGAGAAAGTGTTGTTGAGGTGGTTCGAACATGTAGAGAGAATGGAGTGAAACAGAATGACTTCAAGAGTGTATCAGTCTGTAGTGGAAGGAAGGCGGGGTAGGGGGTCGGCCTAGGAAAGGTTGGAGAGAGGGGGTAAAGGAGGTTTTGTGTGCGAGTGGCTTGGACGTCCAGCAGGTATTCGTGAGCGTGTTTGATAGGAGTGAATGGAGACAAATGGTTTTTAATAATTGACGTGCTGTTGGAGTGTGAGCAAAGTAACATTTATGAAGGGGTTCAGGGAAACCGGCAGGCCAGACTTGAGTCCTGGAGATGGGAAGTACAGTGCCTGCACTCTGAAGGAGGGGTGTTAATGTTGCAGTTTAAAAACTGTAGTGTAAAGCACCCTTCTGGCAAGACAGTGATGGAGTGAATGATGGTGAAAGTTTTTCCTTTTTGGGCCACCCTGCCTTGGTGGGAATCGGCCAGTGTGATAATAATAATAAAAAATAAATCTATCTTTAACCCTTTCAGGCTCAGTCTCGTAGATCTATGGCTTCACGTTGAGTATCCAAACAGTAGATCTATGCCAAAATTCTAGCGCCGTCAAATTTAGCGAGAAAACACTCATAGGCGTACATGTGAGAGAATGGGTCTCCATGGTGGGTGTGCGCCATAAACAAAAAATCTAGGCGCCCGCATAGCATTGTGGGAATGCCGGCTCAGTTACCCTTGTTCACCATGCCTCGTCGCAAGGCAGCTCTCACTCCAAGGAAAATTGGGACTCTCCTCTTCCTATCTGATAGTTCTGACACTCGTGGAAGTGGAAATGAAGACGAATTCTCTGGCTTTGATCAGTTAGTGACCGAAAGGAATGACCAGGATATCGATAATAGTGCAGAAAACCCTGACGATCCTCAACCTTCTACCTCTGGTGTGGGCACTCCTCAGTCACGGTCAGTTGTACCTCAACGCAAGAGAAAACTATTACAGTGGACCCCCGCATAACGCTATTAATCCATTCCTGAGTGCTCAATGTTATGCGAAATTATCGTTATGCGAATTAATTTTCCCCATAAGAAATAATGGAAATCAAATTAATCCGTGCAAGACACCCAAAAGTATGAAAAAAAAACAATTTTACCACATGAAATATTAATTTTAATACACACAAACTTAAGAAAACATGCACAGTTACATGACACTTGCCTTTATTGAAGATGTGGTGATGATTGATGGGATGGGAGGAGGGGAGACTGGATGGTTTTAGTGTTTAGAAAAGGAATCCCCTTCCATTAGGACTTGAGGTGTCAAGTCCATTTCCGGGGTTGCTTCCCTTCTTCTTTTAATGCCACTAGGACCAGCTTCAGAGTCACTAGACTTCTGTCGCACAACATATCTGTCCATAGTGGCCTGTACTTCTCGTTCCTTTATGACTTTCCTAAAGTGTTTCACAACAGTGTCAGTGTAATAGTCACCAGCACGGCTTGCAATAGCTGTCTGAGGGTGATTATCATCCATGAAGGTTTGCACTTCAAGCCACTTTGCACAGATTTCCTTAATCTTTGAAGTAGGCAGCTTCTTCAATTTCTCTCCCCCCTCCTCAGAAGCAATTTCCTCAGGTGTGGCCTCTTGCTGTTGAAGTTGATCTAGCAGCTCATCAGTGGTTAGTTCTTCATTGTCCTCCTCAACCAACTCTTCCACATCATCCCCACTAACCTCCAACCCCAAGGACTTCCCAAATGCCACAATTGATTCCTCAACTGGCATAGATTCTCAGGGTTAGCCTCAAATCCTTCAGAATCCCTTTTGTCTACATATTCTGGCCACAGTTTCTTCCAAGTAGAGTTCAAGGTCCTCTCAGTCACTCCCTCCCAAGCCTTACCTACAAGGTTTACACAATTGAGGATATTAAAGCGCTCTCTCCAAAACTCTCTTAGAGTCAATCGAGTTTCTGAGGTCACTACAAAGCACCTTTCAAACAGGGCTTTTGTGTACAGTTTTTTGAAGTTTGCAATAACCTGCTGGTCCATGGGCTGCAGGAGAGGAGTGGTATTAGGAGGCAAAAACTTCACCTTTATGAAGCTCATGTCCCCACAAAGTCACTCTGCCAAGTCTGTAGGATGACCAGGGGCATTGTCTAACACCAGGAGGCACTTAACCCTTTGACTGTCGCGGCCGTATATATACGTCTTATGAGGTACCGTGTTTGATGTACATATACTCATAAATTCTAGCGGCTTCAAATCAAGCAGGAGAAAGCTGGTAGGCCCACATGTGAGAGAATGGGTCTGTGTGGTCAGTGTGCACCATATAAAAAAATCCTGGAGCACGCAGTGCATAATGAGAAAAAAAAACTCCGACCGTTTTTTTTAATTAAAATGCCGACTTTGTGGTCCATTTTCGTATAGTATTTATGGTGTATTCTCGTTTTCTTGGTCTCATTTGATAGCATGGAAAACATATTATAGAAATAGAGGTGATTTTGATTGATTTTACTATGAAAAGAACCTAGAAATGGAGCTCAAAGTAGGGGAAATGTTTGATTTTTGCTAATGTTCAAAAGTAAACAAATGATGCCATTATCCACTAAATGTCCAACTAGCCATTCTAATATGCAGTCATGAATGGGTTGATGTTATTTATACAATTATTACAGTATTGCAGTAGTCTGCATAATAGTAAGTTATCTATTTTTTGTTTGAATAAAAATTCAAAATAGAAAGCAAGAGTAATATCAGAGGGGCCTGGAGACATGACTGATGAGCAAAGAAAATGTTATTTTAGAGCCAGGTATGTCTGCATTGTTCATCCTGGACCTTATTTTGAAATTGTCATATTTTTAGTTTTCGTGAAATTGGCCAAATTGCAAATTTCTGACCACATTATTAGGTAGTTGAAATCGGTAAATGGGCAGTTTCTTGTACTCAGTCGATAGAAAAAATGGAGTTCTAAAGAAATAGCTATGAGTTTGGGCGACTGAAACAATGGAATTAGCCGAAAATAGGGCTCAAAGTGGGCGAAATCGCCGCTTTGTGAACAGTGCCGAGGTCGCTAACTTCGCGAGAGCATAATTCCGTCAGTTTTCCATCAAATTTCATTTTTTTGGTGTCATTACAATCGGGAAAAGATTCTCTATCATTTCAAAAGAAAAAATATTTTTTTCTTTAAATTTTGCGACACCAGGAGACACCTCAGGATTGGAGGTTGCGACAGTCAAAGGGTTAAGGTCTAATTTCTTTTCAGTTAATTTTTCACATTGGGGGCAAATGCTTGGTGTAACCAGTCATAGAAAAAGTCCCTAGTGACCCATGCCTTATTGTTTGCCCTCCACAGCACACACAAATTAGCCTTGAGGATATTCTTTTGCCTGAATGCTCTGGGAGTTTCAGAGTGATACACTAATAAAGGCTTCACTTTGCAATCACCACTAGCATTGGCACACATGAGAAGAGTAAGCCTGTCTTTCATAGGCTTATGTCCTGGGAGTGCCTTTTCCTCCTGAGTAATGTAGGTCCTGCTTGGCATTTTCTTCCAAAACAGGCCTGTTTCATCACAATTAAACACTTGTTCAGGTTTCAGTCCTTCACTGTCTATGTACTCCTTGAATTCATGCACATATTTTTCAGCTGCTTTTTGGTCCGAACTGGCAGCCTCACCATGCCTTATCACACTATGTATGCCACTACGCCTCTTAAATCTCTCAAACCAACCTTTGCTGGCCTTAAATTCACTCGCATCTGTTTAAATTCACCTGCTATCTGTTTTTCGTTTATCCACACCAATAACATTCTTTCAACATCTTCTATCATTTGCGATCTCTGTTTCGAAAGCACAGTTAAACCTTTGGCAAGAACAGCTTCCTTGATTGCCGTTCTCTTGGACACAATAGAAGTAATGGTTGATTGGGGTTTACTATACAACCTGGACCGCTCGGAGACACGCACTCCACTTTCATACTTAGCAATGATCTCTTTCTTCATCTCTATAGTAATTCTCACCCTTATTCCTGTAGTGTTCGCACTAGAAGCTTTCTTGGGGCCCATGGTCACTTATTTTTCAGGTGAAATCACTATAAAAAGGCTGTAATAATACGAAATGTTCCGATTGTATGCTTGAACGTTACCACGGAGGCTGGCTTGTAAACAATGCCACTGGCAGAACAAGTGAGGCTTGCTCAGGCCGCGCGGACGTGTCTCGGACGAATCGCGTTGAGCGAATTTTTTAGCACTATGCGAGGCAAAATTTTAGCGATAAAATATATCGCTATGCGGATTTAACACCATGCGATGCCAATGTTATGCGGGGGTCCATTGTATTTTCGCGTGGCCAGGCCTCTGACTTCAGTAATGATGATGATTGTGACGTGGATTGTGATTTTATTGCTGTTGACCATCATTCGAGTAGTGATAGTGAGGAAACATATTCACCAGTGAAGCGTTGGTATGTACGCCACCGCATGCGCTCAGGTAGTGTACCCTATGCCGTGCCCAGGGGACGGAGTACATCCCGTGGCCCTACACCAGGAATAGACAGTGATAGTGAGAATGATGTGGCTACACTTGGCATGGATAGACCACAGACATCAGTAGATGGTGGTAGTGGTGATGGTTGTGCCACGGCCATGCGTGACTCACCAGCACAGGCTGGGACCCACGCTGCTGACTCCGCAGTTCAAGGACAAAGCAGAGCGTCAGCCACCAGCCCACCACAACCAAAACCACCTGCACAACCAGCCTATGATGTCCAGTATCCACCAGCAAACCGTATCTGAGATTGGCAGCAAAATCCCAATTTTGTTCCTAAGCCCCACCACTTTGATGACTCTCAAAGTGGAATTCTACCTACTTGTCCCCTTGGAACCACGGCCAATGAACTGGAATTTTTTGAAATATTCTTTGACCAGCCCTTGATGGAAATTATTGTCAGGGAAAGTAACAAGTATTTTGAGTACTCCATGGCAAATACGATCATATCACCACAGTCAAGACTACACCGGTGGAAAGAGACGACTGTTGCAGAAATGTATTTGCTTTTTGCAACAATAATGCTTATGCCTCATGTCTATAAGCATAATATAAAAGCATACTGGTTCACAGATCGGCTAATTTCTACCCCGGTCTTCAGTGAAATCATCCCAGTGAACAGGTTTATCTTACTGTTACGTATGTTGCACTTCTCTGACAAAACCAGGCCTGACAGAAATGACAGGTTATACAAGATTAGAAATGTTTTTATGTATCTCAAACAAAAGTTCAGCATGTACTTTTATCCATTCAAGAATCTTGTAATTGATGAGTCTTTGATTTTGTTCAAAGGTAGCCTGTCATTCAAGCACTATATACCGAGCAAGAGGAAACGCTTTGGTATAAAACTGTTTGTACTCTGTGACTGTGACAGTGGCCTGGTATTGGATATTGTTGTATACACTGGATGTAAAACATTGAAAGATACCAAGATGTTATTGGGTATCTCAGGTGACGTAGGGAGAAGCATGATGGCACCTTATCTTGGTAAGGGGCATACATTATACAGTGGACCCCTGGTATTCGATGGCATAGGTATTCGATGAATCCGGTATTCGATGCATTATATCGCAAAAAATTTTCCTCGGTATTCGATACGATTCGTACGAGACGTGTCCACGTGTGGCCTGAACTGCCATGTGTGTGCCAGTGTTTACAAGCCAGCCAGTGCGCGCATCTAAGGATACATTCGGTACATTCCATATTATCCATATTATCACTGTGTTTCTGCAAAATAAGTCACCATGGGCCCCAAGAAAGCTTCTAGTGCCAACCCTTCGAGAAAAAAGTCGCTAATGACTTATGAAATGAGGAGAGAGATAAGTGCAAAGTACGAAAGTGGAGTGCGTGTGTCGGAGCTGGTTTTACCTGGAGAGAGTTCCGGGGGTCAACGCCCCCGCGGCCCAGTCTGTGACCAATCAACCATGTCTACTATAGTGACCAGGAAAACGGCAATCAAGGAAGCTGTTCTTGCAAAAGGTGCAACTGTGATTACGAAACAGCGACCACAAGTGTTAGAAACTGTTGAGAGATTGTTATTGGTGTGGATAAATGAAAAACAGATAGCAGGAGATAGCATCTCTCAAGCGATCATTTGTGAAAAGGCTACGCAGTTGCATGACGATTTGGTAAAGAAATTGCCTGCAACTAGTGGTGATCTGAGTGAATTTAAGGCCAGCAAAGGTTGGTTTGAAAGATTTAAGAATCGTAGTGGCATACATAGTGTGATTAGGCATGGTGAGGCTGCCAGTTCGGACCAAAAAGCAGCTGAAAAATATGTGAAGGAATTCAAGGATTACATAGACAGTGAAGACTTGAAACCTGAACAAGTGTTTAATTGTGACGAAACAGGCCTGTTTTGGAAGAAAATGCCAAGCAGGACCTACATTACTCAGGAGGAAAAGGAACTCCCAGGACATAAGCCTATGAAAGACAGGCTTACTCTTCTCATGTGTGCCAATGCTAGTGGTGATTGCAAAGTGAAGCCTTTACTGGTGTATCACTCTGAAACTCCCAGTGTGTTCAGGAAAAACAATGTCCTCAAGGCTAATTTGTGTGTGCTGTGGAGGGCAAACAGTAAGGCATGGGTCACTAGGGACTTTTTCTATGACTGGTTACACCAAGCATTTGCCCACACTGTGAAAAATTTCCTAACTGAAAAGAAACTAGACCTTACGTGCCTCCTGGTATTAGACAATGCCCCTGGTCATCCTACAGACTTGGCAGAGTGACTTTATGGGGACGTGAGCCTCATTAAGGTCAAGTTTTTGCCTCCTAATACTGCTCCTCTCCCGCAGCCCATGGACCAGCAGGTCATTTCCAACTTCATGAAACTGTACACAAAAGCTATGTTTCAAAAGTGCTTTATAGTGACCACAGAAACTCAACTGACTCTAAAAGTTTGGGAAGGATCACTTTAATATCCTGAATTGTATAAACCTTACAGGTACGGCTTGGGAGGGAATGACTAAGAGGACCTTGAACTCTTCTTGGAAAAAACCTGTGGCCAGAATGTGTAGACAAAAGGGATTTTGAAGGATTTGAGGCTAACCCTGAGAATCCTATGCCAGTCGGGGAATCCATTGTGGCATTGGGGAAGTCATTGGGGTTGGAGGTTAGTGGGGAGGATGTGGAAGAGTTGGTGGAGGAGGACAGTGAAGAACTAACCACTGATGAGCTGACAGATCATCTTCAACAGCAAGAGGCCACACTTGAGGAAACTGCTTCGGAGGAGGGGATAGAGAAATTGAAGAAGTTGCCTACTTCAAAGATTAAGGAAATGTGTGCAATGTGGCTTAAAGTGCAAACCTTTTTTGATGACAATCACCCTAACACAGCTACTGCAAGCCGTGCTGCTGACTATTACACTGACAATGAAACACTTTAGGAATGTCATAAAGGAACGGGAGGTACAGGCAACTATGGACAGATATGTTGTGTGACAGAAATCTAGTGACTCTCAAGCTGGTCCTAGTGGCATTAAAAGAAGAAGGGAAGTAACCCCGGAAAAGGACTTGCTACCTCAAGTCCTAATGGAAAGGGATTCCCCTTCTAAACACTAACACCTCTCCCCTCCTCCCATCCCATCAATCATCACCAGATCTTCATTAAAGGTAAGTGTCAATTATTTTATTGTTATTGTAATTATTCTATTGCATTAAACTTAATATTTCATGTAGTAAAAATTTTTTTTTCATACTTTTGGGTGTCCTGCACGGATTAATTTGATTTCCATTATTTCTTATGAGGAAAATTGATTCGGTTTTCAATATTTTCTGTATTCGATGAGCTCTCAGGAACGGATTAATATCGAATACTGGGGGTCCACTGTATACCGATAACTGGTACGCAAGCCCTTTACTCAGTGATTTCTTGCAAGTGAACAAGACAGACGTGTGTGGTACAGTGCATTCTAATAGTAAACATATGCCCAGGCTCAACGCAGGTGCTTGTGATGACGTGCAAGTGTTTACTGCCAATGACATCATGACATTACAGTGGCATGACAAACGAGATGTCACATTGTTGACAACCATTCACCGTAATGAAATGCAAGACAGTGGCAAAGTTGATCGAGTGACTAATGAACGTATTCGAAAACCAGTGACAGTGATTGATTATACACAAAGCATGCGCTTGGTTGACAAATGTGACATGCAGATTGGCTTTGTTGATTGTGTTCGTAAGAGTTACAAGTGGTACATGAAACTTTTCTTCCATCTCATGGACATTTCAATGCTGAATGCATATAATGTGTACCAAGTGAAGACTGGCAACAGACCACCGTATGGTGAATTTTGTTTGTCTGTTGTCAGACAACTCATAATGAAGTACCAGGTAACAACACCTGCTATACAGCAAAGTCCTCGAATTCCTCAGGATATATCCAAGCGTTTGAGAAGGGAAGGTGATCATTTCATAATACAACTTCCTTCAACTCAGAAGAAATTTGCTCAGAAGAGATGTGTTGTCTGTGCACAAACAAAACGATGGCAACAAAGATTCAAAAACACTCGGTTTATGTGTGAGGAATGTAAGGTACCTCTGTGCATGGTGCCTTGTTTCAAGGAGTTTCACAAGCTCCAGCAGTTCTAAAAGCATGTCCAGTGATTGTAAATATGTAAATATATGATAGAACATTAGCATTATACAAGATTTGTGCATGTTTATTGTAATAAACAAAAGTGGTAAGCAATAATATGATATTAACTTCAGTGCTGTTGTTGTCTTCAATACAGTGAGTTTATATACTATATACATTATATACAGTATCGGTCTCTCAGGCCCCAAGTGTTAGTAGGAAAAGAAAAAAATTAGAAAAGAAAAGAAAAAGCTACAAAAAATGTTAAATAAAGTAATGCGAGTATGTAGAAATTGTCGATGTTGCCGCCACCACGTCATTTTGGGAAAACATCTCGGCACTGTATCTCGGAATGTACTGATCAGAATTTTTTTTTTTGTCTTATTACCTTCACAAAAATATACTCTTTAATTCTGTAAGAACTTTTTTTTTTTTTTTTTTTTTTTCAAAATTTCTTGGACACTGGAGCACCACTTCAGATTTTGGCCATAGACCCTGAAGGAGTTAATGAAAAAAAAAATTTTTTTGGTTGATACTTCTGGATGTCTGGAACGAATTAATTGCATTTACCTTATTTCTTATGGGGAAAATGGACTCGCAAATCATCAATTTCGATAACAGTCACACTCTCTGGAATGGATTAATTACGAAAAACGAGGGCCCATTGAAAGATTTGGTTGATGTCCGCCTGGAGCCTTGCAGTGTCTTCAATGGAAGACACTGTCATGCAGATTCAGGCATCATCTGCAAAGAAAGACATTGCACTCTGGCTTATATCCCTCCCTATGTCTGATATGAGGATAAGGAACAAGATGGGAGTGAGTACCATGCCTTGAGGAACAGAGCTTTTCACTGTAGCTGCCTCAGATTTTACCCTGTTAATTACTATGCTTTGTGTTCTATTTGTCAGGAAATTATAGATCCATCTACAGACTTTTCCTGTTATTCCTTTAGCACGCATTTTGTGCGCTATTACACCATGGTCACACTTGTCGAAGGCTTTTCCAAAGTCTGTGCATATTGCATCTGCAATCTTTCTGTTTTCTATTGCATCCAGGACCTTGTCGTAGTGATCCAGTAGTTGGGACAGACAGAAGCGACCTGCTGTACACCCATGCTGCCCTGGGTTATGTAACTGATGGGTATCTAAATGGGTGGCAATCTTGCTTCCTAGGACCCTCTCAAAGATTTTTGTGATATCGGTACTGTATGCTACTGAACCATCATGAAGTCAAAATATTACCATGTACAGTACTGAATATCACCATGTATGGTACTGACTATCACCATGTACAGTACTGAATATCACCATGTACAGAACTGAATATCACCATGTATGGTACTGAATATCACAATGTATGGTACTGAATATTACCATGTACAGTACTGAATATCACCATGTACAGTACTGAATATCACCATGTATGGTACTGAATATCACGATGTATGGTACTGAATATCACCATGTATGGTACTGAATATCACCATGTATGGTACTGAATATCACACCATGTACAGCACTGAATATCACCATGTACAGTACTGAATATCACCATGTACAGAACTGAATATCACCATGTAAGGTACTGAATATCACCATGTACAGTATTGAATATCTCCATATATGGTACTGAATATCACCATGTAAGGTACTGAATATCACCATGTACAGTACTGAATATCACCATATATGGTACTGAATATCACCATGTAAGGTACTGAATATCACCATGTAAGGTACTGAATATAACCATGTACAGTACTGAATACCACCATGTACAGTAATGAACATCACCATGTACAGTAACAAATATCACCATGTACAGTACTGAATATCACCATGTACTGCACTGAATATCACCATGTAGTGTACTGAATATCTCAATGAACAGTACTAAATATCAGCATGTATAGTTCTGAATATCACCATATACAGTACTGAATATCACCATAAACAGTACTGAATGTCACCATGTACAGTACTGAACATCACCATGTAGAGTACTGAATATCACCATGTAGAGTACTGAATATCACCAGGTATGGTACTGAATATCACCATGTAGCTTACTGAATATCACCATGTACAGTACTGAATATCACCATGTACAGTACTGAATATCACCATGTACAGTACTGAATATCACCATGTACAGTACTGAATATTACCATGTACAGTTCTGAATATCACCATGTATAGTACTGAATACAGTGGACCCCTGGTTAACGATATTTTTTTCATTCCAGAAGTATGTTCAGGTGCCCGTACTCACCGAATTTGTTCCCATAAGGAATATTGTGAAGTAGATTAGTCCATTTCAGACCCCCAAACATACACGTACAAACGCACTTACATAAATACACTTACATAATTGGTCGCATTGGGAGGTGATCGTTAAGCGGGGGTCCACTGTATTACCATGTACGGTACTGTACATTTACTGATAGGATAAACTTGTATTTATTTATTTACTTTTCAATACTTGTATTTAGTTAGTTACAGTAATTATTTATTTACTAATTCAGTGACATTTATTTATTTATTACATACTGTAGAAGCCCCGTATTCATGAATTCAGTATCCACAGTTTCAGTTATCCACGGTTTACTGTCGCCCAGAAATACCTCTTAATTTTGAAAAAAAGTAGAGAAACTTGCAGTTCTTCAAAGTCTAAGAGAAGCCCTCAAGTGCTTCCCATCAGTGAAAAAGTGATAATTTTCCACTTATTGTGCATAATTTATCAATTAAACTTTATAATAGTTATGTATAGAATTTATATATAATATTTTCTACTACCCACGATCTCAATATCCATGGCAGGTCCTTGGAAAGTATTCCCTGCAGATATGGGGTTCCTGCTGTATTCATATTCGACTTACGATATTTTCAACTTATGCTGAGTTCATCACAACATAACCCCTTCATAAGTCAAGGAACAGTTATATGCAGCAAGTTAAGATACCACCTGTAACACAGTCATTAACCCTTAAACTGTCCAAGCAGATCTACGCTCACATGCGAAGTGCTCCAAAAGTAAATCTACATTTTTTTTACATATTTTCAAATATAACAAAAAAAGTAGATCAAAGTTTTATTACACGTTTTCAGATGTAAAAAAAAAAAAAGATCTACTTTTTTTACATACTTTCAAATGTTGAAAAAACGTAGATCTACGTTTGGACAGTTTAACCCTTTGACTGTTTACGCCATATACATATATACATCTTACGCGCTACTGTTTCTGACGTATTTATACGCATAAATTCTAGCACCTTCAAATCAAGCAGGAGAAAGCTGGTAGGCCCACATGTGAGAGAATGGGTCTCCATGGTCAGTGTGCACCATATAAAAAAAATCGGGGAGCCAGTGGTGTATTGTTGGAATGCCATTTCAGTCATCCTTTTTCAGCATGCTTAGCGGTAAGAAATATGTGACTCCCCAGCAAATCTGGGACTCTTCTCTTCCCAAGTGATGCTCTAACACAGATGGAAGTTCAGTGAAGATCAATTTCATGATTTCCAGGAGTTTGAGACCAAAAGCAATGGAGGAAGAGGAGGAGGAGGAGCAGGAGGAGAGGAGGAGGAAGAGGAGGAGGAGGAGGAGGAGGAGGAGGAAGAGGAGGAGGAAGAGGAGGAGGAAGAGGAGAGGAAGAGGAGGAGGAAGAGGAGGAGGAAGAGGAAGAGGAGGAGGAAGAGGAGGGAGGAGAGGAAGAGGAGGAGGAGGAAGAGGAGGAGGAGAAGAGAGGAGGAAGAGGAAGAGGAGGAAGGGAGAGAGGAGGAAGAGGAGGAGGAAGAGGAGGAAGAGGAGGAAGAGGAGGAGGAGAAGAGAGGAGAAGAAGAGGAGAGGAAGAAGAGGAGGAAGAAGAGGAGGAAGAGGAAGAAGAGAGGAAGAAGAGGAGGAAGAGGAAGAAGAGAAGGAAGAGGAGGAAGAGGAAGAAGAGGAGGAAGAGGAAGAAGAGGAGGAAGAGGAAGAAGAGGAGGAAGAGGAAGAAAAAGAAGATGTAATAATATTGTTCCCTTGAAGCAAGCAAAAAAAAAAGTCCACCCCATGACAGTGACATGATAAGGAGAGATAACATCTGATAAGAGCTGGCGTTTGATGAGCGTAAACGAGGGTGAGGGAGGGTGCAGCTGATAAGAAAAGATTAGATGATCATCGTCCTCCCTTTGTTTTTGCTGGTACACAAACATTTCTGTCTGTATGCCAACCTCCATCTATCCATTTAGCTCTCTGTCTCAGAGAGAGCCACAAGACTGTGTCATCATCACGTTTACTCACGTCTTCAAGCAGAGTATAGTACTTTGTCTGGATTTTTTGGGCTATCCTAGGTAATTTACACTATGTATACTTGTATTTATGTGTATCTGTGAGACAGAGATAGACAGACAGATAGAAAGAGAGAGACAGATTGAAAGAGACAGAATGAGGGAGAAAGATAATTAGAATGGAGGGGAAGCAGCATCCAACCCCATTGTTTTGACAGGTGGTAGGGGGAGTGAGTAATGAGATAATATGTCATTTTGACAGCTGCCGACTCCTGACTCAAAACAATTATAAGCCACACACTCGCACCCAAGACAAGCTTGATGAATAAAGATAATAGCAGTTACATTAAAGTATCCAGTGACTATATATGTGTATATATATTATAAAAACCAGAAAGAAGAATGGGAGGCAGGAATGAAGGAAGGACGAGATGAAAGGAAGGAAAAAAGTAAGGAAAGACGAAAGAATGTAGGAAGGAAGGTAGGAAAGGAATGCAGGAAGATAGGTAGGAAAGGATTGCAGGAAGGTAGGAAAGGATATCAGGAAGGTAGGAAAGGAATGCAGGAAGGTAGGAAAGGAATGCAGGAAGGTAGCAAGGAAGGTAGGAAATGAATGCAGGAAGGTAGGAAAGGAATGCAGGAAGGTAGGAAAGGAATGAAGGAAGGTAGGAAAGAAGGCAGGAAGGTAGGAAAGAAGGCAGGAAGGTAGGAAAGAAGGCAGGAAGGTAGGAAAGAAGGCAGGAAGGTAGGAAAGGAATGTAGGAAGGTAGGTAGGAAATGAATGCAGGAAGGAAGGAATGATGACACACGACTCTTTACCTAGGATAACTACATAACACAACTGCCTGCTAATACTTTGAAGAAAACTGCTCAGACAAGGTGTTTTGTCTTTGCACAAAAAAAAAAAAAAAAAAAAAAAAAAAAAAAAAAAAAAAAAAAAGGTCCACAAAAATGCACACACACTGGTTTTATGTGTGAGAGTGTAAAACACCATTGTGTTTGAAAACATGTTTCAAAGAGTTCCACAAGCTGCAGAACTTCTAGGAATATGTTTGGTGACTGTTCATTGGTATATATATTACAGAACAATAGTAATAAAAAATTTTTTGTATTGTTTGTTTTTGTAAACAAGTTTTGTAAACAATATATTGATAATTATGTTTGTGTGCTTATTGTGCTGTATACAACGAGTGTATATATATGTATGTACATTGCACCTTACTTTGGTCTTACAGGCCACATAGGTTATGTGAAAAAATAAAGTGAAAAAAACAACAAACCTTCAAATGTAAATAAACCAAAGTTTACCGGGTGAGCGGCAGTCGCTGCTGTTGCCATACGCGGCTCATTTTCTGTAACTTTCATGCCTCTATATCTCAGTAAGTACTGATGGCAAAAAAAATTTTTTTTGGACTAAAACACTCAGAAAAATAATCTTAACATTTTCATAAGAAAAAATTTTTTTTTTCCGAATATTTTGCGACAGAATGAAAGTTTCAGAAAGGGGCCTGCGACAGTCAAAGAGTTAAGAACATGACAAGACAGTGTCATCACTGTAAGGGGTGGTGTGGGAGGAGGTGCCATAATGGTGAGTGTAGGGGACACGTACCTGTCAGTGGTGCTGAAGGCAGCAGGCACGCCTCGGAGGAGGGTGCCTTGGCCTCGGGTGCTGCCACAGTGGGTGTCATCAGAGGTGCCATGCTGACTGATGGTGTCATAGAGAACTTGGGTGCCAGGCGTCTGCCTCTGCCTTGGTTGGGTGCCACCATCCTGGCAGTACTGGACGCCATGCTCATGAGGCTTGTTAAGGATCCTGGAGATTATACCACAGTTAATTAACCTAACACATTATGTTAACCCGTTAACTGTCTAAACGTAGATCTATGTTTTCACTGCCAGCACTCCAAATACGTACAGTGGTCCCTCGATAATCGTAAGGCTCAATAGTCGTAATTTTCGAAAATCTTAACAATATTTTCGTCAAAACATTGGCTCGCTAATCATAGTTTAACTCACGAATAGTCATTCGTCTGGGACGCGTACTCACGCTCTGAGCCGCCCCGGCCTCCTTTCCCAGCCAGTGTGGCATTGTTTACCAGTGAGCAACAGTCCCCTCACTTGCTCATATGAAATATTTCATAATACAGTGGAACCTCTACTTGCGAGCGTGTCCACATGCGAGTTTTTCCAAATACGAGCAGTCGATGGGTCGATTTTTTGCTTCCATATGCGAGCGAAAGTTCCACAAGCAAGCAGACCTCAAGGACCTCAAGGCAGGTTCCTTGACACTGGTGAGGGGCTCTTGCTCTTGATCTCAGGAATTTTATCTCATTTGTTTGTTGGACTATCTTATTGAAACTTGGGCAATGTATAATGGAAAGATGCTTCTTAACGTACACCAAAAATGAAAAACTCTAAGCATAAATAATGGAGTTCACTTCTCAGCAATTAGCCCCCCCCTTAGTGGTAATTTCGAATGGTTTTTATGGTTGTATTCTCGTTTTTTGGTCTCATTTGATAGAATGGAAGATATATTACAGAAATAGATATGGTTTTGATTGCTTTCACGATGAAAAGTACCTAGAAATAGAGCTCAACCTAGGAGAAATGGTCCATTGCTTGGCTGTTTCAGTGTAAACAAAAGACATCACGGTAAATCTTATATTTTTTGTGTAAATAAAAATTACAATTTATATAATAATAATAATAATAATAATAATAATAATAATAATAATAATAATAGTGAAAGAAATCTAAGCATAAATAATGGAGTTCACTTCTCAGCAATTAGCCACCGTTTAGTGGTAATTTCAAATGGTTTTTATGGTTGTATTCTCGTTTTTTTGGTCTCATTTGATAGAATGGAAGATATACAGTGGACCACCGCATAACGATGGCATCACATAGCGATTTTTCCGCATAACGATTACTTTTATCGCAAAATTTTTGCCGCGCATACCGATTAAAAACCCGCTTACCGATTTTCGTCCGAGACGCGTCCAATGTGCCCTCAGCCAGCCTCACATGTGCCGCCCCGTCCCATTGTTTACCAGCCAGCCTCCGCGGTAACATCCAAGCATACACTCGGAATATTTCGTATTATTACAGTATTTTCGGTGCTGTTTCTGGAAAATAAGTGACCATGGGCCCCAAGAAAGCTTCTAGTGCCAACCCTACACCTCAAAGGGTAAGAATTACTATAGAGATGAAGAAAGAGATAATTGATAAGTATGAAAGTGGAGTGCGTATAGCCGACCTAGTCAAGCTGTACAAGAAACCCCAATCAACCATCGCTACTATTGTGGGCACCAGAAAGACAATCAAGGAAGCTGTTCTTGCCAAAGGTTCAACTGTGTTTTCGAAACAAAGATCGCAAGTGATGGAAGATGTTGAGAGACTCTTATTGGTGTGGATAAATGAAAAACAGATAGCAGGAGATAGCATCTCTCAAGCGATCATATGTGAAAAGGCTAGGAAGTTGCATGAGGATTTAATTAAAAAAATGCCTGCAACTAGTGATGATGTGAGTGAATTTAAGGCCAGCAAAGGTTGGTTTGAGAGATTTAAGAAGCGTAGTGGCATCCATAGTGTGATAAGGCATGGTGAGGCTGCCAGTTCGGACCACAAAGCGGCTGAAAAATATGTGCAGGAATTCAAGGAGTACATAGAAACTGAAGGACTGAAACCTGAACAAGTGTTTAATTGTGATGAAACAGGCCTGTTCTGGAAGAAAATGCCAAGCAGGACCTACATTACTCAGGAGGAAAAGGCACTCCCAGGACATAAGCCTATGAAAGACAGGCTTACTTTGTTGATGTGTGCCAATGCTACTGGTGATTGCAAAGTGAAGCCTTTATTAGTGTATCACTCTGAAACTCCCAGAGCGTTCAGGCAAAAGAATGTCCTCAAGGATAATTTGTGTGTGCTGTGGAGGGCAAACAGTAAGGCATGGGTCACTAGGGAATTTTTTCTATAACTGGTTACACCATGCATTTGCCCCAATGTGAAAAATTACCTAACTGAAAAGAAATTAGAACTTAAGTGCCTCCTGGTGTTAGACAATGCCCCTGGTCATCCTACAGACGTGGCAGAGCGACTTTATGGGGACATGAGCTTCATTAAGGTGAAGTTTTTGCCTCCTAATACCACTCCTCTCCTGCAGCCCATGGACCAGCAGGTTATTTCCAACTTCAAGAAACTGTACACAAAAGCTCTGTTTGGAAGGTGCTTTGTAATGACCTCAGAAACTCAACTGACTCTAAGAGAGTTTGGAGAGATCACTTTAATATCCTCAATTGTGTAAACCTTATAGGTAAGGCTTGGGAGGAAGTGACTAAGAGGACCTTGAACTCTGCTTGGAAGAAACTGTGGCCAGAATGTGTAGACAAAAGGGATTTTGAAGGGTTTGAGGCTAACCCTGAGAATCCTGTGCCAGTTGAGGAATCCATTGTGGCATTGGGAAAGTCCTTGGGGTTGGAGGTTAGTGGGGAGGATGTGGAAGAGTTGGTGGAGGAGGACAATGAAGAACTAACCACTGATGAGCTGATAGATCAACTTCAAGAGCAAGAGGCCAGACCTGAGGAAACTGGTTCAGAGGAGGGGAGAGAGAAATTGAAGAAGTTGCCTACTACAAAGATAAAGGAAATCTGTGCTAAGTGGCTTGAAGTGCAAACCTTCATGGATGAAAATCACCCTCACACAGCTATTGCAAGCCGTGCTGGTGATTATTACACTGACAATGTTGTGAAACACTTTAGGCAAGTCATAAAGGAACGAGAGGTACAGGCCACTATGGACAGATATCTTGTGCGAAAGAAGTCCAGTGACTCTGAAGCTGGCCCTAGTGGCATTAAAAGAAGAAGGGAAGTAACCCCAGAAAAGGACTTACTACCTCAAGTCCTAATGGAAGGGGATTCCCCTTCTAAACACTAACACACTCTCTCCCCTCCTCCCATCCCATCAATCATCACCAGATCTTCAATAAAAGTAAGTGTCATTTAATTGTGCATGCCTTTTTCAGTTTGTGTGTATTAAAATTAACATTTCATGTGGTAAAAAAAAATTTTTTTCATACTTTTGGGCGTCTTGCACGGATTAATTTTATTTCCATTATTTCTTATGGGGAAAATTCATTCGCATAACGATTATTTCGCATAACGATGAGCCCTCTTGCACGGATTAAAATCGTTAACCGGGGGTCCACTGTATTACAGAAATAGATATGATTTTGATTGCTTTCATGATGAAAAGTGCCTTGAAATTGAGCTCAAACTAGGAGAAGTGGTCCATTGCTTGGCTGTTTCAGAGTAAACAAATGACGTCACTGTCCATTCCAAAATGCAGTCATGAATGGGTTGACATATTTATACAATTATTGCAATAAGGAATAACAGTAAATCTTATATTTTTTGTGTGAATAAAAATTACAAATAATTTATATAAGTATAATAATAATAACGATAATAATAATAATAATAATAATAAGCAGAAGCGGCAGCGGCAGCAAGCTCTGTTACTTTTCTCACCTGCAGAGCCCACCAACGCTTCTATGATGGCCTAATTGCACTCTTAACTGCACTAACATACGTAGAACCCAGCATGACCCAAGACAATCAACAGTGATACCTACAAACCGATAAACTACGGATTGAAGTGAAGACTGCCCCTCCATCTCCGAGCACAACCCCGCTGCCAGACGACTACCAACTCCAAGCTCTTAACTATCTTAGTTTCTTCATCTAACAACAGCAGCTCCTGTACTACTATGAGACCAACTAATAGAAGAAACAGCACTAAGACCAGCAAAGCAGCACCTAGAAATCGACTATTCCATACGACGACCCAGCAGGATGCCGGTGCATCATCCACCTCCCTTAAAACCCAGAGCGACGCATCACCAACAACAAACATGGCCGATTCACCCTCAACGCCGAACCAAGCTGACGCTACAACAACAACACCGACCATGACTGACTCCCTCTCTACCTCTACTACCTTCATAGGATTTAACCCATCTGATATGCTCCCAGGTATGACTAATGATCCTGACATTCTAAAGCACTACATCACCACCCTAAAGACGGATAACCTGAATCTTCGTGCTGAAAATATGTCTCTCCGTGCAACAATATCAAACCGTGAATCTAAACTACTTCACCTTGAGAACAAGATCAACAACCTTGAACAACAGCAAACATGAACTGGCACGACTAATTTTGGCAAGGCCCTCCAATCAGTCATAGCCAGTCACTCAGACCAAATAACTTCCCTAAACATGAAGATTGATAATGCCATCAAAGACTGGAAAATAAACATGGATACCCAATTGAACAATTATTTTGCTAACGAAGATGATAAGGCAGAGCAAGACAAGTTATCTGATGCAGTAGTAATTAACACTCCACTCTTTCCCAGTGAATTAAACCATTCCAACTGCAAAGATACAACTCTCCAGATCATACGTGACCACCTACAGGTTAATGTACCAGTGTCGGAAATAAAAGAATCACGGTTACTAGGGAACCAAAGTAGAAAAAGTGTTATGCTTAGATTTCACACACAAGACAGAAAGATAGATCTAATAATTTCATCTATCAAAGCAAAAAAAGATATATACATAAACGAGTGTCTCACAAGTAAACTACAGAACCTCCTGTACAGAGTGAGAAAACTAAAACGTGAGAATAATGATAAAATTCATCAGTGCTTTGTACGTGATGGACAAATTCAAGTAAGAAAAACAAATGTAGGCCGTCTTTACTACAATACAAATTAAAATGATCTAGCAATCTTCCTTCATGATGGAAACATTACAGAGTCTGATTGATATTAGTGACCAATTTCTTACTACGTTAGTGTATGTTACTATGTAATTATTGAACTAATCCCTGTACTATCACCTCCAAGATAGTATTTTACTACCTCATTATCCTATGTGTCCCACACAATTCTTTGTGTGACCCTTTTTGTGTTATTTTCCCAGATTCCCTATTCACAAATTATTATTTGTTAATAGGATACCTACTCTTTGTTAACCCTTTGACTGTCGCAACCCCCAATCCTGAGGTGTCTCCTGGTGTCGCAAAATTTAAAAAAAAAAAATATTTTTTCTTGTGAAATGATAGAGAATCTCTTCCCGATTGTAATGACACCAAAAAAAACGAAATTTGATGGAAAACTGACGGAATTATGCTCTCGCGAAGTTAGCGACCTCGGAGCTGTTTACAAATCGGCGATTTCGCTCACTTTGAGCCCTATTTTCGGCTAATTCCATTGTTCCAGTCGCCCAAACTCATAGCTATTTCTTTAGAACTCCATTTTTTCTATCGATTGAGTACAAGAAACTGCCCATTTACCGATTTCAACTACCTAATAATGTGGTCAGAAATTTGCAATTTGGCCAATTTCACGAAAACTAAAAAATATGACAATTTCAAAATAAGGTCCAGAATGAACAATGCAGACATTCCTGGCTCTAAAATAACATTTTCTTTGCCCATCAGTCATGTCTTCAGGCCCCTCTGATATTACTCTTGCTTTCTATTTTGAATTTTTATGCAAACAAAAAATAGAAGACTTACTATTATGCAGACTACTGCAATACTGTAATAATTGTATAAATAACATCAACCCATTCATGACTGCATATTAGAATGGCTAGTTGGACATTTATTGGACAATGGCATCATTTGTTTACTTTTGAACATTGGCAAAAATCAAACATTTCCCCTACTTTGAGCTCCATTTCTAGGTTCTTTTTATAGTAAAATCAATCAAAATCACCTCTATTTCTATATGTTTTCCATTCTATCAAATGAGACCAAGAAAACGAAAATACAACCATAAATACTATACAAAAATAGACCACAAAGTCGGAATTTTAATTAAAAAAAAAAAGTCGGAGTTTTTTTTTTCTCATTATGCACTGCATGCTCCAGGATTTTTTTTATATGGTGCACACTGACCACACAGACCCATTCTCTCACATGTGGGCCTACCAGCTTTCTCCTGCTTGATTTGAAGCCGCTAGAATTTATGAGTATATATACATCAAACACGGTACCTCATAAGACGTATATATACGGCCGCGACAGTCAAAGGATTAATATCTGTATTACCTTTTTCTTTCCTACTTAAGCCCTGTTTAAATTCTCTAATAATCTTAGCAAATTTTCCCCTTTTCTCCCTAACTACAAATAACTAACTAGTGTATGTTCCTACTACACTACTGTGCAATTCCTTTACCATCCCTCACTAGCTAGTACCAACTACCTCAAAAAATATTCCTATAGTGTTATTAATTGCTCAAACTTTATGCTGTAAGGCAAATCCTACTCTAAGATTATTTTCATATCTTAGTGACTATACTGTGTGTGCAATTAGTGTATATTTCAATTATATCATTGTTCAAGGCCATTAACTATCTTTTGCTAACTAGTACCAATTACCTCATATTATTTTTTTTTACTTTTTATAGTACAATATATTGCTCAACTTATTATATATAACAAATCAGACCTTAATCCCAAATCAATATTATATCATAGTGACTATCTGTCATTTTAACTTTGTTTACCATTACTGAATTTAGTCCCATATATTTTTTCTCTTTTATTTTAGCTTTATATAACAACCTTAGTTCATATATTCACAATTGTTAAAATAATCAAGGTGCTATTCTCAGGTGCTAAAGTGTAATAAGCTCATTATTTTGCCATTATATTCATTTATTTGATTACCACTTTTTTGTTCACCACAAATTATTTTAGTCCCTTTTATATTGCCTCATTTATTTTAGCTTTAAAGAACTACCTTAGCTCATTTTTTTTACATTTGTTAAAATAATTCAGGTGCTATTTTATAGCTTTAGAATATTTACTTTGTCTTATACTTAATTCTAACTATAGATTCACTATCAATCTTATGATAACAAGCATTGATCCTGATACCAACCTCTTATCTAACGACTTAAATGAATCAAACAGTAACTGTAATTACTACACAGCAGAACAATCAAAGGCACTTCTCAGAGCCAACAACAACATAACTCTCTTTAACTACAATATCAGATCTTTAAGCAAACATTACGATGACCTCATGGCATTACTAAATTCCCTGCATGCCAGTATGTCCATCATTACTCTCACTGAAACCTGGCTAAAGCCTGATACTACAGATGTCTATGCCATTCATGGTTACACAGCCATACACAACTGTAGGCCAGATCAACAAGGGGGTGGCACAGCTATATACTATTCAGACCAACTAGAATGTATCACTTATACTTGCATAAGGGATGAACACGGGGAATATATAATAGCTAAATTCAAATCCAAATACCTACAAAAACCTCTCACAGTGATAAACATCTACAGAGTACCACAGTCAAACATTAGCCGTTTTAGTGAAAACCTAGGAAGTATGATAACTGATGCATGCATGAACAAAGATCACTTACTACTCTCAGGTGACTTCAATATAAATCTCCTACAAGACCAAGACCCACATGTTACTGAATTCACAAACATTACGAGTAACTACATGTTGCTACCAACAGTAACAAAACCTACAAGAGTTACAGAGACAAGCGTTTCCCTACTGACCAATCGGACCAACCCATACCCCCTTAAGATCAGGCAAAATCACAGATAATACACAGACCATTACCCTCCCTTCCTCATAACAAACCTTGGCAAATTACCCCTAGACACACTAAAGTCACTTCAATTTACAATGACGCAGTACAAAACTTCCGCAGCGGAAAAACATTGACTGGCCCCTGAGCGCATTTTTTTTTTATTTTATTAAAACACGGGCCCGTTCCCCCCAAAGGCGGGGTGGCCCGAAAAAAAAAAAAACTTTCACCATCATTCATTTCCATCCTGTCTCCCCAAAGGGGTGCTTTACACTACAGTTTTTAAACTGAAAACATAACACCCCTCTTTCAGAGGAAGGCACTGTATTTCCCCTCTCCAGGCTCAACCGGGCCTCCCGGGTTTCCTGAACCCCTTTAAATGTACTTTGCTCACCCCAACACACTCAAGTTTTAAAAACCATTTGCTCCATTCACTCCTATCAAACCCCACGAATGCCTGCGGGAAGTCCAAGCCCCCGCACAAAAAAACCTCCTTTAACCCCCCCCCCCCAACCTTTCCAGGCTGACCTCTACCCCGCCTTCCTTCCCAAAAGATTGATACACTCTTTAAGTCTTCTGTTTCGCTCCATTCCTTCTACATGTCCAAACCACTTCAAAAAACCCTTCCTCACCCCTCGGGACAACATTTTTGGAAAACCCACCCTCCTCCTAACTTCCAAACTATAAATTCTCTGCTTATATTCACACCAACAATGCCCTCAGACATGACATTCCACTACCTCCAGCCTTCTCCTGCTGCAAAATTCTCCCCATGCTTCAACCCATTTAAGAGCGTTGGTAAAACTATACTCTCATACATTCCCCTCTTTTCCTCCAAAGGGCAAAATTTTTTTGTCTCCACAGACTCCTAAAGTGCCTGCTCACCCTTTTCCCCTCATCAATTCTATGATTCACCCCTCTTTCATAACCCCTCTCGACACTCCACTCCCCAAAAAATTTGAAAAATTCCCTCCTCCATACTCTTCCCTCCAAACTATATCCAAACTTTCATACCTAATCTTTTTTTTATCCTATAACTTACCTTTCCTGTATTTACTTTTTTAAATTTTCTTCTTTTTTCATACCAAACCCAAAAACTCACCAACCTCTGCAACTTCTCTTTAGAATCTCCCCTGAGCAGGTGTCTTTAGCAAAAAGCAAATTTTACAACTCCCACTTTAATGTGTGATTTTTATCTTTTAAATTTTACGCCTCATCCAAACCCCGTAGAAAATTCAACAGATATTTACAATTATTTAAAAATTTTTTAAAAAAGACCCAATACCTTAAAACAACCGCCTAAAAAAACTTAACAGTGCTGGAAGAACTGAACCCGACCTGGGTAATACCCCTTCCTGAAATCCATAAAAAAAGCACCTATATGAAAAAATACAGAATGGGCCAAAACCAGAGACCAAAAAAAACGTTTCTCGCAATCCTAACCAGTCTAAAAAAGAAGGTTAAAAAAATTGTATTTGAGAACAGATTATCCAACTTAAAAGGTGCATAAAAAAGACCTGGAAAACCCTATAGAAATACTGGGAACAAAAAAGGAACCGAAATAGCGAAATTGAATTAACAAAACCAATAAAACCCCAATTCCCACCTACTAAAACGCAAACAGACTCAATGATTTCTTCTCCACTAAAAAAAAACCTCCCAAAAAAAACCCAAGCCAGTCCCCCACCCAATGATACCCACGGCAACTACCCGAACACACTGTTCCAGCCCCGAAAACCCAAGAAGTCCCCCTTTCAAAAAAATAAAAAACAAGATAGGAGTTTTAAAATACCTTACCCCCATTATAACAAAAAAGTGTCACAGGTGCTATCATCAATCATTGCAACACTCTTTAAACAAATCCACTAAATCCTTACCTTTCCTACAGTTCTCAAAAAGCAAGGTTAAATAAGATAAGATAAAATTTTCGTTTGGATTTTTTTTAAACCCCCAGGGTTTGCCACCCAGGATAACCCAAGAAAGTCAGTCGTCATCGTGGATTTTAACTTTTTCCATTGGGGGCCTTAATCTTGTCCCCCAGGATGCACCCACACCCGTCGACTAACACCCAGGTACCCATTTTTGCTAGGTAACAGACAACAGTGTAAGGGAAACGTGTCGAAAAGTTTCCACCCCCCCGGGAAACGAATCCGGGCCCTCCTGGTGAAGCGGGACTTTAGCCACCAACCACCGGGGGCACCCCGACCATAAGGAGGAGACCACACAGACTTTAATAACTATAGGGCCAAATCCAACTTTCACCCCTCCTAAAACTTTGAAAAATTAACCCTAAAGTACCATTTTCCTACCCATCTCCCACAACATACCAACCCCCGTCATTTTGGGTTTAGGCCTAATAAAAAAAACTAATGATGCCATTTTCCACATCTAGAAAAATATTTATACAGCAAAAGGAAAAAAAGGGAATCCCACTGGGGATCTTTATTGACTTATGTAAAGCTTTTTAACAGTTGACCATGACTTGCTCCACTAAAATTGTCGCACTATGGTATAAGAGGGGACTCCCCCCAACTACCCAAAGTCTACCCGCAACAGAACCAATAGTGTACACAAAAGGGCAAACTTTTCCCCACAGGGGCCCAAATTTAAAGGGTGCCCAGGGAAATTCCTAGGCCCTCTTTTTTTCCTTTCATAAACATAAAAATGTACCAAAACATCGCAACACTCAAACCCCCACTATTTGCAGATGACACAACATACCCTACCTAACCCAGCCCAGTCATGCACCAAATGTAAATACCGAATTGCAAAAATATCTACCTGGTGAGGGCCAAAAAACTTACCTAAACAACAAAAACCCACTACATTGTTTGGGAAAGAGCTGCGATGTGTTCCCCCTTAAAAAAATGATAAAATGGATCACCTATCACAAAAATCACAGAGGGAAAATTCTTAGAATCCACCTTGATAATAGACTAAAATTTCAAAAAACATATACAACAAATTTCCAAAAAAAATTCCAAGACCGTAGGCATACTATCGAAGGTATGGTACTATGTTCCACAGTCAGCCCTCCTGGCCCTATATCACTCACTTATTTACCCCTATCTCACTGATCACCCAACAAATGGCTGCAGTCAGAATAATAACAAATTCCCACTACAGACAGCACACTCCACCAATATTCAAAACTCTAAACCTACTCACAATACAAAACATCCATACTTATTACTGCACCCACTACATACATAGAACACTTAACTCTGACATAAACCCTCCCCTCAAACATCTCCTTACCAACCTCAACAGAACACGTGACCATAACACAAGGCACAGATCACTCTTTGATGTTCCTCGTGTCCATCTCATGCTATGCTAAAACTCAATGCACAGAAAAGGCCCTAAAATCTGGAATACATTACCTGTGAATATAAAAGAAACACTGTTTATAAATTCAAGTCTCTTCTCAAAAATCACTTACTCACCCACAACTAAATAAATACTGAATAATTGTACCTCATAAATTGTATCTCATTTATGTATCTCATTATTGTATCTCATAAATGTCAACCTGTGACCCAATCAAACTTTGTTACTATTTAACCTCATTACCTAACAGAATACTCTATTCTACTGATAACACAGCAACACATTAAATGACCATATGACCTGTCTTTGTAATACTCATTTGTACTAAATTATCTGTTTTACAATAATTTTTGTACCACTCAATATATCATTGCTTAGATAATCTTAAGTTAATTTTAAGCCTGCCCATAAATAAATAAATAAATACCGATTGTACAGCAATGCAAGCAACCATACGACCTGTTTTTGTAATACTCATTTGTGCTTAATTGTTATCTGTTTACAATAATGTTCTACCACTGAATACTTCATTGCTTAGTTAATCTTAAGTTAATTTTAAGCCTGCCCGTAATGCTATGCATTCAAGTGGCTTTGGCATGCTGCATTTAACTGTATTCTTTTGTGCTTCACTGTATCATGTTCAAATTAATAAATAAATAAATAAATAAATATATAAATGAACAGAGGATATGTTATTTTAGTGCCAAGAATGTCTGGATTGTTTATTATGGACTGGAACAATGGAATTGGCCAAAAAATAGGGCTCAAATTTGGCAAAATCGCTGAGATCGCTAACTTCGCAGGAGCGTAATTCCGTAAGTTTTCAATCAAATTTCATACTTTTGGTGTCATTACCATCGGGAAAAGATTTTCCGTCATTTCATAAGAATTTTTTTTTCCAAAAAAATTTTTCACCACCAGGAGACACTTCAGGATTTGGGGTTGTGACAGTCAAAGGGTTAAGGGGGCTGTAGGGCAATTTTCCGCGCACGCTCACCGAAAAAATCGAAAAAATATGGATATTGAGTTATATATACTGAAAAATAGCTCAACTCTTTGGCAACACAATGGTACCAGAATGAATGTTCTACGACGTTTCTACAAGAAATTATAGTCATTTATATCAGGTATGGTGACGGCGATGTTGGTAGCGAGTCTGCTCACGGCCTATATATTTTTTGGAGTTATTTTCTTGTTTTTTATCGCCTTTTCTTGCATTATTCTTTCTAATATAATAACTGACTATTTGGCATCATAAAACAGTAGGCGGGACTTATCCGCAGACTGAGCGACAGCTGGGAACCAGATGGGAATGCTCGGCAGTGTTCCAGCGCTCGAGGTGCCATCCAGGAATCGCCCATTATTACGCTTATATTTAATTTATTTATTTATTTATTTAAAAATTTGAGCACACATACAGAGGTACAAAAAATACAGATAAGAGCAGCATGCCAAAGCCACTTATACTATGCATAGCATTACGGGCTGGCTTAAAATTAACTTAAGATTAACTAAGCAATGATGAAATCAGTGATAAAACTTTAATGTAAACAGATTACTATAAAGCACAAGTGAGTATTACAAAGACAGGTCATATGGTTGTATGCATTGTTGTACATTCAGTAGAATGGAGTATTCTGTTATGTAGTGTATTTAAAAAATAATAAAGTTAGATTGGGTTTTAGGTTTAACATTTATGTGATATAATTGTGAGAAACGTTTAAGATATACAATTTATAAGGTTCAGTTATTCAGTATTTATTTGGTTTTGGGTGAGTAAGTGATCTTTGAGAAGAGACTTGAATTTATAAACAGGTAGTGTTTCTTTTATATTTACAGGTAATGAATTCCAGATTTTAGGGCCTTTTATGTGCATTGAGTTTTTGCATAGTGTGAGATGGACACGAGGAACATCAAAGAGTGATCTGTGCCTTGTGTTATGGTCATGTGTTCTGTTGAGGTTGGCAAGGAGATGTTTGAGGGGAGGGTTAATATCAGAGTTAAGTGTTCTATGTATGTAATAGGTGCAGTAATAAGTATGGATGTTTTGTATGGTGAGTAGGTTTAGTGTACTGAATATTGGTGGAGTGTGCTGCCTATAGTGAGAATTTGTTATCATTCTAACTGCAGCCTTTTGTTGGGTAATTAGTGGTCTGAGATGGTTACTTGTTGTTGAGCCCCATGCACAAATTCCATAGGTGAGATAGGGGTAAATAAGAGAGTGATATAGGGCCAGGAGGGCTGACTGTGGAGCATAGTACCGTATCTTCGATAGTATGCCTACAGTCTTGGAAATTTTCTTAGAAATTTGTTGTATATGTGTATGAAATTTGAGTCTATTATCAAGTGGATTCCTAAGAATTTTCCCTCTGTTAGCTTTGTGATAGGTGATCCGTTTATCATTATGTTAAGAGGGACATCTGTAGCTCTGTTACCAAACTGAATGAAGTAGGTTTTGTCAATGTTTAGTGTAAGTTTGTTAGTCCTCATCCAGGTAGATATTTTCTGTAATTCGGTATTTACAGTATTGGCTAGCGTGACTGGGCTCGGGTGGGAGAAGACGTATGTAGTGTCATCTGCAAATAGTGTGGGTTTGAGTAATTGCGAAGCATTTGGTAGGTCATTTATGTATAGGAGAAAGAGAAGAGGGCCAAGGACACTTCCCTGTGGGACACCAACTGTAATTGGTTGTGCAGAAGAGTTTGCCCCATTTGCATACACATATTGGCTTCTGTTGCTGAGGTATGACTTGAGGTAGTTGAGGGAGTGCCCTCTTATACCATAGTGTGACAATTTTACGTGGAGCAAGTCATGGTTAACTGTATCAAAAGCTTTACGTAAGTCAATGAAGATCCCCAGTGGGACTTCTTTTTTCTCTATTGCAGTGTATATATGTTCTAGCATGTGTATAATAGCATCATTAGTATTTTTATTTGGCCTGAATCCAAATTGGCAGGGGTTGATCTAATATGATATAATAAACACTCTAAATAACATACAAACATGTTATATACTCTAGACTGAATAAAATAGGCCATAATATGGCCCAGAGATTATCGGGAATATTTCGATATAAAAGTGTAACTGGTTACCCTGTCGTCTCTGAGTAAGAGAAAACGGTGTTTAGAGGCTAACTGCACTAGAACATCAGTTTACTAAGAAATACACCCAAACAAATGCGATTTTCGCGATTTTTTTTTTTTTTTTTGAGACGGGGGCCAGCCGGCGTTCCCGGCCGATATCTCGGAAGTAACTTATTCACCTATAATTCGAAGTGGTTCCTTTATTACTTAATTAAATGGAATAATATTCACAGATATTGTAGAATAATGATTTCTCTTATCCTGACCGTTGAGTTTTTGGAAATATTCCAAATACTTCGGGAGTTATGTGGGAGTAAAGGGCAGATTTTTTTGCAATATTCCAGAAACTAAAACTTTATTTTTTTGTGAAATAACGATAAGGTATTTAGAGGGAAATATAATGGTCCGAATTAGTATTAGCATTGTTCTCTTGGCACCAAGTGTCCAAACAACCTTACGTAGCAATGAATGGTTTGAAAAACCGACAAGTTGAAGATTGAGACACTTATGCAACATATGTTGCATAAGTGTCTCAATCTTCAACTTGTTCGGTTTTTCAAACCATTCATCACAACTGTCAGACACTGCAGCATCATGGGATCTTGTTACAAAGAATTCTTCAACACTTGTCCGACCTTTGGACGAAGACCTACTTCGACTAGTGGATGGTACCACTATGACCTCACCTCCTCCTGCTTCGCCTCACCTCACTACAGTATATAAGCCACGTCTACGGCCCTATGCTGTACATTCTACAAGATTGATGGACTGAACACATCGACTCCAGGCTGAGGGACTGATTACCTCAAACTCCTCCTCTCCTTACGCCTTTCTACTTTGCATCGGACTGATGAAGCCACTGTGTGGCGAAACGTTTCCTGAATAAAGATTCCCATATGTTGCATAAGTGTCTCAATCTTCAACCTTACGTAGCCCCATATAAGAATGACATCAACCCACAGGGCATTTTCAGTAAATCAGTCTTTTCTCAGTTGTTGTTTGAGGTATATTTTTGATAAATATTTTCAAGAAAGAGTGAGAACACTTTGTCTTGTGCACCAAAACTGGAGAAAATCGGAAGGTAAATAAACGAGTTACGAAATGTGCCCTACAGCCCCCTTAAGTTAGCCATAGAAGTAGGAATTAAAAATAAAAGTAAAATACACCCCCATTACACTCCTTAAGTGGTTTTTAAATTTTTTAATTTTAAAAAATAAATATTTTCAAGATATTGAAAAAGAATAAAAAGGGGATTTCCCCTCTTTCTAAACCCTTTGGGGTTTTGGGAATTTCAAAAATTAAAAATTGGGGGTTTGGTGGGGTAAAAAGGAAAATTTTTTGGAAAAAATTTTGGGAAAAAAAAAATTTTGGGAAATACCAAAATTAGGGGAAAATATAGGGGTCGATTAGTATTTAGAGGGGGTTTGCACAGGGGGGGGTCAAAAAATACTAGAATTTGAGGGGAAAAAAAAAAAAGGTGGGGGACTTAGGATTGTGGGAAAAAGCTTTTCCTTCAAAAAGTTGGGTTTTTTAAAAAACCCCTTATATTGTAAATGGGGTATGATGTTCAGATTTTAATTGGACTGGAGAGGTCGGGGGCAAGTGGGTGTAATATAATAAAATTGTTGTTTAAGTTAAAGGGGGAGGGGGGTTACCAAAACTGGCCAACTAAAGGGGTTGTTGAGGGGGTCGGATGGTGGGGAAAATTTTCAAACTTTTCAAAGTTTCACTTTATGGAAAGGAAGGCTGGGTTGGCCCAAAGTTTGGGGGGGGGGTTAAAGGATTTTTTGTGCGGGGGTTTAACTTCCAACTTGTGATTTATGGGGATGAATAACAAGGTTTTTAATATTTTCTCTTTGGGGTTTAAAAATTTAAAACTTTAAAAATTCGGGGAAAGGCACGGCTTGGCCAAAATGGGAAACGGGACGGGGGGGTTTAATTTTGGATTTTTAAAAAGGGTGAAAGCCCCTTGGAAGAAGTAGGATTAAATTTTAAAAGTTTTTTTACCCCCCCTTTAACCCTTATAAAAAAAAAAATTTTTTAAAAAAAAAGGTAAACCTTTTGTTTGTCCCAAAACTAAAAGGGAAGGAAATAAAAGGAAAGGAAACCCCCTTAATTTACCATAAGAAAATTTTAAAAAAAAAGTTAAAATTCCCCACAAAAAATTTGATTTAACCCATTGGGGGTGAAAATGGGTTCAGGTCCGTTTGACTATAAAAAAAATTTCGGGCCCAAAAAAGGGGAAAGTGGGGACATTTTGGGGTTTTTTCCGCATGTCCCTAAAAAAAAATGGGGGCCGGGGGCATTGGGGGAAAATCCATTTTCCCTGTGCCTTTTTTCAAAAATGTTTTAATATTTAAAAAAGTTTCAAAACAATTTTTTTAAAAGGGGGGAAAAAAAGGGGGAGGAAGAGGGAAAAAAAAAAAAAAAAAAAAAGGGGAAAAAAAAAAAAAAAAAAAGGGGGGAAAAAAAGGGGAAATAAGGAGGGGGAGGGGAAGGAGGGAGGGAGGGGGAAAGAAGGGGGGAAGGAGGGGGGGAGGGGGGGAGGGGAAGGGGGGGGGGAAGGGGGAAGGGGGGGAGGAGGGGGGGAAAGGAGGAAGGGGGGAAGGGGGAAAGGGGGAAAGGGGAGGAGGGGGAAAAGGAGGGGGAAAAGGGGGAAGGAGGAGGAGGGGGGGGGAAAGGGGGGGAGGAGGGGGGAGGGGGAAAGGGGGGAGGAAGGGGAAAAGGGGGAAAGGGGGAGGGGGAGGGGGGGGAGGAGGAAGGGGGAAGGAGGAGGAGGAGGAGGAGGGGGGGGAAAGGGGAGGAGGAGGAGGGGGAAAGGGGGAAGGAGGGGGGGAGGAGGAGGAAGGGGAAGGAGGAGGAGGAGGAGGAGGGGGGGAAGGGGAGGAGGGGGGGGGAGGGGGGGGGGGGAAGGAGGGGAGGAGGAGGAGGAAGGGGGAAGGAGGAGGAGGAGGAGGAGGGGGGGGGGAAAAGGGGAGGGGAGGAGGGGGAAAGGGGGAAGGGGGGGGGAAAAGGGGGAAAGGAAGGGGGGGAAGAAAAAGAAAAAGAAAGAAGAAGAAGAAGAAGAAGGAAGAAAGAAAGAAGAAAGAAGAAGAAGAAGAAGAAGAAGAAGAAAAAAAGAAGAAGAAAAGAAAGAAGAAAAGAAAGAAGAAGAAGAAGAAGAAAAAGAAGAAAAAAGAAGAAAAAAAGAAAAAAGGAAAAAAAAAAAATACCTAAAATAAAAATATGTTTTTAAAGTTCCCTTGGGCTTTGAAACAGTCCACCCCATGACAGTGAAAAAGAAAAGGGGAGTAACTCTGATAGAGTGTCTTTGTGGGTAAAACGAGGGTGGAGGGAGGGGGGCAGTGTCCATCTGAAGAGAAGAGGGGGGAAAGGGGAAAGAGGAAGAAAAAAGAAGAAGAAAAAGAAGAGGGAAAAAGGGGGGGGGGAAGGGGGGTGGAAGAAGAGGAAGAAAAGAGGGAAGAAGAGGAAAAAAGGGTGGGATGAGGATGAGGATGTGGGATGAGGGATGATTGATGAGGTAAACAAAATTTTTTGTCTGTCTATTTGTCTGTTGCCAAAACCCCTGTTACCCGTTAGCTCTGTTCAGAGGAGCCAAGACTGTGTCATCACACGTTTACTCACACTTAAAGCAAGTATACACTTTGTCGGGGATTTTTTGGGGTTTTACCCAGGTAATTTACCTATGTATATTTGTATTTGTGTCTGTGAGACAGAGTAGACAGAGAGGAAAAAGAGGACAGTTTGAGAGAGATAAAATGAGGGGAAAAAATTAGATAGAATGGAGGGGGAAGCACATCGCCCCCATTGTTTTGAAAGGCGGTAGAGGGAGGAGTAATGAGAAAATATGTCTTTTTTGAGCTGCGGACTCCTGATAAAAAACAATTATAAGCCAACACTCGCCCCAAAAGACAAGCTTGCTGACGGGTGATAATAGGTTTTATGAAAGTATCTAGTGACTATATTGTGTATAAATTTTAGAAAAAAGAAGCAAAAAAGGGGGAAAGGGAGGAAGAAAGGGAAAGGGTAAAGGAAAAGGAAAAAAAAAAGAATGAAGGAAGAGAAGGGAAGTGGAAAGGGTAATGCCTCCAGGTGAGGAGGAAAGGAATAGGAAAAGGAAGGAAGGAAAGAACACAACCATTTTCTTAAAAAAAAAATCCAATCCCGTAATCTTTGAAGGTGCTGACATACTTTTACAAAAAGAAAATTTTAAAAAAAATGAACACTGTTTTATGTGTTGAGGAGTGTAAAACCCCCTGTGTTGCACCTGTTTTTGTGTGAGGAGTGTAAAAACCCCCTGTGTATGACCCATGTTTTTTGTGTGAGGAGTGTAAAAAACCCTGTGTATGACACCCTGTTTTTGTGTGAGGAGTGTAAAAACACCCTTTTGATGGGAAACCCTTTTTTGTGTAAAAAGGGGTAAAACACCCCTGTGTATGACACCATGTTTTATGTGGAGAGGAAAACACATGTGTATGAACCATGTTTTATGTGTGGGGTGTAAAAAAAACCCCTGTGTATTAACCATGTTTACGAGTTCCAAGTAAACTTTTAGGAATGTTAGTGTGAATTTTAATTTAAATTTTAGAAAAAAAATTTTAAAAAAATCTTTTTTATTTTTGTTTTTGTAAAAGTTTTTTAAACAATTTTGTAAATGTTTTTTTGTTAGGTGTAAAACAATTTATAACATTTTTACGGTTTTTCCCCAGGCCCCAAAAAGTATGTAAAAATAAAATGTAAAAAAAAAACTTATAATAAACAAAATTTTTCGGGGGGAGGGGTACCCGGGTTTCCATTGGGTATTTTTTGTTATGTTTTATTCCCAAAAAATTTTATGGGGGAAAAATTTTTGGGGGGGGGGCAAAAAATGAAAAAATTTTAAATTTTAAAAAAAAAAATTTTTTTTTTAAATTTCGAAAAGGAGCACCGGTTGGGCCTTTTTTCACAAAATTAATTGGGGGAAAGGGGGTGGATTTTTTTGGGGGGGGGGGATACCATCAAATATTAAAATTATAAGAAAAACATTTTTTTTTCATTTTTACCCAAAATTTTGGGGGAATAAGGGTTTAAGGGGAGGGGAAAGTGAAAATAATAAAAGAAGGGGAGGGGGAGGGGGCAAGAAGTTTAAAAAACAGGAAAAGTCTTTTCATTTTTTTATTTCCATTTTTTTTTTTATTGTTTTTGGGGTTATTTCCCAAAAAAAACTTTTAAAAGGACAGTTTTTTTTTTAAAAAAAGGTCGACCCCCAAGGGAAGGGGCCCCAAAAAGAAAAATTTTCCCTTTTTCCTCCTTTCCCGTTTGAAGGGGTTTTACATCATTTTTCAAAACCAAAATTTTTTTTTAATGTCATTCAAAGCAAAATTCCGGGAAAAAAATTTTTTCTTATCCCAAAATGTTTCATTTCCTTTAAATTAAAAAGCCCTTTAAAACTTTTTTTTGGGGTTTAGGGGAAAAAACCCCTTTTTTTAGGGTTTTTTTTTAACCCCTTTTGGGTCCTCCCTGAATTTTGTTAGGGCCCCAAACTTTAACTGTATTTAGAAAATCACCCTTTTAAAATGTTTAATTTTTCCTTTGAGGTCTCATGTGGTTGTTTGCCCCAAAAAAAAGTCCTGAGACGCTTTATTGGAGAAAAAAAAAAAATTGATTTTGAAAAAACATTTTGATGTTTTTTTAAATTTTTTAAGTTGGGGTTTCATCTTGTAAATGGAAAAAATTTTGAAAAAAAGAATTTTTTATTTTTTAGCACTTTGGGGTGGTTAAAATAAAGGGGGAAATTTTTAAAATTTTGAATATTCAAAGAAAAAACGATATGTTTACACGATGGTGGGCTAAAGCACAAAATTTGGGGATATTTTTTCAATATTAAGTAAACAAACATAAAAATTTTTTTTTTGGGTGTTTCTTATTGAATAAAAATAAATGGAATTTATTTTAAATAAAAAAATATTAAAAACAGGAAATTTATTTGGGGGAATAAAAATTTTTATTGGATTTATTAAATTGGAAAATTTTGAACTTTGTGTAAAATTGGCCAAATTAACAATTTTGATCACTTTAATTTGTAGTTGAAACAGTTGACTTGGCGATTTCTTGTGCTCAATCGATAGAATAGAAGTTATACTAGTGAAATAGCTAAGAATTTGGTTGACTGGAATAATGTAATTGGCCTAAAATGGGAGTCAAAGTCGGCAAAATCGCCGATTCGTAAATATCGCTGACACATCAAAATTCGTGAGAGCATAATTTCGTCAATTTTCCATCAAATTTCGTACTTTTTGTTTTATTACCTTCACAAAAAGATTCTCTACCATTTCACAAGAAAAAATAACAAATTTTTTTTTTGAAAAAATTTTGGGAAACTGGGGGACCCCTTGCAGATCTTGGGCATTGGACCATGAAGGGGTTTAAGAGTAATAATGAATTCAAATTTAAAATTTACACGAAAACTACAAATAAACTGTTCTTTATGTACACTATTATTCTTCCCATCAAGATTAAAGTTAAACTGTCTGTTTTCTCATCAATGTTTTTTGAGAGCTTACGTATTTGTGTCCTGAGATCCATAGTTGAAGAAATATCCAAAATTTTATGAAATAGCCAAGATTCTTGAAATAGCAGAGAAATGTAATGATAAATCATTTTAAAATGCTAGAAATACTTTTTATACCAAAAAGGGACAAAACCAACCTTATTCAACTAAACAGATGTTGGTTTCTCCACTTACCATGAAAAACTTGGTTGATATGCCTTCTTCTTCTTAGACTTTAATATTTAAAGTTGTATTTAAAAATCTTGATACAGCTAAAAAAAACTTTTGGAAAAAGAAATTCTCCCCCAAAATTCTGACAGATGTGTCTATAAGATTTCTTGTAAAATTTTCCGATAAAGTTTATTAAGACAAAATGGTTATTTAAAAGTCTCGAACTTAGATTAAAAACAAATAAATATATCAATTGAAATATGGACAAGATTCCATGCTTATTTTATTCATGTGAGAGACTTTATACATCCAATGATTTTCAAAAAGTGAAGAAATGTTGTATCAAGCTAGTCATGGTTGACAGAAATATAATTGAATCTTGTTAATAAGAAAAAAGCAGTTTTGAATCAATTATATGAATATTTCCTTAGTTTGTATAAATTTGATTCATTATAATTAATAAATTTGGTTAGAGTTTAATATACATGGACAAATAAACCTTATTTCTTGGGTTAGAAATAATTTGTAAGTGGGATGTCGTGTGGACCTGTCTAGTTGGACCAGCGGACCTTACTGCAGTGTTCCTCTTTTTTATGAGTCGGTATTGATCCCGCGGTAAGGGTGTGTGTCTTTGTTGTGGGAGGTCAACTGTGAGGTGTGGTCTAAGCCTTTAATTGGCCTTCTTTTGAGTTATTACTGTCATAGTTCCTTGACAATGTTGTGGAGTCACGAAAGGCTTGGAATTTCACTACTCTTTCACAGTGGTTTGTTCTGCCATATTTTTTAAATCACCTGTTTTACTGTGATCTATTGCAACGATTACTACATACAGACATATTTAAATATATATTAATATATATTTATATATATATATATTATATACAGTGGGACCCGCCGGTGTTAACGATATTTTTTCACTCAGAAGAATGTTCAGGTGCCAGTACTGACCGAATTTGTTCCCATAAGAAAATATTGTGAAGTAGATTAGTCCATTTCAGACCAAACTTGCACGTACAAACGCAACTGATTACTAAATTACACTTACTTTATTCGGTCACATTCCGAGGTAATCGTTATGCGGGGGTCCAATGTATATATATATATATATATATATATATATATATTTTTAGATATACTTTATATATTTATATATATATATATATATATATACAGGAGGGCCACCGTTTACGGCGTTCCGCTTTACGGCGTTTATTCCGCTAATAAGGACTTTCCAAATTATGCCAAAACTCATATACGGATCCCCCCCACCTGACTTTCTAATATTACGGGTCACCGTTGCCCACAACCCGGTTAGTTTATTTCTCCATGGAGCTCAGTATGCACTAAGTCTCCCCTCCAATTTGTTGGAAACTCCAAAATTTCAAATGTTTTTAAAAGTTATTTCCATATTTTATATATACTCTGATAATATACTTATGTATACCTGTACCTAAATAAAACTTACATACATCAAGTCATTTTAAATGTCGTATATTACGTTATTAAGTACACGTTTCATTATTCCTCATCCATGATTTTTTTTCAAAATTATATAATAAACACGATGCATAACATATAAAAATAAGATAAATACACCCCCACCAGTTAGAATAAATTAACATAAATGTGAGCTGTCTGTGTAGCAGGGACGACTTCCACAAGTGGTGATATAACAATACTGGTCTCATTAAATGTCGTATATTACTCACTTGGTAATTATACACATTTTCATTTAATCCAGCCATGATATTTTTTCTCAAAATTATATAATTAACACTATAAATAACATATTAAATAAGATAAATACACCCCCAGCTAGATTATTACAACATAAATGTGATCTCTGGTAGCAGACGACTTTCACAAGTGAGCCATAATTAACAATAGTCACGGAGTCTCATTAATGTTCGTATATTCGGGTAATATACTCTTTTTCATGTATCCATCATGATATTTGTTTTCAAAATTATATAAATAAACACGATGCATAAAATATAAAATAAGATAAATACACCCCAACAGTAGAATAAATAAACATATATGTGAAGCTGTGTAGCGACGACTTCCACAAGTGGGTGAAATTAACAATACTGGTTCATTAAATGTTCGTATATTACGGTAATATTCACATTTTCATTAAGCCAGCCATGATATTTTTTTCAAAAATATATATAATAAAACACTATTAATAACATATAATAAATATAATTCCACCCACAGTTGAATAAATAAAATAAATGTGGATCTCTGGTAGCAGACGACTTACCACAAGTGACGCCCTAATAAACAAATAGTCACGGAAAAGTCTAATTAAATGTCGTATATTACGGTAATATACCACAGTTTCAGTAATCCATCCTTGATATTTTTTTCAAAATTATATAATAAACACGATGCATAACATATAAATATGATAAATCACCCAGCAGTAGATAAAATTAAACAAATGTGAGCTGTGTAGCAGACGACTTCCACAAGTGGTGATAAATAACATTACTGAGTCTCAGTAAATGTCGTATATTACGTTAATATACACCATTTTCATAATCCATCCTTGATATTTTTACTAAATTTATATAATAAACACGATGCATAACATATTAAATAAGATAAATACACCCCACAGTAGAATAAATAAACATAAATGTGAGTGTGTAGCAGACGACTTCCACAAGTGGTGATTATAACAATAGGTGTCTCATTAAATGTCGGATATTACGGAAATTACCATTTTCTTTATATCCACGCCATGATATTTTTCAAAATTTATAATAAACACTATACTAACATATAAATAAGTAATTACACCCCACAGTAGAATAAATAACATAAAATGTGATCTTTGGTAGCAGTCGTCGTCAACAAGTGACGCCATAATATACAATAGTCCGGAGTCTCATTAAATGTCGTATATTACGGTAATTACACATTTTCATTAAGCCTGCCATGATATTTTTATTCAAAATTATATAATAAAACGATACATAACTAAAAAGATGATAAATTACACCCACAAATAGAATAAAATAAACATAAATATAAGATGTGGGAGCCTGTTTGTTTACTCTGTGCCCTGGCCTGTAACCTCTCAGTATTCATTCTTTCTCTCTCTCATTATTCGTTTTATCTCATTAACTTTCTCCTGACCCTACATTATAAGACTACAAAATATTTTAAGGTAAGTAATGATGTGAACTGTATATACATTTTATCGCATCTGGGTGCTTAAATTCATGAATAGTATGTGTGGGTGGAGGTGGCCTGGGTGAAAATAGACTGCCTATTACAATAATACCCACACTTGATTTCTTACAATAATACTACTTGTCTAACCTAGTATGAATAAGACTAGAAATATTTTAAGGTATGTAATGTGTGCACTATGTGTGTATTGTACTTTTTATTGTTTTTTGAGCCTGGTTTATTGCTAACTTAATATATGTTAGTGTATAAACTTTGTTATCTAGTGTTGGTATGCATTTATAAGTGGAAAAAAAAAAAAAAAGGGATGTTCCAACTTTACGGCGATTTCCGCATTAGGCGCTAGCCTGGAACCCTAACCCGCCGTTATAAGTGGGGCCTTCCTGTATATATATATATATATATATACATAATTCCATACATACATACATACATACATAACATACATGCATACATACATACATACATACAGTAGGGCCCCACTTATACGGTGGTTAGGTTCCAGGCTGTGCTGGAAAGCAGCATTCCGCCGGAAGGCAGACTCCATTTTTTCCATTTATAAATGCTTATAAATGCCAGACAACAACGTTTACACTAAAATTATATTAAGTTAGTAATAGAATAGGCATTTAAAAACCACACAAAGTAAAAGACTGTCACGTAAATTCATTACGTACTTGATAGTATTTGTAATTTAATGTAGGGTGAGATGGTGAGTAGTTACTTATTTGTAGGAAGTCAGGTGCAGGTGCCCAGGTGTAGGTCGCACTGGCTCCTTTTCTCATACTTAACCCTTTGACTGTCGAAGGCCCTACAAATCCTGAAGGGTTTGCTTCTGGTGTCGCAACATATTCGAAAAAAAAAAACAAATTTATTTTTTTTCTTATGAAATGATGGAATCTTTTTCCGATTGTAAAGACCCCAAAAAAAAAAAAAATTTATGGAAAATGACGGAATTCGCTCTGCGAAGTTAGCGACTTGGCGTTTTTTAAAAAAACGGCAATTTTGCCCACTTTGAGCCCCTTTTTTTGGTAAATTTCCCTTATTCCGTCAACCAAAAATATAACTATTTCTTCAAAAATCTATTTTTTCTATCATTGAGTACAGAAATGCCCCTTTCCGATTTCAACTACCCATAAATGGTCGAAATTTGCAATTTTGGCCCAATTTTACGAAAATTAAAAAATAGACAATTCAAAATAAGGTCCAGAAATGAAAAAAAAATGCAGACTTCCTGGCTCTAAAATAAAAATTTTCTTTGTTTATAGTATGTCTCCAGGTCCCTGTGATATTACTCTTGTTTTTATTTTTAAAATTTTATTCAAACAAAAAAAAGAAGATTTACTGTTATGCAGATACTGCAATACTGTAATAATTGTAAAAAATTTAAACAACCCATTTATGACTGCGTATTTAATGGCTATTTGGACATTTATTGGACAAAAGACATCATTTGTTCACTTTTGAACATCGGAAAAATCAAACATTTCCTTACTTTGTGCTCCATTTCCCGGTTTTTTTTAGTAAAATTTAATCAAATCACCCCCTTTCTTAATATAGTTTCCATTTTATCAAATGAGCCAAAAAAACGAGAATAAACCACAAATACTATACGAAAATAGACCACAAAGTCGGCATTTTAATTAAAAAAAAACGGTCGGAGTTTTTTTTTTCTCATTATGCACTGCGTGCTCCAGGATTTTTTTTATGTGGTGCACACTGACCACACAGACCCATTCTCTCACATGTGGGCCTACTAGCTTTCTCCTGCCTGATTTGAAGCCGCTAGAATTTATGAGTATATATACGTCAAACACGGTACCTCGCAAACGTATATATACGGCCGCGACAGTCAAAGGGTTAATATACGATATTTAAAACATCCCGGAGAGGTAAAATGCACATACAGTACACTCATTATTTACCTTAAAATATGTGTAGTCTTAATATAGGAAGAGAGGTGAGTAGTATTTATTTGTATAAAGTCAGTGTAGGTAGCCGGTAGGTGTAGCCTGGGCTACACCTACCGGCTACCTACACTGTGGCCCAGAGCCATATTATTAACATCAACATGCCTTGTTCACTGAATTTAATCATTTCTAACATTTACCTTTAGATGCCATCATAAACGAAGGTAGAAGTAATGAATAATTCATGCCGAAAATTGTAAACAAAAGCGGAGTGGGGGAGTGGCTGGGCCAAACGCAGATTCATACACGTTTTCTCTGATGGCTGAACAGAGAAAACGTAATGTTGTCCCTCCACCCGGCTCCACAAGTATTATTATCAGAGCATATAAAATATGCAATAAATGTCAGACAACAAGTTTACACTAACTTATATTAAGTTAGCAATAGAAATAGGCATTAAAAGCACAATAAAAGGTAAGATACACACAGAGTACACTTATTACTTACCTTAAAATATTAATATTAATGTGCGAGAGGTGAGTGGCAGGGTGTTTATTGAATAAAATCAGAATGGCACACCATCATCCTCTAACCTCATCGACACCATGCCTAACCCTTCTAGGGTAGGGTAGGTGCCTGAGCCGGAGCTTACAGCTCACAAGACTGTCATTCCCATTAGCTCCCTTGGGGCGGGGATGACAGACCAGAGAGGCCTAGCTTGTGGCTAGGCCTGGAGACAGTTGGTCCCAAAGATGAGGAGATGCTTGTGCCTCCTCCAATGGGAGACTTAGGTCTCAGACATTCCCTAAAGAGAGAGCCAAGGCCGGGCCACCACTTGGAAAAGGCCCAGGCAGGGAGAATACTGGCAAATCTTTAATAATAATAATAATAATCATCCTCTAACTTGGTAGTTAACCCCTTCAGGGTCCAAGGGCAAAATCTGAAGTGGTGCTCCAGTGTCCAAGAAATTTTGAAAAAAACAAAAAAAAAATTTTTTTTTCTTACAGAATTAAAGAGCATATTTTTGTGAAGGTAATAAGACAAAAAAAAAAAATTATGATCAGTACTTACTGAGATACAGTGCCAAGAAGTTTGTCCAAAATGATGTGGTGGCGGCAACATCGACGAATTCCACATACACGCATTACATTATTTAGCGGTTTTATAGTTTTTTCTTTTCTTTTCAAATTTTTTTCTTTTCCTACTAACATTTGGGGCCTGAGAGACCAATACTGTATATAATGTATATATATAAACTCACTGTATTGAACACAATAACCACACTAAAGTTATTATCATATTATTGTTTACCACTGTTGTTTATTACAATAAACATGCACAAATCTTGTATAATACTAATGTTCTATCATATATTTACATATTTACAATCACTGGACATGGTTTTAGAACTGCTGGAGCTTGTGGAACTCCTTGAAACAAGGCACCATGCACAGAGGCACCTTACATTCCTCACACATAAACCGAGTGTCTTTGCGTCTTTGTTGCCGTCGTTTTGTTTGTGCACACGATGCATCTCTTCTGAGCAAATTTCTTCCGAGTTGAAGGAAGCTGTATTATGAAATTATCACCTTCCCTCCTCAAACGCTTGGGTATATTCTGAGGAATTCGAGGACCTTGTTGTATAGCAGGTGTTCTTACCTGGTACTTCATTATGAGTTGTCTGACAACAGACAAACAAAATTCACCATACGGTGGTCTGTTGCCAGTCTTTATTTGGTACATATTATATGCATTGAGCATTGAAATGTCCATGAGATGGAAGAAAAGTTTCAGGTACCACTTGCAACTCTTACGAACACAGTCAACAAAACCAATCGGCATGTCACATTTGTCAACCAAGTGCATGTTTTGTGTATAATCAATCACTGTCACTGGTTTTCGAATACGTTCATTAGTCACTCGATCAACTTTGCCACTGTCTTGCATTTCATTACAGTGAATGGTTGTCAACAATGTGACATCTCGTTTGTCATGCCACCGTAATGCCATGATGTCATTGGCAGTAAACACCTGCACGTCATCACCACGAGCACCTGCGTTGAGCCTGGGCATATGTTTACAATTAGAACGCACTGTGCCACACACATCTGTCTTGTTCACTCGCATGAAATCACTGAGTAATGGGCTTGTGTACCAGTTATAGGTACAGGAAGGCCCCGCTTTACGGCGTTTCACTTTACGGCGTTCCGCTAATACGGACATTTCAAATTATGACCAAAACTCACTATACGGCTCCCCCCACCTGACTTTCTAATACGGTCACCGTGCCCCACCCTGTTTGTTTACATTCTCCATGAGCTCAGTAAGCACTAAGTCTCTCCATTTTGTCTGGAAACTCCAAAATTTCAAATGTTTTTAAAAGTTATTTCATATTTTATATATACTCTGATAATTATACTTATGTATACCTGTACCTAAATAAACTTACATACATCAAGTCATTTAAATGTCGTATATTACGTTAATATACACATTTTCATTAATCCATCCATGATATTTTTTTCAAAATTATATAATAAACACGATGCATAACATATAAATAAGATAAATACACCCCACAGTAGAATAAATAAACATAAATGTGAGCTGTGTAGCAGACGACTTCCACAAGTGGTGATAATAACAATACTGAGTCTCATTAATGTCGTATATTACGGTAATATACACATTTTCATTAATCCAGCCATGATATTTTTTTCAAAATTATATAATAAACACGATACATAACATAAAAAGATGATAAATACACCCCACAATAGAATAAATAAACATAAATATAAGATGTGGGAGCCTGGTTTGTTTACTCTGTGCCTGGCCTGTCACCTCTCATGTATTCATTCTTTCTCTCTCTCATTTATTCGTTTTATCTCATTACTTACTCCTGACCCTACATTAAGACTACAAATATTTTAAGGTAAGTAATGAGTGAACTGTATATACATTTTATCGCTCTGGGATGCTTAAATATCATAGAATATAGAATAGTATGTGTGGGTGGGGTGGCCTGGTGAAATAGCCTGCCTATTACAATACATACCACACTTGATTTCTTACAATAAATACTACTTGTCTCACCCTAGATTAAGACTATAAATATTTTAAGGTAAGTAATGAGTGCACTATGTGTGTATTGTACCTTTTTATTGTTTTTTGATGCCTGGTTCTATTGCTAACTTAATATATGTTAGTGTAAACTTGTTATCTAGTGTTTGTATGCATTTATAAGTGGAAAAAAAGGGTGTTCCACTTTACGGCGATTTCCGCTTTATGGCGCTAGCCTGGAACCTAACCCGCCGTATAAGTGGGGCCTTCCTGTATATAATGTATGCCCTTTACCTAGATAAGGTGCCATCATGTTTCTCACTACATCACCTGAGATACCCAATAACATCTTGGTATCTTTCAATGTTTTACTTCCCGTGTATACAACAATATCGAACACCAGGCCACTGTCACAGTCACAGAGTACAAACAGTTTTATACCAAAGTGTTTCCTCTTGCTCGGTATATACTGCTTGAATGACAGTCTACCTTTGAACAAAATCAAAGACTCGTCAATTACAACATTCTTGAATGGATAAAAGTATATGCTGAACTTTTGTTTGAGATACATGAAAACATTTCTAATCTTATATAACTTGTCACTTCTGTCAGGCCTGGTTTTGTCAGAGAAGTGCAACATACGTAAGAGTAAGATAAACCTGTTCACTGGGATGATTTCACTTAAGACCGGGGTAGAAATTAGCCGATCTGTGGACCAGTATGCTTTTATATTATGCTTACAGACATGAGGCATAAGCATTATTGTTGCAAAAAGCAAATACATTTCTGCAACAGTCGTCTCTTTCCACTGGTGTAGTCTTGACTGTGGTGATATGATCGTATTTGCCATGGTGTACTCAAAATACTTGTTACTTTCCCTGACAATAATTTCCATCAAGGGCTGGTCAAAGAATAATTAAAAGAATTCTAGTTCATTGGCCGTGGTTCCAAGGGGACAAGTAGGTAGAATTCCACTTTGAGAGTCATCAAAGTGGTGAGGCTTGGGAACAAAATTGGGATTTTGCTGCCAATCCCACATACGGTTTGCTGGGGATACTGGACATCAAGCGGTTGTGGTGGGGCTGGTGGCTGCGCTCCGCTTTGCCCTTTGAACGATGATCAGCACGTGGGTCCCAGCGTGGGCTGGTAGCACGATGGCGGTGTCACACCATCCCACTACCCCATCCACTGATCCCTGTGGTCTACCCAGCCAAGTTACCCCTATCCTCACTATCACTACCAAAACTGGTGTGGGGCCCACGGATGTACTCTGGGATGTACTCCCCTTTCCCCTGGCACAGCATGGGGTACCTCCCCGAGTGCATGCGGCGGAAACATACCGACTGGGGTTTCAAAGAGTACGCAACCTTTATTCGGCGCATTACACCCCCCTCATTTACAGGCTATCTGCCCCAACCGCAACCAAATTTGCAAAGAGTTATGGGGGGGCCCCGTCGTCAACTATGACCGGGTTTTCTACCCAAAAAAGAAGATGGTTTTGGCAACGCAGAGGTTTGGGGGTACCACCCCCCGTCTGCCCTTGTTTTCCCTTTCAGACGGTTGAACCCGGTCGCTATTTGGGGCTTTTTTTCGCCTTCTTACCGGGGAGTGCCTATACTTATACTGTACATGTAAAATTGCTTTTCTAAATGGTGAAGGAAAATTTTATGTCAAAACTTTTCTGCTGTTTTTTATTTTGCTCCCATTACACCAGGGATAACGGGCCTTTTGGAACCCGGGGGTTGTAAAAAGGGGCCTGCCCGGGGATCTGGAGCTGGACTTAGAAAAGGTTGAGTTTAGGGTGAAGCTTGTAGCAGGAACGTGCGCTTGCTGCGGCATTGCCTTAGCTTTGCCTACGCTTTACAAATTTTGCGTGTCAGTTACTGTTATGGTCACCTTTGCTTTTGGTTTTCGTTCAACAGCTCGCTCTAGCTTTTCGGTGTGCTGTTTCGTTTTCGGTCAATCTTCTAAAACATGTACTGTCTGGCATTGTTTACAAATTTTTTGCATGTCAGTTGTTATACCGGGTTCGTGTGGGAATTTTACAGTTGGCTTTGCTTGTAGCGTATCGCAATCGTATGTGCATACTAAGCGTTCTGCAAATTAAGTTTACATTGGGGTATTCGCAATCGTACGTGCCAGGAATAACTTTTTCCCCTTACGAGTCAGACGTCTGGTGGGGCATATATTTTGCATAACCACCAAAATTGCCCCTGCAGCGTTTTTTGGAAAATTGCTCGTTCCTTTGGGGCTTTAAATCAAACGCACTCTCACGCTGCGCAACTGGTTCACTTTTCTACAAATTTACAGAAAAAGATGGCACATCAGATTCCCCCCTTAAAAGGGGAGGGGGCAAAACTATGTTTCGCAGGGGAAGATGATACCCAGGGAGCAAAATGGTATATATGAAGCTGGGTTGTCTCAAGGGAATCAGCGTCTTTGGGCACTTGAGCTGGCAAAAATCAATTTTGAGCAAAACTGGGGAACAAGAGGCATTCGAAGGGAAAATTTTGATGGGAAAGAGAAAGGAGGCTTTTTCGCATTCTGTAAAGTTTTTAGTTTACAGAAAGAGACAGCTTGTTCCCCGCTTCAATGGGGCTGAACCAGAAACAATTTTTCGAAAGCTTAAAAATCAGGCTCGACCCTCGAGGGGGCCGGGAACGAATTTGGCACGTTGTTTCATACGAAATGCTTGGAAAGGGCCCAAGGAATTTACGCAGTATTAAAATGATGCTGAATTTTCTGATATCAACATAAGACCACAGTTTTGGGGAGCATTACATGTATCCCACCCAAAATTAAAAAAAGATTTTTAAGGGGGCAACGACAGTTTGGTCAATCCAGGGGGCTTTTGAGACCAAACCAAAGCTTTTACCAGCGGGTATAAACAAGTGGTTCCCACCTTTGAGGAGCGTGCAGCTTATTCTGTTTGATAACCTGCTGGGTCTGGGCCCAGAGGTTCGGCTATCTGCGGATTGTGATTAACCACTGCTGGAGGCAGCCGGGGTTGGCTGATCCTTCGAAACAACCGCCCCTTTTTCCGGGGGTCCCGTCCTCTTTTCAAAAGCCGGGGCATGACAAGAGTCAACCTTGGAGAATGAATCCCGTGGGGGGAGAAGTCTCAGCCAACTAAGTCACCGGGGTGACCACGCTTCTCAATTAGGGGACCTGCGGAAGGCAAACTACTCATGGTGCACTCGACAACAGTATCCAGAAAACACCAGCCAGAAGGGCACCATTTCACCGTCAGCGGGGGAGTAAAGGGCAAGCCTTTCATCTGCTTCCTGTGTAAAAAAGTGGTCCATCCGTCCCAACTGCCCCAAAAAACCCCAACCCTTTGGGGGAAAATCTCAATAACCCAGAAACAGCCCCTAAAAAGTAAAAAAGGTATGGCCCCTTATTATTGCAAAAGTCTTATTTCCCCTTTAGGGAAAAATCAGAAAAAACTGAATAAAGACCTTTGAGTAGGAGATATTTTCTCACTTGTAAGGAAGGAAAATTCCCCCCTTTAGAAACACTTCCCTTTAATTTCCCCTTTTTAAATTGGGAAACATTTGGAGGGGCTAATATTCTGCCCCTTTTCATAAAAATTTTTGTACAGTCAAATATTACCTGGGACTTTTACTGTAGGTGTCTCAAAAGGATTCCCCATGAAAGATCCCTTTATTACTGGGGAATAAATTCTACTATTAGTCGGTTTCCCAACCATAATGGTAATTCTTCTCCGGTGTTGGCCATAACCGGGGGAACATCCCCCAAGGGGTTTCGGAAGAATGTTACCTATCCTTGGGCGACTCCGATTCGGAATACCACGTTTTTTATGAGGCACCCCGGCCGGAGCCTCGTAAATCAATGAACAGACCCCCCTCAAGCCTTCCCATTCAAGGTTTCAGGATTGCCAGATGTCTTGTTTCCATGCCCGAGGGGCTGTCCTTCCGGGGAGAACAACGAAAGGACCCTTCTTAAAAAAACGTTTTCAGGGGCCAGGGGAAATCCTTTGGGTCATCCGGTCAAGTTGAAGTTAAAAAAGATTTTTTGATCTGCAAGGGCTTAAGGGGAAGGGCCGGAATTGTAGATAGGTTAGTGGTTCCAACCAAATTTAAAACCTCAAAAATTAAATATAGCTCATAATACTTCATTTAAAGGGCACTTTGGAATTAAAAAAAACCTTGTTAGAAAACACAAAAGAAATTTTTTTGGCCAAAATTAAGAAAGATGTGAAGAATCATTTTGGGGTTTTCCCGGGAAGAGCAAGTAGGGAAACCCGGACATTCCATAAACCTGCACCTCCAACCCCATACCTTGATGGAGAACCTTTTGCAGATTAATTATAGATTGTGTAGGGCCACACCAGGGCAAAGTCTGGAAATCAATATTATTTTACGATTAGGATAAAAGTAACAATTTCCTGAAGGGAATTCCCCCTGCTAGTAAAAATTTTCTAAGCTATTTTAAAGCTTTAACCAAATCATTTCTTGTTTTTGGGATTTCCCAAAACTTTCAAAGTGATAAGACAAATTTACTGCCCAAAACATTTAGGGAAAGTATTAAATAGGTAGGGAAAAATCCACAATTTATCCACGCCTATATCCTCAGTCCCAAGGCCTTGGAAAGATTCCATCAGACTTAAAAACCAGATGAAACTTTTTGCTGCCTTTCCAAAGACTGGGGGAAAACACTACCTTTTTTGCTGTTCTCATCGAGGACTGTGCAAGAGTCTACGGGTAAAATCCGTTTGGCTGATCTTTGGGGACAATGTACGAGGTCCTCTTCGGGGCTCAAAGAAGGATGGATGGGAGAAGACGTTGCTCAACACTCTTTCTGCACAACTTGTAACACTGCAACATCAGGAATTTTTGGTTCAGAGGACATCTACAAACCTTCTTCACGGCTGCTGAAAACAAACCCATCTTTTTGGGAAAGGAAACCTACTTCCACGGGAAAACCCCGCCTCCCAGTGACTTTGCCCCCGTCTGTTGCCCGCCCCATCCACTGCGCCTATAAAACCGCCAGTCTTCTTGTTTTTGCTCCAGTTTCTCCCCCACCACGATGCGTAACACTAACTCCAAGGCCGAGGGACTGTTACCTCATTTTTTGTATATAGTTCTATTTCTTCCTATTAGTCCTAGAATCGGTATTGAACGCCCGGGAGGGCAAAACCCTTACAAAAAAGATATCCAATTGCACGTGCTTAATTTTCAGCTCAACACTCTACAACCCCTTAAAGGGTTCAGGGGGCACGTTATTTTAGCCAAGGCAAAACTAAAGACAGCTCAAAGTAAGAAAAACAAGTATACAAAGCGCAAAATTCCGCTCCTTCCACCGGGAGAAAAGGTGGGGTGCGGGAACCAAAACCGGGGCCACACCTTGAAAGGAAATTTTAACGGGACCTATGCAATTGTAAGTAGATTATCTGATTAAATTAGGGGGTAGCCCCCATTGATAAGACCTCAAAAACAAAAACTTCCACTTTAATCAATTAAAATATTTCCAACCCCAATAAAGCCCCAGTAATGACTCTGTCCTCTACCTCTGAGGAAACACTCTGATTTTTTCATTCTATCTCTGAAATTAATTTTAAATTTTAAATTCTTCCTCCTAAAGGATCCTACCCCTTAATAGGGACTATCGAAAACGCAAGCAACAATTTAAACTGAGCTTCTACAGTCATAATCCTAAAAATTTTTTTGGATGTGCCAAAAAAATGTAATTAGGTTATATATGGAGATGTGGGAAACTCAAAACCAATTAAACTCTCCCCCTACAAGCTAACCCTGAAAAGAAAAGGGTTTACTTCAGCGGGAAATAGAATTTTGTTAAACAATTTTTAGTGAGGATCATTTCCATGGCTTCACCGACATCCTGTGAAGAAGGCTGAGGGGGTTTTTTGATGGTAAGACTACTTAAGGGGAAATGAGGTCACTTTTACAGATGCTTCCCCTTCCTCGTCCTGGATGACAAATTTGCTTTGGGGGAAGGCTACTTTTTGCCCAAAGTTAATCCCTTAAGGTTACTACAGGTCCCTTTGACAAAAGGCAAAGGAAATCTCTGCCTTCGTAATTTCCGGGGTCATCATTACACAGTTACCCCCTCGAATAAAAAAATTCCCCCTCTTCTTTCCAAAAATTATCCCGGGCAATTAAAGGACTTGAAGGCACGGCAGCAACCTGATGAATTGTTGTGGTGTTGATACGGGGGATCAACCCCTTAGTTTTAAGGCCTTTTTGAGCCCTTTTTAAGAGTTCCCATTTAACATTTAATTTATCTAAACTTTCTTTGGCCAGGCCACTGTCCTTTTTAGGCCATGAGTGGTAGTGGGAAAAATTGCACCTAAACTTCTAAAGTTTTTTGCATTTTAAAAAATCCATTCCTCATGAAGAAACTCTTCAACGTTTTCCTAGGCATATAGATTTTACAGAAGATTCGTAAGAATTCTCAGATATTGTTCCCCTCTTCCATCAAAAATTCCCTTTTAAATTGGGCCCCCAGATTTTTCAAACTTCTTTTTTACAAAGCAAAAAAATACTGGTACTGCACCCACTCTTGTCTCCAGACTTTTTCCAAACCTTTTTCATTACAGGGTTTATGCTTTTGGGGTCTGGGGGTTTGGGGGAGACTATTACAAAAAGAAATGAGGAGTTCAGCCTGAGCATACTTTTCAGCCAAGTTCCACCCCATCAAGGGCTTACTCTACCATTGAAAAAGAAGCCCTCGCACTGGACGGCTTTGGAGCATTTCGATGTTTTATGTGGGCCAGACAACGCAGGGGTCACAGTCACATGACACAAACCTCTATAATCTCCAAGCCCTAAGAACCACAACAAAGGGTCATGCACGGACCTAAGACGCAAACCCTACTCACTCAAATTAAAATATTGCCGGAAAGAAAATGTGTTGGCGACCTTATCTAGAGTCTAATATTTTTATTTTTTAGGTTAGGAGTTATATTTTTTGTGGTAACCCCTTTTCACGCTCTTTTTTTTTTTCCCCTGGTGTGGTTTTTTTTTTTTAGTGAGGGGATGCGGGCTACCGTCCGCCTGTATCTTGGACCTATGCTAGCCTGACTGCTGTCTCACTCTGAGTTTAGGGTTTGGCTTTTTGTCACGAGAAAAGCTGAGCTCTGTCTAAGAGTTGGATAGTGGAGAGGAAAGGCGGTCTCATTATTTTGTGCCATGGCAGCACGGTTACCACTGGGAGGTGGCAGCCTAATCCTGAGCCTTCTCGGGGTGGGGGTGTGGCATGCAAAGAGTACGTAACCTTTATTCGTCGCATGTACACACCCTCATTTACAGGCTATCTCCCCCAACCAGCGAACCAGGTTGCTAAGAGTTGATGATGGGGCCCCGACGTTCAACTAGTGACCAGGTTCTAGCCAATAAGAAGATGGTTTTGGCAATCGCAGAGGTTATGTGGGTACCACTCTCCTGTCTGCCCTTGTCATTCCCATTCTAGAGCTGGTTGAAGCACGGTCTGCTATCTTGTGGCTTCTATTTCTGCCTTGCTTACCGTGGAGTGCACTATACTTATCACTGTACATAGTGTACATATTGCTGTTCTAAATTGGTGAAGGATAATATAAGTCTAAACTTTTTCTGCTGTGTTTATTTTGCTCCCATAACACCCGGGATAACAGGCCATTTGGAATCCTGGGTTTTAATACCAACGCTTCACTGGTGAATATGATTCCTCACTATCACTACTAGAATGATCGTCGAGCGCAATAAAATCACAATCCACGTCACTATCATCATCATTACTGAGGTCAGAGGCCTGGCCACGCGAAAATATTAGTTTTCTCTTGCGTTGAGGCACAACCAACCGTGAGTCACGAGTGCCCACACCAGAGGTAGAAGGTTGAGGATCGTCAGGGTTTTCTGCACTATTATCAATATCCTGGTCATTCCTTTCGGTCACTAACTGATCAAAGCCGTAGAATTCGTCTTCATTTCCACTTCCATCAGTGTCAGAACTATCAGATAGGAAGAGGAGAGTCCCAATTTTCCGGGGAGTGAGAGCTGACTTGCGACGAGGCATGGTGAACAAGGGTAACTGAGCCAGCGTTCCCACAATGCTATGCGGGAGCCTAGATTTTTTGTTTATGGTGCACACCCACCATGCAGACCCGTTCTCTCACATGTAGGCCTACGAGCGCTTTCGCGCTAAATTTGACGGCGGTAGAATTTTGGTGTAGATCTACGGTTTGACACTCAACGTCAATCCGTAGATCTACGGGACGGACCCTGAAAGGGTTAAAGCAAGAGGCTTACGACTTCTCTTTTTATTACAGCTAACCTTAGACGCCATCGTCAATGAGAGCCAACTAGTTAACGAAAGAGTAAACGAGAGAACGAGATACAGAGTTGAGACAATGTAAGAACACAAACTGAACAGGTAGTGGACGATCACTTGGTCAGGTGAAATAAATGCGTATTAATATGTGTCTACTTTTATTTCATTCACGTCCATTTGTAAGAGTTCGTAAAACATTTACCTCAATATTTTTTTATTTTAATAATTACCTCACAATACAAATACTCTTACATTGTGTACAAGTTGTACAAGTTAGTTCAGAATAAACAAACAGCAACCCACCATTTTTAGAGTGAATGAAGATAATAATATTAATATTATTATTATTAGTATTAATATTAATAATATTATTATTTTAATAATAATAATAATATTATTATTAATTATAAAAAGCACTAAACCCACAAGGGTCGTGAATTGCTATACATAGAGTAAAGGCATACGAAAAGAATATTTTTCTACAGTTACCCCCCAGTGTTTGACTAGAGAAAACATAATTCTTCCGACACCACCTACACAGCTGCTTTGTAAACAAATCTCATATTTACATCAATTTTTATTCTGAGTGTATATATCATGTTTATATGCTATGTAATGGGTTTCATATATAATTTTGAGGAAAATATCATAGATGGATTAATGAAAATGCCTATATTGATGTAAAATAAGACATTTAGTGTGCCCAAGAGTGATTATTATTACGTAGTATTGGCGTCATGAGTAGAGAGAGACATAGCGATTTTAATGTGTACCTGCACACCAGCACAGTGTGTAAGTATATTTAGGTACAGGTACACATAAGTATAATTAATCAGAGCACATATAAAATATGCAGTAACTTTAAAACACTTGAAATTTTGGAAAGTTTGCTGACATAATAGATGTGGTCACGGAAAATGTAAACAAACCGGGTGGGGGGCGCCGTATACCGCTTGCCGTATAGCAAATTTTGGTCATAATTTGACATCGCCATATTAGCGGAATGCCATAAAGCGGGACCTTACTCTATATATATATTATTTTTTTTTTCTTTTTTTTTCAACAAGTCGGCCGTCTCCCACCGAGGCAGGGTGACCCAAAAAAAGAAAGAAAATCCCCAAAAAGAAAATACTTTCATCATCATTCAACACTTTCACCACACTCACACATTATCACTGTTTTTGCAGAGGTGCTCAGAATACAACAGTCTAGAAGCATACACATATAAAGATACACAACATATCCCTCCAAACTGCCAATATCCCAAACCCCTCCTTTAAAGTGCAGGCATTGTACTTCCCATTTCCAGGACTCAAGTCCGACTATATGAAAATAACCGGTTTCCCTGAATCCCTTCACTAAATATTACCCTGCTCACACTCCAACAGATCGTCAGGTCCCAAGTACCATTCGTCTCCATTCACTCCTATCTAACACGCTCACGCACGCTTGCTGGAAGTCCAAGCCCCTTACCCACAAAACCTCCTTTACCCCCTCTCTCCAACCCTTTCGAGGACGACCCCTACCCCGCCTTCCTTCCCCTATAGATTTATATGTTTCCATGTCATTCTACTTTGATCCATTCTCTCTAAATGACCAAACCACCTCAACAACCCCTCTTCTGCCCTCTGACTAATACTTTTATTAACTCCACACCTTCTCCTAATTTCCACACTCCGAATTTTCTGCATAATATTTACACCACACATTGCCCTTAAACAGGACATCTCCACTGCCTCCAACCGTCTCCTCGCTGCTGCATTTACCACCCAAGCTTCACACCATATAAGAGTGTTGGTACTACTATACTTTCATACATTCCCTTCTTTGCCTCCTAGATAACGTTTTTTGACTCCACATATACCTCAACGCACCACTCACCTTTTTTCCCTCATCAATTCTATGATTAACCTCATCCTTCATAAATCCATCCGCCGGGCACGTCAACTCCCAAGTATCTGAAAACATTCACTTCTTCCATACTCCTCCTTCCCAATTTGATATCCAATTTTTCTTTATCTAAATCATTTGACACCCTCATCACCTTACTCTTTTCTATGTTCACTTTTAACTTCTACCTTTACACACATTCCCAAACTCATCCACTAACCTTTGCAATTTTCTTTAGAATCTCCCATAAGCACAGTATCATCAGCAAAAAGTAACTGTGTCAATTCCCATTTTGAATTGATTCCCCATAATTTAATCCCACCCCTCTCACAAACACCCTAGCATTTACTTCCTTTACAACCCCATCTATAAATATATTAAACAACCATGGTGACATTACACATCCCTGTCTAAGACCTACTTTTACCGGGAAGTAGTTCTCCCTCTCTTCTACACACCCTAACCTGAGCCTCACTATCCTCATAAAAACTCTTTACAGCATTAATAACTTACCACCTATTCCATATACTTGCAACATCTGCCACATTGCTCCTCTATCCACTCTATCATATGCCTTTTCTAAATCCATAAATGCAATAAAAACTTCCCTATCTTTATCTAAATACTGGTTCACTTTATATGCTTCAATGTAAACACCTGATCTACACATCCCCTACCCACTCTAAAACCTCCTGCTCATCCGCAATCCTATTTTGTCTTACCTTAATTCTTTCAATTATAACCCTACCGTACACTTTTCCTGGTAAAACTCAGTAAGTTTATTCCTCTATAATTTTTATACTCTTTTGTCCCCTTTCCCTTTATATAAAGGGACTATACATGCTTTTTCCGCCAATCCCTAGGTCCCTTCCCCTCTTTCATACATTTATTAAACAAAGTACCAACCACTCCAACACTATATCCCCCCTGCTTTTAACATTTCTGTCATGATCCCATCAGTTCCAGCTCTTTACCCCCTTTCTTTTTACGTAATGCCTCACGTACCTCCCCCACACTTACATTCTGCTCTTCTTCACTCCTAAAAGATGGTATACCTCCCTGACCAGTGCATGAAATTACTGCCTCTGTTTCTTCCTTAACATTTAAAAGTTCCTCAAAATATTCTCGCCATCTACCCAATACCTCCATCTCCCCATCTAACTAACTCCCCTACTCTGTTTTTAACTGACAAATCCATATTTTCCTAGGCTTTCTTAAACTTGTTAAACTCACTCCAAAATTTTTCTTATTTTCATTAAAATTTCTTGACAGTGCCTCTCCCACTCTATCATCTGCTCTCCTTTTGCACTCTCTCACCACTCTCTTTACCTTTCTTTTACTCTCCTATACTCTGCTCTTCTTATAACACTTCTGCTTTGTAAAAAACCTCTCATAAGCTACCTTTTTCTCTTTTATCACACCCTTTACTTCACATTCCACCAATCACTCCTCTTTCCCCCTGCCCCACCCCCCCTAAACCACAAACTTCTGCCCCACATTCTAATACTGCATTTTTAAAACTATTCCAACCCTCTTCACCCCCCCACTACTCATCTTTGCACTAGCCCACCTTTCTGCCAATAGTCGCTTATATCTCACCCGAACTTCCTCCTCCCTTAGTTTATACACTTTCCACCTCCCTCTTACTTGTTGTTGCCACCTTCCTCTTTTCCCATCTACTCTTACTCTAACTGTAGCTACAACTAAAAAAAATGATCCCATTATATCAGTTGCCCCTCTATAAAAAATGTACATCCTGGAGCCTACCCATCAACCTTTTATCCACCAATACATAATCTAATAAACTACTTTCATTACGTGCTACATCATACCTTGTATATTTATTTATCCTCTTTTTCATAAATATGTATTACTTATTACCAAATTTTTTTTCTACACATAGCTCAATTAAAGGCTCCCCATTTACATTTACCCCTGGCACCCCAAATTTACCTACTACTCCTTTTCCATAACATTTTTACCCACTTTAGCATTGAAATCCCCAACCAAACCCTTCTCTCACCTTGATCAAAACTCCCCACGCATTCACTCAACATTTCCCAAAATCTCTCTCTCCCCCTCTACACTTCTCTCTTCTCCAGGTGCATACACGCTTATTAAACCCACTTTTTTACATCCAATCTTTTTTTAAATCCACATAATCCTTGAATTAAAAACATTTATAGTCCCCCCTTTTCCTGCCATAGCTTATCCTTCAACATTATTGCTACTCCTTCTTTAGCTCTAACTCTATTTGAAATCCCTGACCCAATCCCATTTATTCCTCTCCACTGAAACTCTCCCACCCCCTTCAGCTTTGTTTCACTTAAAGCCAGGACATCCAGCTTCTTCTCATTCATAACATCCACAATCATCTCTTTCTTATCATCTGCACAACATCCACGCACATTCAGACTTCCCACTTTGACAATTTTCTTCTTCTTATTCTTTTTAGTAATCTTTACAGGAAAAGGGGTTACTAGCCCATTGTTCCCGGCATTTTAGTTGACTTTTACAACACGCATGGCTTACGGAGGAAAGATTCTTATTCCACTTCCCCATGGATATAAAACGAAAATTAATAAGACCAAGAACTATTAAGATAAAATCAAAGAAAACTCAGATGAGTGTGTATAAATAAATGTGTACATGTATGTGTAGTGTGACCTAAGTGTAAGTAGAAGTAGCAAGACGTACCTGTAATCTTGCATATTTATGAGACAGACAAAAGACATCAGCAATCCTACCATCATGTAAAACAATCACAGGCTTCGTTTCACACTCACTTGGCAGGACGGTAGTACCTCCCTGGGTGGTTGCTGTCTACCAACCTACTACTAATATATATATATATATATATATATATATATATATATATATATTATATATATATATATATATATATATATATATATATATATAAATATTACACACACACACACACACACCTACCATCCGACTTACGACCAAGCTTGGTTCCGACCAACCGGTCGTAAGTCGAAATGGACGTAAGTCAAACCTTTGAAAATTGCCGACATATTGGGTAGGGCATAATGTCAAAACTTTCCTATATAAACTACCTACATAATACTGTAATGTACAATCATTATTTCATTCTTTTTACCATAATCTACTTCTATTGTTGTATTTTAATTATTTATGTACTGTTGTTATGACCAAGGTCATAATAAGATTAATTTATATGTATTATCCACTTAATATTATACTCGGGGTTTCTTTAATATTAGCAAGTGGTAGATTTCGCCCCATTACGGAGTGACGACTTTAATCGGGAAAATTTAGTGAAAGAACAGCTTGAAGACCCATCGTTGAAAGGGGCAAGGGATCAAGCGCTTACTGAGATGGAAGCTGAGGGTAAGGAAGAATGTTTTTATTACTCTGACGGAATCCTGATGAAGAAATTTCCGTCGACTTCAGTTAATTCATGTCTCAATCCAAAACATTTCTTGGTTTTACCTGTCCGATTTTGGGAGTTATCATTGGAAGTGGCACATTCTAGCCCCATGGGCGGACATTTGGGAATAAGAAAGACTAGGAAAATTAGCCCAATATTTCTTCTGGCCCAAGATGAAGGATACCGTGACTGAGTACTTGAGAAACTGTGCTATTTGCCAGCTCATTGGAAAGCCTGCACAAAAACCTCCTCCTGCGCCCCTCTTACCTATTGCCGTAGAAGGTGAACCCTTCTCTCGGTTCGTAATAGACTGTGTGGGACCTCTCCAAAAAACTAGGCTTGGCAATCAACATCTTCTTACTATAATGGATACGGCTACTCGGTATGCAGAGGCTGTGCCCCTACGCAAGATTAGTGCCAAGACTATTGTGAGAGCCCTATTTAGATTCTTCACACAGTTCGGATTCCCTAAGGAGATTCAATCTGACAGAGGGACGAATTTCACATCAAAGATTTTCCGTGAAGCTATGTCCAGAGTTGGAGTTAAACCCATTGTTTCAACACCATACACCCACCAAACCCAGGGTGTTATAGAGAGGTTTCACCAAACCCTGAAGATCATGATGAGGGCATACTGTGAGCAGTTCTCAACAGACTGGGATGAAGGTATTCCTTTCCTCCTCCTTGCCTTAAGAGAGAGCAAACAGGAAAGTTCAGGATATAGTCCTTTTGAACTCATTTATGGTCATGCGGTCCGAGGACCGTTAGTAATGCTAAAAGACATCTGGTTGTGCAAAAGTGGAGCCTTTTAGATTGTTCTAATTCGATTCCCACGGGCAATTGCAAGGAGAACACTTAGTTTTTAACTCGCAATTGGACGCTACAACCTCAGATCAACTCAAAAACCGTTGAATAAAGTTATACAAGACTGCTGCTGAAGTCATTAAATGTAGGAGACAAAGTTTAGCTTTAAAGCCGGTGCAAGGTTCCTTACCTCTGCACCCTAAGTATGAGGGTCCAATGGAGGTTGATTAAGAAGTTATGTAGGGTCAAATTATGTGTAAAAACATCATGGTGAAGAAAGTGACCAACTTACCATATACGTGGACCCCCGGCATAAACGGTATGAATTCCGTTGCAACTAGAGCTCATTGTTATGAGAAATTATCGTTATGGAAATGATTTTACGTTCCATAAAAATTGGGAGACTCAAATTAAGCCGTGCAAGCAACCCAAAAGTATGAGAAAAAAAAAGTTTTACACTGAAATATACATTGTCCTAACACAAAAAGAAGGATCACGACACATATCAGTAGAGTACGTATATGCACAGTATGATATTGTATGTACTTACTCGTTATGCTAATGAAGAATAATGGACAACTTCAACTTTATTGAAGATCACAATGATGATAGAGAAAGTTGTTCCTGGAAGTTACTTTTCCTGAGTACAAGGTCTGTTGGCATTTCTTCACAAACAGGCCTTATCACACGTGTATTTGCACTACGATTCTTAAATCACTCATAACAACCTTTGCGCTTTAAAATTCACAATATATGAGCACTAGTCCTGGGTTTGTTCCCTGTTCACCTGGGTGTGTAGTCGACCTGTGTGGGTTGCATTCCTGGAGAACAGATTAGACCCATGTGATATAGTTTTAGAGAGTCCTCGATGATCACGACTTTGCTGGTTTAATTCACTGGGTGGCATACCTCCAGGGTTTTCCTGTTCACTGGTATATGGTGTTTCACGGAACGATTAAGGACACCCAAGAACACTTCTCACATCTTCGAGTGATTCACTGACTTTGTGGTGTTCATGCAGCAGCAGCTGTGGTGCAGCCTGCCAGGTGAACAGCACGGTTGGTTCACGTAGCCAGCTGACATGTCCAATCTTTATCAGCTGACATGGTGGCAGCAGCAGCAGCTGTGGTACATGATTTATCACCCTTTTTAGCCACAGGTTGGTGCACAAAGCTTTTGGACCCATGGTGGCTTTAGCAGTCGTGTCAGCACTATAAATATGGAATAATACACAATGTATGCGAATGTATGCATGCAACCGGGCCACACCTGGCTTGTACAATACACTGACGCAGGCAGGCGCTGCAGCTGGAGGGAAGGTTCGGGACCGAGTCATGTTCAGAAACACGAACTGATGGTCATACAAACATGTACCGTGGTGCAGCAGCAGCTGACTGATCAGCAACAGCTGACTGGTCAGCAACAGCTGACTGAATCGGCAACAGTACATGTTCCAGCAACAGCTGATGGTCCACACAGCTGACTGATCCAGCACAGCTGACTGATCCAGCAACAGCTGACTGATCCAGCAACAGCTGACTGATCCAGCAACAGCTGACTGGTCCAGCAACAGCTGACTGATCCAGCAACAGCTGACTGGTCCAGCAACAGCTGACTGGTCCAGCAACAGCTGACTGATCCAGCAACAGCTGACTGTCCAGCAACAGCTGACTGGTCCAGCAACAGCTGACTGGATCCAGCAACAGCTGACTGGTCCAGCAACAACTGACTGGTCCAGCAACAGCTGACTGATCCAGCAACAGCTGACTGATCGAGCAACAGCTGACTGATCCAGCAACAGCTGACTGGTCCAGCAACAGCTGACTGGTCCAGCAACAGCTGACTGATCCAGCAACAGCTGACTGATCCAGCAACAGCTGACTGTCCAGCAACAGCTGACTGATCCAGCAACAGCTGACTGATCCAGCAACAGCTGACTGATCCAGCAACAGCTGACTGATCCAGCAACAGCTGACTGATCCAGCAACAGCTGACTGGTCCAGCAACAGCTGACTGGTCCAGCAACAGCTGACTGATCCAGCAACAGCTGACTGATCCAGCAACAGCTGACTGATCCAGCAACAGCTGACTGGTCCAGCAACAGCTGACTGTCATCAACGCTGACGACAGCAACAGCTGACTGTCCAGCAACAGCTGACTGATCCAGCAACAGCTGACTGGTCCAGCAACAGCTGACTGGTCCAGCAACAGTTGACTGATCCAGCAACAGCTGACTGATCCAGCAACAGCTGACTGATCCAGCAACAGCTGACTGATCCAGCAACGGCTGACTGATCCAGCAACAGCTGATCGTGGTGCAGCAGCAGCTAACTGACCCAGCAACAGCTGACTGGTCCAGCAACAGCTGATCGTGGTGCAGCAGCAGCTGATTGATCCAGCAACAGCTGACTGGTCCAGCAACAGCTGATCGTGGTGCAGCAGCAGCTGACTAATTCAGCAACAGCTGACTGGTCCAACAACAGCTGATCGTGGTGCAGAAGCAGCTGACTGATCCAGCAACAGCTGACTGGTCCAGCAACAGGTGATTGAGATGCAACAGCAGCTAACTGATCCAGCAACAGCTGACTGGTCAAGCAACAGCTGACCGTGGTGCAGCAGCAGCTGACTGTGGTATGATAGTATTTCTCACCCTTTTTACCACTGGGTTAGCACTAGAGGCTTTCTTGGGGCCCATGGTCACTTATTTTGCAGATGAAATCACCAAAAACGCTGTAATAATACGAAATGTTCCGATTGTATGCTTGGATGTTACTGCGGAGGCTGGCTTGTAAACAATGCCACCAGCGGAACATGTGAAGCTGGCTCAGGCCGCACATTAGAAGCATCTCGGACCTCGGACGAATAGCGTTGAGCGAGTTTTTTAGCGGTATGCGAGGCAAAATTTTAGTGATAAAATGTATCGGTATGCAGATTTAACATTATGTGATGCCAACGGTATGCGAGGGTCCACTGTAAATCCGCTAAAGAAATACTACGAAGGGCTTGTCCCTGTGGCTGCAGTGAGGACACAAGAAGGTGACTCAAGTAAAGAAGATTGTTCACGTGGAGTAGAGATAAGACTGAAGAACTCGGAAATAATGGAAACCTTAGAAAAAGGCTTAGATGGCCCGGTGGCCTGGTGGCTAAAGCTCCCGCTTCACACACGGAGGGCCCGGGTTCGATTCCCGGCGGGTGGAAATTCGACACGTTTCCTTACACCTGTTGTCCTGTTCACCTAGCAGCAAACAGGTACCTGGGTGTTAGTCGACTGGTGTGGGTCGCATCCTGGGGGACAAGATTAAGGACCCCAATGGAAATAAGTTAGACAGTCCTCGATGACGCACTGACTTTCTTGGGTTATCCTGGGTGGCTAATCCTCCGGGGTTAAAAATCCGAACGAAATCTTATCTTATCTCGGTAACTTAGAAAAGGAAAGAGCAAGTGAAATCCAAGACTTGATTTTCACTTATAGAAGTCTCTTTGGAGATATCCCCAGACAGTGCACCATGGGGATCCACAATGTGGACGTGCAAGGAGCTGCTCCAGTTAATCAAGCTCCGTATAGAGTCAGCCCAGTAAAGAATAAAGCTCTGCGGGAGGAAATAAGTTTCTTGTTTGATCATGGTTTGACTGAACATAGCAAAAGCCCTTGGGCTTCACAGTGTGTCCTTGTACCTAAGTCGGACGGTTCATTTAGAATGTGTACCGACTATCAGAGAGTAAATTCCCTAACAGTGCCTGACGGATTCCCCCTTCCTAGGGGTGACGACCTAATAGACAGCATCTCCAGTGCTAAGTATGTCAGTCGTTTGGACCTCCTGCGTGGTTATCAAGTGCCGTTATCGTCCCGAGCGCAGGAGATTTCTTCTTTCACCGTGCCTGGAGGCCTGTTTAACTACAGGGTGATGCCCTTCGGGCTCTGCAACGCAGCCTCGACCTTCCAGAGGCTTATGAATCAGCTAACGTATGACTTGGAAGGACCGGAAGCCTACCTAGATGATCTGGTAGTATTCAGCGATGACTGGCCTCAACACCTGATTCGGCTGGAAGCACTCTTGAAAAGGCTAGATGAACACCATTTTACCTTCAACCTTGCTAAGTGTGAGTTTGGTCTGGCCCGGATAAAATAGCTGGGATTTAATATAGGGCAAGGCACGGTTGCCCCCGTTAATGCAAAGATTCATGCTATTATGGATTTTCCTGCTCCGCAAGACAAGAAAGGTGTACAGAGGTTTCTAGGGATGGCCGGTTACTACCGCCGGTTTTGCCCTAATTTTTCACAAGTGGCAGCACCCCTGTTTGAACTTACAAGTTCTAAAGTTCCTTTTAAATGGACGGCTACAAGTGAGTTAGCCTTTACTCGTCTAAAGCATCTACTTTGTTCCTCTCCAGTTCTACAGAGTCCGGTGTTCGACGCTCCCTTTACTTTACAAGTGGATGCCAGCGAGTATGCAGTCGGAGCTGTTCTTCTACAACCTTCCTCCTCTTCTGATCTTTTACACCCAGTCTGTTATTTTTCAGCAAAATTGAAACCCCATCAAATAAGTGATGCAACCATTGAAAAGGAGGCACTGGCATTGGTCTTAGCCTTGGAACACTTTGAGGTCTATCTCGGGACTACCCCTCATAAAATTAGAGTAAAAACAGATTGTCCATGGGGAAGTGGAAAAGAATCTTTCCTCCGTAAGCCATGCGTGTCGTATGAGGCAACTAAAATGCCGGGAGCAATGGGCTAGTAACCCCTTCTACTGTAGACATTTACTAAAAAAAGAAAAGAAGAAAAACTTTATAAAACTGGGATGCTTGAATGTGCGTGGATGTAGTGCGGATGACAAGAAACAGATGATTGCTGATGTTATGAATGAAAAGAAGTTGGATGTCCTGGCCCTAAGCGAAACAAAGCTGAAGGGGGTAGGGGAGTTTCAGTGGGGGGAAATAAACGGGATTAAATCTGGAGTATCTGAGAGAGTTAGAACAAAGGAAGGGGTAGCAGTAATGTTGAATGATCAGTTATGGAAGGAGAAAAGAGAATACGAATGTGTAAATTCAAGAATTATGTGGATTAAAGTAAAGGTTGGATGCGAGAAGTGGGTCATAATAAGCGTGTATGCACCTGGAGAAGAGAGGAATGCAAAGGAGAGAGAGAGATTTTGGGAGATGTTAAGTGAATGTATAGGAGCCTTTGAACCAAGTGAGAGAGTAATTGTGGTAGGGGACCTGAATGCTAAAGTAGGAGAAACTTTTAGAGAGGGTGTGGTAGGTAAGTTTCGGGTGCCAGGTGTAAATGATAATGGGAGCCCTTTGATTGAACTTTGTATAGAAAGGGGTTTAGTTATAGGTAATACATATTTTAAGAAAAAGAGGATAAATAAGTATACAAGATATGATATAGGGCAAAATGACAGTAGTTTGTTGGATTATGTATTGGTAGATAAAAGACTGTTGAGTAGACTTCAGGATGTACATGTTTATCGAGGGGCCACAGATATATCAGATCACTTTCTAGTTGTAGCTACACTGAGAGTAAAAGGTAGATGGGATACAAGGAGAATAGAAGCATCAGGGAAGAGAGAGGTGAAGGTTTATAAACTAAAAGAGGAGGCAGTTAGGGTAAGATATAAACAGCTATTGGAGGATAGATGGGCTAATGAGAGCATAGGCAACGGGGTCGAAGAGATATGGGGTAGGTTTAAAAATGTAGTGTTAGATGTGTTCAGCAGAAGTTTGTGGTTACAGGAAAGTGAAGGAGACAGTGAAGGAGTGAAACCTGAACAAGTGTTTAATTGTGACGGAATAGGCCTGTTTTGGAAGAAAATGCCAAGGAGGACCTACTACTCAGGAGGAAATGGCACTCCCAGGACATAAGCCTATGAAAGACAGGCATACTCTTCTCATGTGTTCCAATGCTGGTGGTGATTGCAAAGTGAAGCCTTTATTAGTGTATCACTCTGAAACTCCCAGAGCATTCAAGCAAAAGAATATCCTCAAGGCTAATTTGTGTGTGCTGTGGAGGACAAACAGTAAGGCATGGGTCACTAGGGACTTTTTATATGACTCGTTACACCAAGCATTTGCCCCCAATGTGAAAAATTACCAAACTGAAAAGAAATTAGACCTTAAGTGCCTCCTGGTGTTAGACAATGTCCCTGGTCATCCTACAGACTTGGCAGAGCGACTTTGTGGGGACATGAGCTTCATTAAGGTCAAGTTTTTGCCTCCTAATACCACTCCTCTCCTGCAGCCCATGGACCAGCAGGTTATTGCAAACTTCAAAAAACTGTACACAAAAGCTCTGTTTGAAAGGTGCTTTGTAGTGACCTCAGAAACTCAACTGACTCTAAGAGAGTTTTGGAGAGAGCACTTTAACCCTTTCAGGGTCCAAGGCCCAAATCTGGAGTCACGCACCAGTGTCCAAGAATTTTCAAGAAAAAAATTTGTTATTTTTTCTTATGAAATCGTAGAGAATCTTTTTGTGAAGGTAATAAAACAAAAAGTACAAAATTTGGTGGAAAATTGACGAAATTATGCTCTCGCGAATTTTGATGTGTCAGCGATATTTACGAATCGGCGATTTTGCCGACTTTGACTCCCATTTTAGGCTAATTACATTATTCCAATCAACCAAATTCTTAGCTATTTCACTAGTATTACTTCTATTCTATCGATTGAGCACAAGAAATCGCCAAGTCAACTGTTTCAACTACAAAATAAAGTGATCGGAAATTGTTAATTTGGCCAATTTAACACAAAGTTCAAAATATTCCAATTTCAAAATAGGGTCCAGAATAAACAATGTAGGCATTCCTGGCACTAAACTAACATTTCCTCTGTTCATTAGTTATGTTTTGAGGCTTTACAAATAAATTCCATTTTGATTTTTTATTCACATAATGAATTTTTATTCACACCAAAAAATAGAAGATTTACTGTTATGCAATACTGTAATAATTGTATAAATATCATCACCATATTTGTGAATGTATATTAGACCCACCAGCTGACGTGTATTAGACGTGTGAGGTCGTTCGTTTACTCTTGAATATCGGCAAAAATTTAACATTTCCGCTACTTTGAGCTCAGTTTCAAGCCATTTCCAGTGCTAAAACCAATCAAAATCATCTCTATATCAGTAATATGTCTTCCATTCTATCAAATGAGACCAAGAAATCGCAAATACAACTATAAAAAACATACGAAAAAACACTGCAAATTTGCTGTTTTAATCGAAAAATCATGATTTCAGTTTTTTTCTCTCATTATACACAGTGTGCTGCAGGATCTGTTTTATGTGGTGCACACATACCACATAGATGTATTCTCTCATATCTAGGCCAAAATGTACCACTCACAGTTTATCAGAGTGAGCTGAGCTCATGGCGTAGATCTACGGTTTGGACACTCACCGTAAAGCCGTAGATCTACGGGACGGACCCTGAAAGGGTTAATATCCTCAATTGTGTAAACCTTATAGGTAAGGCTTGGGAGGGAGTGACTAAGAGGACCCTGAACTCTGCTTGGAAGAAACTGTGGCCAGAATATGTAGACCAAAGGGATTCTGAAGGATTTGAGGCTAACCCTGAGAATCCTATGCCAGTTGAGAAATCAATTGTGGCATTGGGGAAGTCCTTGGGGTTGGAGGTTAGTGGGGATGATGTGGAAGAGTTGGTGGAGGAGGACAATGAACTAACCACTGATGAGCTGCTAGATCATCTTCATCAGCATGAGGCCGCTGAGAGAGAGAGAGACAGAGAGAGACACAGAGAGACAGAGACAGAGATAAAGTCAGTTGATCAAATGAAAATACTGGCCCACAGATGGTTCCAACTTCATCCTGTTCCATACTTGTATGTCTCATAACAATAAAAATGCTTTCAAATGAGATGATATAGGAAACAGCTCTTAGCTTGTCAATAAAGCTAGGGATCCTTAACCTTGTCAAACCCTGTGTAAAAAAAAAAAAAAGAAAGAGAAAGAGAGAGAGAGAAAAGAGAAAGAGAAAATGAGAAAAAAGAAAGAAAGAAAGAAAGAGAAGAGAGGAGAGAGAGAGAGAGAGAGAGAGAGAGAGAGAGAGAGAGAGACAGAGAGAGAGAGACAGAGAGAGAGAGACAGAGAGAGAGAGACAGAGAGAGAGAGACAGAGAGAGAGAGAGAGAGAGAGAGAGACAGAGAGAGAGAGACAGAGAGAGAGACAGAGAGAGAGAGAGAGAGACAGAGAGAGAGAGAGAGAGAGAGAGAGAGAGAGAGAGAGAGAGACAGAGACATTTTTGGATGACAGGACTCCAGAAAATTTTGCAAGAATTGCTGGCTACACCTCATGGATGAGAAGAGACAGGCAAGGGCAAGGAGGAGGTGTTGCTGTGTGCTTCTCTAAAAGTGTACATGCCCAGCACATTGATGTTGCCACCACTACACATCTTGAAATAATGTTCTTCAAGCTCTGTATAAACACTAGTACCTCTGTACTGGCATATGCAATGTACAGACTTCAGTAGCAACATGCAGACCCTATCAACTTCCTAATGGAAAATATTGACTCCCTTCTGCTACAACACAACTGTCAACATATTATAATTGTTGGTGACCTCAACCAGCACCTTATACAGAGGGACTTTGATGACCTTCTTGCAGTGTTTGACATGAGAAACTTTGTTGATTTCCCTAC
>NC_069409.1:32944062-32970023 GCF_026875155.1 Cherax quadricarinatus
GGGGTAAAAGGGTGAGAAATACTATCGAAATACAGTGGACCCTCGACCAACAACATTAATCCGTTCCTGAGAGCTCATCTTTAATGGAAATTATTGTTAGTTGAGTTAATTTTCCCCACAAGAAATAATGGAAATCAAATTAATCTGTGCAAGACACCCAAAAGTATTGAAAAAAAAAAATTTTACCACATGAAATATTAATTTTAATACATACAAACTGAAGAAGACATGTACAATTACACGACACTTACCTATTGAAGATCTGGTGATGTTTGGATGGGATGCGACGAGGGGAGAGTGTGGATGGTGTTAGTGTTTAGAAGGGAATCCCCTTCAATTAGGACTTGAGGTGTTAAATCCTTTTCTGGGGTTACTTCCTTTTCTTCTTTAATGCCACTAGGACCAGCTTGAGTCACTGGACCTCTGTTGCACAACATATCTGTCCATAGAGGCCTGTACCTCCCGTTCCTTTATGACATTCCTAAAGTGTTTCACAACATTGTCAGTGTCACAATTAAACACTTGTTCAGGTTTCAATTCTTCACTGTCTATGTACTCCTTGAATTCCTGCACATATTTTTCAGCTGCTCTTTGGTCTGAACGGGCAGCCTCACCATGCCTTATCACACTATGTATGCCACTACGATTCTTAAATCTCTCAAACCAACCTTTGCTGGCCTTAAATTCACTCGCATCACCACTAGTTGCAGGCATTTTTCTAATTAAATCCTCATGCAACTTCCTAGCCTTTTCACATATGATCGCTTGAGAGATGCTATCTCCTGCAATAAAAGTCTCTCAACATCTTCTATCACTTTCAATCTCAGTTTCGAAAACATAGTTGCACCTTTGGCAAGAACAGCTTCCTTGATTGCTGTTTTCTTGGCCACAATAGTAGCGATGGTTGATTGGGGTTTTGTGTACAACCTGGCCAGCTCGGAGACACGCACTCCACTTTCATACTTAGCAATGATCTCTTTCTTCATATCCATAGTAATTCTCACCCTTTTTGCTGTAGGGTTGGCACTAGAAGCTTTCTTGGGGCCAATGGTGATTTATTTTGCAGGTGCAATCACTAAAAACGCTGTGATAATATGAAATGTTCCGATTGTATGTTTGGATGGGACCTGCGGTGGTTGGCTGGCTTGTAAACACTGGCCACAAGTGGACGCGTCTCAAACGGAACGAATCGTGTTGGTCGAGTTTTTCAGCGCTAGTCGAGGCAAAATTTTTTGCGTTAAAATGTATCGCTGGTCGGATTTAACATTAGACGATGCCATCGTTGGTCGTGGGTCCACTGTACTATTGTACCTTGGTCATCTGTTCTGCACACCGTCAACTGTTGCTGCATCACTGTAAGCTGTACTACTCGAAAATATGGAGAGACTGTTGTTGGTGTGGCTTAACGAGAAACAGTTACTGAGGAACAATTAACCCCAGAGGGTTAAACCACTCAGGATAACCCAAGAAAATCAGTGAGTCATTGAGGACTGTCTAACTGATTTCCATGGGGTCCTTAATCTGTCCCCCAGGATGTGACCCACACCAGTCGACTAACACCCAGGTGAACAGGAAAAAATGCATATAACTATCCCCCCCCTTTTTTTTTTTTTTTTTTTTTTTTTTTTTTTTTTTTTTTTTTTTTTTTATGGAAATGTATATTTCATGAAGAAAAAAATTTTCTTTTTTTAATACTTTTGGCTGTCTGGAATGAATTAATTGGATTTCCATTATTTCTTATGGGGGAAAATTAATTTGGCTAACGATAATTTCGTCTAATGATGAGCTGTCAGGAACGGATAAATATCATTAGCCCAGGGCCCTGTATTTCAATTACCCACTAAAGTGATCAGAAATTGGTAATTTGGCCAATTTCACACAGTTCAAAATATTCCAATTTCAAAATAGGGTCCCCGAATAAATTATGTAGGCATTCCTGGCACTAAAATAACATTTCCTCTGTTTATTAGTTACGTTTTCTGGCTTTTCAGATGAATTCCATTTCTATTTTTTATTCACATAGAATTTTTATTCACTTGATGATGTTTTGCCCTATTTTAATAATTTTATGAAATTAGCACATTTGTGAACATATATTAGACCCACCAGTTGACGTGTATTGGATGCATGACATCATTTGTTTACTCTTGAGCGTCTACAAAAATCAAACATTTTTGCTACTTTGAGCTCATTTTCGACCTATTTTCATTGCTAAAACCAGTCAAAATTATCTCTGTTTCTATAATATATATTACATTCTATCAAATGAGACCAAGAAACAGCAATTACAATCATAAAAACCATACAAAAATACACTGCAAAATTGCTGTTTTAATCCAAAAACACAGTTGCAGTTTTTTTCTTGTTATGTACTGCAGGGTTTGTTTTATATGGTGCACACTTGCCACATCAATGCATTCTCTCATATCTAGGCTCAGATTTACTGTTCACAACTTGTCTGATTGAGCTGAGCTCATGACATAGTGCTATGGCTTGAACCCTGGCTTCAAAGCTGTAGAACCACAGGACGGACCCTCAGAAGGTCAAAGAAGGGGTTTGGGATATTGGCAGTCTGGAGTGACATGTAAACTGTCATATCTCAGTGCCTGTGCAAAGACAGTGATTATATATGAGTGATGGTGAAAGTGTTGAATGATGAAAGTTTTTTCTTTCTTTTTGGGTCACCCTGGCTCAGTGGGAATCTGCCAGTGTGTTAAAAAAAAGTCTTTTTCAGATACTGATGTTTCTTCAAGAATCTAATATAAATATTCAAGAATAAGTGTGTATTAGAGCATTACAGTATTTTTTTCCTACTTAGAAAGTGAGGAGAGCCGCAAGATGATTTTGTCTACAGCGTGTTCAAGATTGCAGGCAATTGAGGAAGAAGGTGAAGATGCTCAGAGAGATTCTATGGTAAACTGGTTGACCAATCTTAAACTCCATCTTAAATGCACTGCTCTTATTCATCCACCACCGCCTATAAATTATGTGAGTATGAATATAAAGTTTGGGTACAAGTGTTAATTCAGGAATTATGGAAATTCAAATGAGAGTGAATGCTGACTGTAGATTATAATACAGTAGGGCCCCACTTATACAGCAGGTTAGGTTCCAGGCTACTGCCGTAAAGTGGAACACCCTTTTTTCCACTTATAAATGTGTATAAATACTAGATAACAAGTTTACACTAACATATATTAAGTTAGCAATAGAACTAGGCATTAAAAAACAATAAAAAAGTAAAATACACATATAGTACACTCGTTACTTACCTTAAAATATTTGTAGTCTTAACCCTTTGACTGTCGCGGCCGTATATGTACGTCTTACGAGGTACCGTGTTTGACGTATATACTATACTCATAAATTCCAGCGGCTTCAAATCAAGCAGGAGAAAGCTGGTAGGCCCACATGTGAGAGAATGGGTCTGTGTGGTCAGTGTGCACCATATAAAAAAAATCCTGGAGCACGCAGTGTATAATGAGAAAAAAAAAACTCCGACTGTTTTTTTTAATTAAAATGCCAACTTTGTGGTCTATTTTCGTATAGTATTATGGTTGTATTCTCATTTCTTGGTCTCATTTGATAGAATGGAAAACATATTATAGAAATAGAGGTGATTTTGATTGATTTTACTATAAAAAAAAAACCTAGAAATGGAGCTCAAAGTAGGGGAAATGTTTGATTTTTGCCAATGTTCAAAAGTAAACAAATGATGCCATTGTCCAATAAATGTCCAATTAGCCATTCTAATATGCAGTCACGAATGAGTTGATGTTATTTATACAATTATTACAGTATTGCAGTAGTCTGCATAATAGTAAGTCTTCTATTTTTGTTTGAATAAAAATTCAAAATAGAAAGCAAGAGTAATATCAGAGGGGACTAGAGATGTGACTGATGAACAAAGAAAATGTTATTTAGAGCCAGGAATGTCTACATTGTTCATTCTGGACCTTATTTTGAAATTGTCATATTTTTTATTTTTCATGAAATTGGCCAAATTCCAAATTTCTGACCACATTATTAGGTAGTTGAAATCGGTAAATGGGCATTTTCTTGTACTCAATCGATAGAAAAAATGGAGTTCTAAAGAAATAGCTATGAGTTTGGGCGACTGGAACAATGGAATTAGCTGAAAATAGGGCTCAAAGTTGGCGAAATCGCCGATTTGTAAACATCGCTGAGGTCGCTAACTTCGCGAGAGCATAATTCCGTCAGTTTTCCATCAAATTTCGTTTTTTTTGGTGTCATTACAATCGGGAAAAGATTCTCTATCATTTCATAAGAAAAAATAATTTTTTTTTTTAAATTTTGCGACACCAGGAGACACCTCAGGATTGGGGGTTGCGACAGTCAAAGGGTTAATCTAGGGTGAGATGAGTAGTATGTGTGGTAGTCAGTCAGGCTACCATACCAGGCCACCCCACCCACACATAATATTCTATGACATTTAAGCATCCCAAACCGATAAAATGCATATACGTACAATGGACCCCCACCTTACAAATGCATAGTGTTACATTAAATCCCCCATACAAAGCATTTGAATGCAAAAATTTTGCCTCGCCTCATGATAAAAAACTCGCCTTACGTGATTCATCTGGGACGCATCCCACGTGTGGCCTCAGCGCCAGTGTTTACAAGCCAACCAGTGCGGTCCCATCTACGCATACATTCGGTACATTTCACATTATCCCAGTATTTTTAGTGCTTATAAACTGCAAAATAAGTCACCATGGACCCCAAGAAAGCTTCTAGTGCCATCCCTGTGGTAAAAAGGGCAAGAATTAGTATGGAATTGAGAAAAGAGATCAAGGAAATGTGTTCAAAGTGGGTTGAACTGCAAACCTTTACGGATGAAAATCACCCTGACACAGCTACTGCAAGCCGTGTTGGCAACTTGTACAATGACAATGTTATGGCTCATTTTAGGAAAGTCTTAAAGGAACGGGAGGTACAGAGCTCTATGGACAGATTTGTTGTGTGACAGAGATTCAGTGACTCTCAAGCTGGTCCTAGTGGCATTAAAAGAAGAAGGGAAGTAACCCCGGAAAAGGACTTGCTACCTCCAGGTAAACCTCAAGTCCTAATGGAAGGGGATTTCCCTTCTAAACAATAACTTCCACACTCTCCCCTCCTCCCATCCCATCAATCATCACCAGGTCTTCAATAAAGGTAAGTGTCATGTATTCTATTCTTAGTAGAGTAGTAATTGTGCATGTCTTCTTCAGTTTGTGTGTATTAAAATTAATATTTCATGTGGTAAAAAAAAAAAATTTTTTCATACTTTGGGGTGTCAGGAAGGGATTAATTTGATTTCCATTATTTCTCATGGGGAAAATTAATTCGGCTGACGATAAGTTCGGCTTACGATGAGCTATCAGGAACAGATTAATATTGTAAGGCGGGGTCCACTGTACAGTTCACTCATTACTTACCTTAAAAATATTTGTAGTCTTAATCTAGGGTGAGATGAGTAGTATTTATTGTAAGAAATCAAGTGTGGTATGTATGGTAGTCAGCCGGGCTACCATGCCAGGCCAACCCACCCACACATAATATTCTGACATTTAAGCATCCCAGAGCGATAAAATGCATATACAGTTCACTCAATACTTACCTTAAAATATTTGTAGTCTTAATGTAGGGTCAGAGGTGAGTAAATGAGATAAAACAAATAAATGAAAGAGAATGAGTACATGAGGGAGGACAGGTGCAGAGTTGTGTAAACAAACCAGGTGAACACAAGTTTTGTAAACAAACAAAATGTACACGTCCCGTTTGTGTGCAAGTTACATTGTGTACAAGTTGTCTCTACATTGATACGGAGGAATAAATAAAGAAGAACACTCCCATTCTCATGTAACACCATTTTTAGAAGAAATGAAGCACTGAGTGAAGGCAATGGAAATAAGTCACATGGACTTTTTTTTGGGCTATCTTAAGTATTTTACATATATACTGCTATGTATGATAATCTGTGTAACTGTATTTGTGTACTGTATACCTGAATAAACTTACATACGAAAGGAATAATTTTCTACAGTTACCCATCATAGATGGATTAATGAAAATATGTATATTAAAGTAATATACGACATTTAATGAGACTCGGTGATCATCATCATCATCAATCATCATCAGTCATCATCAGTCATCATCAGTCATCATCAGTCATCATCCATCATCATCATCCATCATCATCATCCGTCATCATCATCTGTCATCATCATCCGTCATCATCATCATCATCATCATCATCATCATCATCATGCAGATGCAGCAAGCTCAGTCATTTTTCTCTCACCTGCAGAGCCCATCAACGCTTCTATGATGGCCTAATTGCAATCATAATTGCACTAACGTACGTAGAACCCAGCATGACCCAAGATAAACAAAAGTGATACCTACAAACTGAAAAATTAGTGATTGAAGCAAAGACTGCCTCACAAACTCAAAGCAAGCCCCACTGCCAGACGACTACCTACTCCAAGCTCTTAACCCTTTCAGGGTCGACAGGCCCTCTCAGAGACTTGTTCTCAGGGTCGGCCAAATTTAAAAAAAAAACAAAAAATTATTTTTTCTTATGAAAGATAGAGAAGCTTTTCCCGATCATAATGACACCAAAGTATGACATTTGATGGAAAACTTACGGAATTATGCTCTCGCGAAGTTAGCGGTCTCTACGATGTTTACGCATCGGCGGTTTTGCCCACTTTGAGCCCTATTTTCAGCCAATTCCAATGTACTTGTCAACAAAAATCATAACTATTTTGCTAGAACTCCATTTTTTCTATGGAATGAGTACAAGAAACCACCCATTTACCGATTTCAACTATCCAATACAGTGGTCAGAATTTAGCAATTTTGCCAGTTTCACACAAAATTTCAAAAGATGCCAATTTCCGAATAGGGTCTAGAATAAACAAGAAAGACATTCCTGGCTTAACTAAAATAACATTTCCTCTGTTCATTAGTCACGTCCTCACCCCCTCTTACATTCTTTTGCTTTCCACTTTGAATTTTTATTCTCACAAAAAAAATGGAAGATTTACTGTTATACAGACTACTGCATTAGTATAGAAAATGGTTATAAAAAATATCAGCGCATTTGTGAAAGAATATTAGACTCACCAGTTGACGTGTATTGGACACATAGCAAGATTTGTTTACTTTTGAACTTCGGTAAAAATCGAACATTTCTGCTATTTGAGCTCAATTTCAAGGTACTTTTCTTTGTAAAACCAGTCAAAATCATCTCAGTTTTTGTAATATGTCTTCTATTCTGTAAAATGAGACCAGGAAAACTTGAATGCAACTATAAATACCATAACGAAAATACAGTGCAAAGTCGCTGTTTTAATCCAAAAACATGGTCAATTTTTTTTTCTCATTACGCACTTTGTGCTGCAGGATTTTTTTTATACCACGCACACTGACCACATAGACCCATTCTTTCATATGTAGGCCTACCAGCTTTCTCTCACTAGATTTGAGGGCACTAGAATTTAGGGGTACTAGTACGTCAAAATCCCTGGCACGTAAGCCGTACTAGTACAGCCGAAACCCTGAAAGGTTTAATTTAGTTTCTTCAACTAACCACAGCAACTCCTGTACTACTATGAGACCAACTCATAGAAGAAACAGCAAGGCAGCACCTAGTAGTTGACTATTCCATAAGATGACCCAGCAGGACGCCGGGGCCCCATCCACCCCCCTCACCACCCAGAGCGACACATCAACAGCAACAAACATGGCAGACTCCCCCTCACCCACCAACCAAGGTGACTCAGCTACAACACCAACCGTGACTGACTCCCTCTCTACCTCTACTACCTTCATATGATTTAACCCATCTGATATGCTCCCAGGTATGACTAATGATCCTGACACTAAAGAATTACATCACCACCCTAACGGCGGATAACTTGAATCTTCGTGCTGAAAATGTCTCCCCACGCAACAATAACAAACCATGAATCTAAGTTACTTCACCTTGAGAATAAGATCAACAGCCTTGAACAACAGCTAACATCAACTGGCACAACTGATTTTGGCAAGACCCTCCAATCAGTCATAGCCAGTCACACAGATCAAATAGCTTCCCTAAACATGAAGATTGAAAATGCTGTCAAGGACTGGAAAATAAACATGGATACCCAACTGACCAATTATTGTGCTTAACAAGATGATAAGGCAGAGCAAGATAAGCTAGCTGATGCAGTAGCGATTAACAGTCCACTCTTTCTTAGCATTAAACCATACTAACTGCAAAGCTACAAGTCTCTAGATCATACGCAACCACCTACAGGTTAATGTGCCAGTGTCGGAAATGAAAGAATAATGGTTACTAGGGAACCAAGGGAAAAAAGTGTTATGCTTAGATTTCACACACAAGACAGAAAAAAAGACCTAATAAGTTCATCCATTAAAGCAAAAAAGATATATACATAAATGAGTGTCTCAAAAGAAAACGACAGAACCTCCTTACAGAGTGAGAAAACTAAAACGTGAGAATAATGATAAAATCCACCAGTGCTTTGGACAAATGACTCACGAAATCGTAATGACACGATTGCAAACAAACCATACCACGGGCAGGATTTGAACCCATGGTCAGAGTGTCTCAAAACTTGCATTTGTGGTCACAGTGGTGCCTATGCTAACCTTCCTATGGTGTAGAAATATACCTAGTTGGACGAATCTTGTTGTGGCTAGCTGGTCCAGTGGCTAACGCGACGGTCTGGAGTTTTGAGACTACTCTGACCGCGGGTTCAAATCCCGCCCGTGGTATGCTTTTGGACAAATTCTTGTAAGAAAAACAAATGTAGGCCGTGTGTATTATATTACAAATGAAAATGAACTAGCAAACTCCCTTTATGATGCATACATTACAGAGTCTGACTGATATTAGTGACCAAATCATTGTACTACGTTAGTGTATGTTATTATACCAATATTGAACTAATCCCTGTACTATCACCTCCTGGATAGTACTTACTACCTCATTATCCCCTGTGTCTCACACGGTTCCTTGTGTGACCCAGTTTGTGTCATCTTCCCAGATTTCTCTTTCACAATTTATTACTTGCTAATATGATACTTACTCTTTAATAATATCTGTATTACCATTTATTCCTACTTAAGCACTGTAATAATTCTCTTATAATCTTACCTAGTTTTCTCTTTGCTCCCAAACTTCAAATAACAAACTAGTGTTTGTTCCTACAAACTAGTGTTTGTTCCTACCAAACTACTGTGCAATTCCTTGTACCATCTTCCACTAGCTAGTATCAACTACCTCAAATAATATTTCTTTAGTGATATTAATTGCTCAAACTTTATGCTATAAGGCAAATCCTACTCTCAGATTAATTTCATATCATAGTGTCAATCTATGTAAAGGTTGTTTTACCACTACTTAATTTAGTCCCTTTTTACATTTCTCCTGAAATAATTCTCTATATACCAATACACTGTACTGCCCTTTATTCAGTAATTGCTATACTCCTAGTTCTAACAATTAAAGGGCTACTTTCAGGAGATGTAATATTTTTTTTTTTTTTTTTTTTTTTTTTTTTTTTTTTTTTTTTTTGCTCTTGTCCATCTAGTCATGTTTATTAAATACTCCAGATGCTATTGACTACCTCAGGTGCTACTGATTTTGTTTTTAACCCTTTGACTGTTGCGGTCGTATATGTACGTCATGGGAGATACCGTGTTTGACGTATCTATGCGCATAAATTCTAGCGGCTTCAAATCGAGCGGGAGAGGGCTGGTAGGCCTACACGAGAGAGAATGGGTCTCAGTGGTCGGTGTGCACCCTGTGAAAAAAATCTGGGACTCAGCGGTGCATTGTGGGAACGCCATCTTGGTAGTCCATTTTCACCATGCCTGCGGTAAGAAGTTCCTCACTCCTCGGCGGATTGGAGGTCTTTTGTTCCCAAGTGATAGCTCAAACAGTGATGATAGTGTCAGTGAAAGTGAATTCCCTGGTTTTGAAGCGGGTGTGACCGAGAAAATTACCCAGGATAACATAATTAGTGATGAAAACCCAGATGACCCACAACCATCCACCTCTGGTGCTAGGCCGGCTCGTTCATATTCACCTGTACCAGGACGAAAGAGGAAACTATTTGCCCGTGTACAAGACTCAGATGTGAGCAGTGCAAGTGATAGTGATAGTGATTTCAAGGTTATTGAAAGCACTTCTAGTTGTGACAGTGAGGGTGAATATTCCCCAGTGAAACGGCAGTATGTACGACGTCGCATGCGGTCTGGTAGTGTGCCATATGCTCTTCCAAGAGGAAGGAGTACATCTCGGAGCACATCCCGTGGCCCTACACCACGTCCTGATAGTGAAGATGACGATATTGTTACGATGGGTATAAATGATGTGAGTGAGGGAGCAGGCGGTGGTGGTGATAGTGACAGTGCCATGAGTCATGTGACACCAGCAGCGGGCCACGCTAGTGCCCGCGCTGCTGACTCTGCACAACTACAACCTGCTTCGGCCGACCCCACACTCTCACAACCACAACGACATTACAATATCCAGAACGCACCAGCTGACCGCATCTGGGATTGGCATCAAGATGACGAGTTTGTTCCCAATCCCAATGACTTTGATGGAGGACAAAGTGGAATACGGCCATCATGTACACTTGGGAACAATCCCACTGAACTGGAATGCTTTCAGTTGTTCTTCGATGAACCCCCTGATGGACATTATTGTCAGGGAAAGCAATACATACTATGAGTACACCATGGCAAACACTATGCTTTCACCAAGATCACGCCTACACCAGTGGAAGGACACAACTGTGGCAGAGATGTATCTGTTCTTTGCCACAATAATGCTTATGCCACATGTGTATAAGCATAGTGTCAGCACATACTGGACGACAGACCGCCTGATTTCAACCCCTGCTTTCAGTGACATTATACTAGTGAATAGATTTGTGTTACTGTTACGTATGTTACACTTTTCAGACAAAACCAGGCCTGACAGAAGCGACAGGTTATATAAGATCAGACGTGTGTTTATGTACCTGAAACAAAAGTGCTGTATGTATTTTTATCCCTTCAGGAAGCTTGTTATTGACGAGTCTTTGATTTTGTTCAAAGGAAGACTCTCATTCAAGCAGTATATACCAAGCAAGAGGAAACGCTTTGGTATAAAGTTATTTGTTCTGTGTGATTGCAAAAACTGGTCTGTTTTGGATATAATTGTGTACACTGGCGGTAAAACAATGGAAGATACCAGGAAGTTACTGGGTATCTCTGGTGATGTGGTTAGAACAATGATGGAGCCATACTTGGTAAGGGGCATATTTTATATACTGACAACTGGTACACAAGCCCTATACTCAGTGATTTCTTGCGAGTGAACATGACAGATGTGTGTGGCACAGTGCGTAGAAGTCGTAAACATATGCCTAGGTTCGAAGCTGGCAGTCGTAGAGGTGAAGTGCAGGTGTTTGCTGCCAATGACATCATGGCATTTCGGTGGCATGACAAACGTGATGTCACACTGCTGACATCAGTTCACCGACACGAAATGGTAGAGACTGGCAAGCAGAATAGAGAGACCAATGAACCTATTGTAAAACCTGCAGCTGTGATGGATTACAACCTCAATATGCGCTTAGTGGACAAATGTGACATGCAGATTGGGTTTGCTGACTGTGTTCGCAAGAGTTATAAGTGGTACATAAAACTGTTTTTCCATCTTCTTGACATTTCCATGCTGAATGCTTATAATATGTATAAGTTGAAGACCAAGAACAAACCCAAATATGGTGAATTTTGTTTGTCAGTCATCAGACAAATAATATTCAAGTACCAAGAAACAACACCTGCAATAGACCAGCGCCCACGAAATTTCAACACATGTCCTCTCGTCTGAGCCTGGTGATCACTACCCCATACCACTGCCTGCTACTACTGCCAAGAAAAATGCTCAGAAGAGGTGTTTTGTCTGTGGACATACCACAAAACGCCAACAAAAACGCAGAGACACTCGTTTTATGTGTGAGGAGTGTAAGACACCATTGTGCTTATACCCATGTTTCAAAGAATTCCACAAGCTGCAGCACTTCTAATAAAGTGTCCAGTGATTGTACATATGTATATATATTATAAAGCAATCGTAATAAACATTTGTTTACATTGTTTGTTTGTGTAAACAAGTTTTAGCAACATTATAATGATACGAGTGTTTTTGCTATAATTGTGTTACATTCAACGAGTGTATATTTGAACATTGCACAATAATTTGGTCCTCACAGGCCACAAAAGTTATGTGAAAAAATAAAATAGTGAAAAAAAAAAGAAACCATCGAATACAAGTAAATAAAAGTTTACCGGGGAGCGGCAGTCGCCGCTGTTGCCGCCAGCAGATCAATTTCAGCAAACTTCAGGACTCTATATCTCGGTAAGTACTGATGGGAAAAATTTTTTTTTGGGACTAAAACAATCAGAAAAATAATCTTAACATTTTCATAAGAAAAAAAATAATTTTTTTTTTTTTCGAATATTTTGCGACACCAGGAGCAACTTCAGGATTGGGCCCTTCGACAGTCAAAGGGTTAATACAGTGGAACCTCAAATTTCGAACTGCTCCCAACTCAACCAATTATGTAAGTGTATTTTTGTAAGTGCTTTTATAAGCGTATTTTTGAGGGTCTGAAATGGACTAATCTAATTTACATGATTCCTGATGGGAATAAATTCGTTCAGTAACGGCACTCGAACAACCTTCTGGAACGAAAAAAGTTCGAAATTTGAGGTTCCACTGTATGTTTTTTTATTATTATATTCACTAGCTCCTTTATTTTAGCTGTAAATATCTACCGTAGTTCATAAACTCACATTTGTTAAAATAATTAAGGTGCTATTAGATGCTTAAGTGTACAGGTCTCCCTCAACATTCACGTTTTCAGCTTTCGCGGGCTTCACACATTCGCGAATTCCCAACCGCCAAATTCCCAGCCACCAAATTCCCAGCTGCCAAATCATATTCAAGTTTCCCGCCACCTGCGAGTCCCTACTACCCTCCCACCGACCCCCGCAACTGGCAGCCAGCCCTCCCACCACTCAGTGTGGTGTGTGTTTTGTTTGTTCACTATTTGCTATTAAACTACAGTGTAAATAATGTAAACACATTCATGATTGCATATTGGAATGGCTATTTGGACAGGAATTGGACGGTGACATCATGTGTTTACTCTTGAACACAGCAAAGAATCAAACATTTCTGCTACTGCTAATAATAACAATAGTAATAATAATAATAATAATAATAATAATAATACGATATAATTGAAGAAGGAAATTGTACAAAAATACGAGGGAGTGGTTGACACATCGTCAGTGTGGCTTTGTTTATGCAGGAGTGAACATTAGTCTCCCTGCTCTTCCAAACATTTCACAATAATTCATTGTTTGGTGCTTGTAGATTGAGTGCGACTGGAGTGGTTGAGGCAGTGGTAGAGGCAGTGGTAGAGGCAGTGGTAGAGGCAGTGGTAGAGGCAGTGGTAGAGGCAGTGGTAGAGGCAGTGATAGAGGCAGTGATAGAGGCAGTGGTAGAGACAGTGATAGAGGCAGTGGTAGAGCAGTGGTAGAGGCAGTGATAGAGGCGGTGGTAGAGGCAGTGGTAGAGCAGTGTAGAGCAGTGATATTTACTAACATATATGTTATAAATAATAATAGTACATTATGAATAACTATTATTATTATTATTATAAATGTTATTAACATGTACTATTATTATTTATAACATATGTATATGTTAGTAAATACCCACTGCCTCACCCACTGCCTCTATCACTGCCTCTACCACTGCCTCAACCTCTGAATTATTGTGAAATGTTTGGGAGAGCAGGGAGACTAATGTTCACTCCAGCATAAACAAAGCCACACTGGCGATGTGTCAACCACTCCCTCGTATTTTTGTACAATTTCCTTCTTCAATTATATCGTATTATTATTATTCTTATTATTATTATTATTATTATTATTATTATTATTATTATTATTATTATTATTATTATTATTACTATTGTTATTATTAGCAGTAGCAGAAATGTTTGATTCTTTGCTGTGTTCAAGAGTAAACATATGATGTCACCGTCCAATACCTGTTCAAATAGCCATTCCAATATGCAGTCATGAATGTGTTTACATTATTTATACTGTAGTTTAATAGCAAATAATGAACAAACAAAACACTCACCACACTGAGTGGTGGGAGGGCTGGCTGCCAGTTGCAGGGGTTGGAGGGAGGGTAGTAGGGACTCGCAGTGGTGGAGGCATTGGTGGAGGCAGTGGTGGAGTCTGTGGTATTTAATAACATACATGTCATGTTATTAAAGCATAACATGTATATATTTAGTACAATTTACGACGTTTTCATCTATTTTATGACTGTTCATGGTTCAACAAGTTAAATAGTATTGTATTATATTTCCCTACAATATATTGGGGCACCAAACATTCACGGTTTTTCAACATTCGCGAGGCTCTTGATCCCCTAACCCTCGCGAATGTTGAGGGACACCTGTATAACTGAATTATCTATTCTGTAATAATCCCTTTTTCTTTTAAATTTTTACAAGTTTTAGAATAATTACAGAGTCTTATTCATAAATCTAGTTGTAGATTCAATATAAATCTTATATTATATTACTCAGAAAATCTAGTTTGTAAAATTACTCTCATCCTATGATTACAGGCATAGATCCTGATGTAAACTTTTTACTAAATGAATTACACAAATCAAACAGCAACTGTAATTACTATACAGCAGACCAAGCAAAAGACATTATTCAATGCAAACAATAACATAACCATCTTTAACTACAATGTCAGAATTCTTAAGCAAATATTATGATGACCTCACAGCATTACTCAATTCCCTTCATTCCAATATATCAATCATCACACTCACAGAAACCTGGCTTAAGCCTGATATTACAGATGTCTATGCCATTCCTGGCTACATGGCCATACACAACTGTAGAACAGATTAGCAAGGGGGAGGAACAGCTATATACTACTCAAATCAACTCAAATGTATCAGTAAATCTTGCACAAGGGATGAAAATGGAGAATATATCATAGCCAAATTTAAATCAAAAGACCTGCAAAAACCCCTCACGGTTATAAACATCTACAGAGTACCACAGTCAAACATTACCGCTTTAATGAAAAACTAGGGAACATGATTACTGATGCGCACATAAATAAAGACCACCTACTATTAACAGGAGATTTTAACATAAACATACTACACGATCAGGACCCCACAAGTAACTGAATTCACAAACACAATGATAACTGCCTGTTGCTACCAGTACTATCTAAACCTACAAGAATCACCGAGACAAGCATCTCCTTAACCCTTTGAGGGTTTTCGTCGTACTAGTACGTCTTACGCGTAGGGGTTTTTGACGTACTAGTACTCATAAATTCTAGCGACCTCAAATCTAGTGGGAGAAAGCTGGTAGGCCTTCATATGAAAGAATGGGTCTATGTGGTCAGTGTGCACAGTCTAAAAAAAAAATCCTGCAGCAAACGGTGCATAATGAGAAAAAAAAAACTTTTTCCATTTTTTTTTAATAAATCAGCGACTTTGCAGTGTATTTTCGTATGGTATTTATTGTTGTATTCTAGTTTTCTTGGTCTCATTTTATAGAATGGAAGACATATTACTGAAATTGAGATGATTTTTGACTGGTTTTACAATGAAAGGTGCCTTGAAATTGAGCTCAAAGTAGCAGAAATGTTCGATTTTTACCAAACTTCAAAAGTAAACAAATCGTGCCAAGCGTGCAATACACGTCAACTGGTGAGTCTAATATTCTTTCACAAGTGCACCAATAATATTTATACCATTTTTTACACTAATGCAGTAGTCTGCATAACAGTAAATCTTATATTTTTTGTGAGAATAAAAATTCAAAGTGGAAAGCAAAAGAATATAAGAGGGGACTTGAGACTAATGACTAGAGGAAATGTCACTTTAGTGCCAGGAATGTCTTTCTTGTTTATTCTGGACCCTATTCCGAAATTGGCATCTTTTGAAATTTGTGTGAAATTGGCAAAATTGCTAAATTCTGACCACTGGGACTGGATAGTTGAATTTATAAATGGGTGGTTTCTTGCACCCATTCGATAGAAAAAATGGAGATCTAGCGAAATATTCATGTTTTTTGTCGACTAGTACAGTGAAATTGGCCGAAAATGGGGCTCAAAGTGGGCAAAATCGCCGATCCGTAAACATCGCCGAGACCGCTAACTTTGCGAGAGCATAATTCCGTAAGTTTTCTATAAAATTTCAAACTTTTGGTGTCGTTATGATCGGGAAAAGATTCTCTATCTTTTCATAAGAGAAAATAATTTTTTTTTTTTTTAAATTTGGCCGACCCTGAGAACGAGTTTCGGAGAGGGCCTGTCGACCCTCAAAGGGTTAATAGACCACATTTGGACAAACACCATATCCCCTTCAAAATCAGGCATAATCACAGACAACACTACAGACCACTATCTAACCTTTCTCATAACTAATCTGGGCAAACTGCCACAAGACATTACTAGAGTAACCTTCAGACTACATAACGAGACAGCAGTTAACAACTTTATAGCACTATGAATAACATCGATTGGCAAAATGAGCTCGAAACATATACAGATGTGAATGAATGTATAAATAATTTTCTAAAAAAAGCCCAAAGCCTCTATAACAAACATTGCCCCAAAAAAAATAAACAGAACACAGCAAAGAGACTGAATAATCCCTGGCTAACACCAAGCATCCCCAAATCCATTAACACAAAGCACCAATATGAAGAACAGTATAGAATGGGACAAATAACTAGAGAACAGTGTAAACATTACTCACCAGCACTTACCAGCCTGATAAGAAGATCTAAAAAATTGTATTATGAAAATAGATTACATACATCAAAGGTGATATGAAAAAAACCTGGAAAACTCTATCTGAAATTCTTGGAACTAAAAAGTTATCCAAAAACAAAACAATCAAACTAACAAAATCAGATGAACCCCTACTCACACCTACTGAAACAGCGAACAGACTTAATGTTTTCTTCTCAACCATAGGAAAAAATCTAGCGAACAAAATACCAAGCGCAAACACCCGTCCATCAGACTACCTCATAGGTACCTACCCAAATATGCTATTCCTAGCTCCAACCAACCCCATAGAAGTTAAGCTCATCATAAACACCCTTAAGAACAAGACAAGTGACATAAACAACTTGCCTGCTTTTGTACAAATAAGCTTCTCAAGTATTGTCACCAATTATTGCAACGCTCTTTAACAAATCCATTGAATCATCTACCTTCCCAACAATCCTCAAAATAGCAAGGGGTCACTCCAATCCACAAAGGAGGTGACCAAGCTGACTTGAATAACTATAGACCAATATCTAACTTGTGATGAATGGTTTGAAAAACCGACAAGTTGAAGATTGAGACACTTATGCAGCATATGGGAATCTTTATTCAGGAAACATTTCGCCACACAGTGGCTTCATCAATACAAAGAGGAAGGCTAAGGAGAGGAGGAGTATGAGGTAATCAGTCCCTCAACCTGGAGTCGATGTGTTCAGTCCATCAATCTTGTAGAATGTACAGCATAGGGCCGTAGACGTGGCTTATATACTGTAGTGAGGTGAGGTGAAGCAGGCAGAGGCGGGGTCATAGTGGTACCATCCACTAGTCGAAGTAGGTCTTCGTCCAAAGGTTGAACAAGTGTTGAAGAATTCTTTGTAGCAAATAAAGATTCCCATATGCTGCATAAGTGTCTCAATCTTCAATATCTAACTTGCCACTGCTCTCTAAAATCTTTGAAAAATTAATTCATAGACAGATCTATTCCTACCTCATCTCACACAACATATTAAACCCTTGTCAGTTTGAATTCAGGAATGATAAAAGCACAAATGATGCTATCATACACATGCTTGAACTAATATATACTGCACTCGAAAAAAGAAGTCCCGCTGGGCATTTTCATTGATTTATGTAAAGCTTTCGATACAGTCGACCCTGAACTGCCGTATTCCAAATTAACGCACTATGGTATCAGAGGTCACTCCATCAACTACCTAAAATCATACCTTAGTAACAGAACTCAATATGTGTATGCAAATGATGCAAACTCTTCCACCCAACCAATCACAGTAGAGTCCCACAAGGAAGTGCCCTTGGACCACTCCTCTTTCACATCTACATCAATGATCTACTGAATCCATCACAGCTACTCAAACCCATATTATTTGCAGATGACACTACATATGTCTTTTCCCACCCAAACACAGTCATACTAGCAAACACAATCAATGCTGAAATGCAGAAAATATCTGCCTGGATGATGACTAATAAACTTACCCTGAATACTGATAAAACCTATTTCATTCAGTTTGGAAACAAGCTGCAAATGATCCAATTAACATAACGCTAAATGGATCATCAGTCACAAGACTCAGAGAGAAAATTCCTAGGTATCCACCTTGACAGTAGCCTTAAGTTCCAGACACACATACAACAAATCACCAAGAAAATCTCCAAGACTGTAGGCATACTATCAAAGATAAAAAAAAGATAAGGTACTATGTTCCACAATCAGCTCTCCTGGCACTGTACCATACACTCATATACACTTATCTTACATATGGAATTTGTGCATGGGGATCACAACATCCAATCACCTAAAACCCCTAATAACCCAGCAAAAGGCAGCAGTAAGAATGATAACAAATTCCCACTCCCACCAGCATACTACACCAATTTTCAAAAGTCTGAATCTGCTCACCATTAAGAACATCCATACTTATTCATGTGCCTACTACATACACAGAACAATACACGCAAATATAAACCCTCCACTCAGACTTCTCCTCACAAACCTAAACAGGACACGTGACCACAACACAAGACACAGATCACTTTTTGATATACCTCGTGTCCATATCACACTGTGTAAAAACTCTGTGCACATAAAGGGTCCCAAAATATGGAATTCATTACCAAAAGATATTAAAGTAACCCAGTCTGAAAATCAAATTTTAAAACTCTTCTCAAAAACCACTTAATCACCCTAGACTAAATGCTAAATACTCAGTACACACATACTCACTTATGTTTCTCCCGCATCATAACTTCAACAATCACTTTGAACCTTTTATCCATTGTTGTCAGGAATATAATTGAATCATTTTTTTCACAAAATGCACTTTTGATTATATGAATATATCTTTTGTCTTATACAAATTTTGATTCACTTATAATTAATAATCTACTGTACAACTATGAAATAATTACTATCCTACTGTACAACTATGATATAATCCTTTGTTAAGTAGTCTGTAAGCCAATAATGTTAAGTAGGCCCATAATGCCTAGGCATAATAGAGGCTCTCTTTGCATTGCAACCCACTATTATAAATACAAAATCTCAGTGTACTGTTGCAAAGACATAAAATAAATAAATAAATAAATAAATAAATAAATCATCATTACTAATATGGTGTCTCGAGACATAAAACACTCTTACTGATTTTAATGTGTACCTGAATGCCAGCCACAGTGTGTAAGTTTATCTAGGTACAGGTATACGTAAGTATAATTATCAGAGTAAATATAAAATATGAAATAACTTTTTAAAACACTTGAAATTTTGTAGTTTCCAGACATAATGGAGAGAGTGCTTATGGATCTAACATAATATGTAAACAAACCGGGTGGGGCACAGTGACCATATTAGAAAGTCAGGTGGGGGAGCTGTATAGAGAGTTTTGGTCATAATTTGAAATGACCGTATTAGCGGAATGCCGTAAAGCAAAACGCTGTAAAGCGGGGCCCTACTGTAATCTACATTCAACATCATCGTAATCTACTTCAGCATCATAATAACTGTTTACTGCTCATCATCTGCAGGCGAGAGGAATGTAGAGGAGGAGAACTTTATTAATTTTGGGAAGTGTTAAGCAATTGCATTTGACATTTTGAGCTAAGTGACATAGTAATTGTTATTGTAGACCCTAATTTTTAAAGTGGGAGAGACTGTTGTGAAAGGTGTGGTAGAAAAGCTTGGAGCGTCAGGAATAAATAACATTGTTGGCCTTTTAATTTAATGTTTAGAAAAGTTCAGTATTAGGTAATGCAGTACTTGTTGAAAGAAGCAAAGCATAAATAATGTATGAGGTATAATGTACATAATGGCATCATTTTGGTAGACTATTGTTGGGTAAATACTGAAAGAAAGGTGGGCTAGGAGAGAGCACAGGTGATGAGAAGGTCAAGGAAGTATGGGTTACATACAAGAATGGAGCACTAGAGTGCTCATCAAAGGACTATAGTATGTTCGTATGTTTCAATTTTTTTTTTTTATTACCCACACTGGCCGATTCCCACCAAGGCAGGGTGGCCTGAAAAAGAAAAACTTTCACCATCATTCACTCCATCACTGTCTTGCCAGAAGGGTGCTTTACACTACAGTTTTTAAACTGCAACATTAACACCCCTCCTTCAGAGTGCAGGCACTGTACTTTCCATCTCCAGGAGTCAAGTCCGGCCTGCCGGTTTCCCTGAACCCCTTCATAAATGTTACTTTGCTCACACTCCAACAATACGTCAAGTATAAAAAACCATTTGTCTCCATTCACTCCTATCAAACACGCTCACGAAATGCCATGCCAAATAATACTAAGTTTTACAGTGGCCACCCCACCCCCCCCAGCCACACATAATAAATGAAACCATCCACCACATACACCTGCTTAAAAGTAATCATGGCCAGGAATAAAGGCTGTTGTATATGTGAAAAAAATTTTGAGAGAAACGGGGGCATTGATTGTGAAATATGCAGTAAAACATCACATATATCATGTACAAAGCTTCATGCAACCATGACAAATGACCAAAACAAGAAAGTCGTTTCTGGATTTGCCCCAGTGAAAGGGACAGCTGGTTAAGCGTAAGAAAGGTACTGAAAAATGAAAACCTAGAAAGCATGAGGAAGTTTCTAAGGAGCTTGCCAGAGTTATACAAAGAGTGGAAAACAGGGAAAAAAGGAACAAGAAAAGGAGGAAAATGCAAATAGAGGTGAAAACCAAGGAGTGGAAGGAAAAGTGGAAAATGTCATACAGAGCAAGTCAGAAAAGAATGGAACGCATACATAACATAGCGGAAAGGGAAAGGGAGGATGAGAAAGCTAGAGGAGAACAAACGAAAACGAGCAAAGGGAAGAAATTAGCCTAGAAGAAAGTGAACAAGAGAACCCAGATCAAGTGGCAGAACTTAGGAACGACTCAAAATCAATAAATATAGGTAGTCAGAACATTTACAGATACTATGCTAAAGGTATGTGCCTATATAGCAGAGATTGCTGGAATAAACACACCCGAAAATGTGCCAACATGTTGAGGAAGGGGGAAAATGTCGTTTCAACAAAGAGTGCAGGTACTTCCATTCGGTAAAGTGTAAAGCTTCAACGCAATCCAGAGAATGTCATGACCTGAGCTGCCCAGACCATCATATAAAAGGAACGCAGTGCTACGGAGTTAGCAGAGAAAGGGGAATTGAACAGCATTCTTTTTTTAGACAAAAAGAAAAAAGATCAAAACAAAGGAAGAGTCAAACAGGGGGAATGGTACAGAGAGGACAGGTGGGCAGTAAAATGGGGCATACCAAACCAGGCATCAGCCCATCAAGGCTGAACAAGCAACCAAACGCAAAGCCAGTACTGGAGAAACCAGGGGCGTGTACATCAGGAGACATACCAGGTAGTACACCACCAGAGGTACTAATGAAACACAAAGCGAGGCAAAACATCCTACATGGTAATTCCTGCTTTATATTTGCAAATATTCAGGGTTAGAATCAAATAAAAAAGACAAGGTTAGTTTTTTTAGTGGGCTCCTAACAGAAGCGAATACCATGTTCCCTGGTATGTGCCAGAGCACATACCAGGGAACTAATGAGGCTTTGTGAAAAGTACTCTTTAAATCAACAGAAATTGATCCCACCAGAAATGAAAATGCCCTGGATTTGATATTCACAAATGAGGAACTGATCAGGGACATAACAGTTACAAAAACTATATACGTACTCTGATCATAACATCATAGAGGTTCAAACTAGTATTAACTCAGAGGTAGGAAACTGCATCACTAAAGTTAGAGACGGGATATTCAGTAAGTTTAATTTTAACAAAAATAGAATTGACTGGGAAAAAATAAACCAAGAGCTATCAGACATACCCTGGGAATCAGGCATGAGCACACTAATTCCTCACAAGTGCCTAGAAAAGCTGAATACAGAAGCATACAAAGTATGTATGAAACATGTACCATTGAGGAAACCCAGAAGATCAGATATAGAGAGAGAGCATAGGAGATGGTACAGAAGAAGAAAGCGGGTTACTGAACTGCTTAGAAACACAAATATGCTACAACAGAGGAAAGATAGACTTAGCAGAGAGATCACTGAATTAGAGCAAAAACTTAGGATGTCATGCCTCACAAAAGAAGTACAAAGGGAACAAAGGGCCACACAGGATATTGCAAGGAACCCAAAATATTTCTATTCCTACGCAAAATCCAAGCTAAGAACTACCTGTAGAATTGGACCACTACTGAGAGGAGACTCATATACTGACGACGAACAGGAAGTGAGTGATATCCTAAAAGAACAGTGTGAGTCGGTGTTCAACAACCCACTAAATGACAGCAAGGTAGAAAATTCAGAAATATTTTTCGCTCCAGAAGAAGGCCACACAGACCAGCTAACTGACATTAGTACAAATCCCCTAGGTTTCGAAAAAGAAATGGAAAACATACCCACTCACTCAGCACCTGGACCAGATTCATGGAATTCTCTATTTATGAAGAAGTGCAAAGTCCCACTAGCATGAGCCCTTAGATCTAGGTGAAATATTGGAGGCCTTAAAGAGTGCAGACATAGCTCCTTTGCATAAGGGAGGTAGTAGAACACTAGCTAAAAATTACAGACCAGTAGCCCTAACCTCTCACTTCATAAAAATCTTCGAAAGAGTGATGAGATGGCAGGTTAAAAATTTCATGGACCAGCACAACCAACATAACCCGAACCAGCATGGTTTTAGAGCAGGATGATCATGTCTGTCACAGCTGCTGAACCATTATGACAGAATTACGGAGGCACTGGAAGACGACCAAAACGTTAATGTGATTAATTGGATTTCCGTTATTTCTTGTGGGGAAAATTAATTTCGGCTAATGGCTAATTCGGCTAAAGGCTAACTCTCTGGAATGGATTAAAAGGTGTTAGCTGAGGGTCCACTATATATTGGCCTCACAGGCCACAAAAGTTAATGGAAAAAAATATTAGAAAAGTAAAGAAGAAAGTAACAAAAACCTAAAATAAAATAATGAGTCTATACAGAAGTCGCGGATGTTGCCGCCACCAGGTCATTGAGGCTCAACTTCATGCCTCTATATCTCGGTAATTACAGATCAAAAATTTTTTTTATTATTACCTACAGAAAATTATTATCTTTAATTCTGTAAGAATTTTTTTTTTTTTTTTTTTTTTTTTTTTTTTCCAAAAATTCTTGGACCTTGGTGCACCCTTTGAGATTTGGCCTCTGGACCCTGAAAGGGTTAATGTATAAACAAGAAATATTTACACTTACTGTACCTTGGAGATGCTGGCATTGGTTTAGGGTGGTTGACGATAGGCAGGGCAGCATATGTTTGTCACTGGCCCTATATACCTCCAATAACATTGGAGGAGTCAGTTTCGTGTCGTCCTTTTTCTATCGCTTAATCGCTTAACTTGCTGCACTGTTAATGCTACACTTTATTGCTGGCTGGCGCTATAGCCTTTATCGACTCGTGCTGCTTTAGTATCATACATATCGCAGAATCACTGATTCATTGAAGAAGGCACATTCTCTCCTCTTTCTTCCTCCTCCACTTTGATACTTTGCAAAGAGTTTTTTCTTGAATTCTATTGTGTTGCTCACCTTCTTTATCAATGGGCTGACACTAGCAGTTTTCTTTGGGCCCATGGTGGCTTAGGTAGCAGTCACACAGAACAAACAAGTGCTAAAAACAATGAATTATTACGAAATTTTTTCTATGACCTCTCAGGATAATGTTCACTCACCAAGAAACAAAGCAACACTGCCTCAGAATGCTTCTGTGGGAGGCTTTGTGTGCGTGCGGCACTCGGACAGGTACTGTACCACAGACAAGAACGGAGGAAAGTAACGAAAACTGTGCCAGTATTTTTACAAAAAAAAGTCAGCGTTAACTGAAATTCACGAAAACAGAGCCCAACAAAAAGGAAGGGTCCACTGTAGATTTAGCAGCAGATGGGTTTATGAAGGATGAGGTCAGCTATAGAAATGATGAAGCTAAAAAGGTGAGTGGTGCATTGATGTGTATTTGGAGACAAAAGATGTTATCCATGGAGGCAAAGAAGGAAATTCACAAGAGTATAGTGGTACCAACACTCATATATGGGTTTGAAGCATGGGTTGTGAATGCTGCAGTGAGGAGGAGGTTGGAGGCAGTTGAGAGGTCGTGTCTGAGGGCAATGTGTGGTGCAGCCCCCCCAAGATGCTCACACGTACGACTTCATCAACCTTACGCTAAAATAATTTGCAACTGACAAATATATTACAAGAAAAATCTGTTGTATGTTGTCTTCAGTGTATTTATAAGTGAATTTTTAATTTTTTTTGTTGAAACGAGATAAAAAATTATTAAAAGTAGAACTTTGATGCGGTACGATAGTATAGAGAGACTCCAAGCGGACATCAACCATATCTTCAAATGGGCCACTCAAAACAATATGAAGTTCAATGAGGAGAAATTTCATCTACTCTGATATGGAAAACTTTGAGGAAATTAAAAATGTATCATGGTATATGACAAATTCTAACCATACAATGTAGCAAAAAAGAAATGCGAAGGACTTGGGGGTGATGTCAGAGGATCTCGCTTTCAGAGACCACAACAGTGTATCTACTTCATCGGCTAGGAAAATGATAGGATGGTTAATGAGAACCTTCAAAACTATGGACGCTAAGCCCATAATGACACTCTCAAATCACTTGTTCTCTCTAGGCTGGAATACTGCTGTACACTAACGGCCCCCTTCAAGGCTGGCGACATTGCAGACTTGGAGAGCGTACAAAGAACTTTCATAGCACACATAAGTATGATAAGGCACCTAAATTACTGGGAAAGGCTGAAGGTCCTTGATCTATATTCCCTGGAATGCAGGCGAGAGAAATACATGATAATATACACTTGGAAGATCCTTGAGGGATCGTTACCAATCCTGCACAAGAAAATCACTCTTTATGAAAGAAAAAGACTCGGCAGGAGATGCAACATTCCCCCGATGTAAAGCAGGGCCGCCACGAGTACATTGAGAGACAACAGAATAGGTGTCCAGTGCCCAAGACTGTTCAACTGCCTCTCAGCATACATAAGGGAGACTACCAATAGACCCTCGGCTGTCTTCAAGAAGGCACTGGACAGGCACCTAAAGTCAGTACCTGACCAACTGGGCTGTGGTTCGTACATCAGTTTGCATGCGGCTGGCAGTAACAGTCTGGTTGATCAGACCCTGATCCACCATGAGGCCTGGTCTCAGACCGAGCTGCGGGGGCATTGACCCTTGAAATCCTCTCCAGGTAAACTTCAGGTAAACCAGGTATTACTGGCATCACGAGCTGCCACTGGTGTGGTGTAAATATTATGCAGAGAATTCGTAGTCCGGAACTTAGGAGGAGGTGTGGAGTTATTAAAAGTATTACTCAGAGGGCTGAAGAGGGGTTATTGAGGTGGTTTTTGTCATTTAGAGAGGATGGAGCACAATAGAATGACCTGGAGAGTATATAAATCTTTAGTGGAAGGGAGGAGGGTTGGGGGCCC
>NC_069409.1:32970523-33068023 GCF_026875155.1 Cherax quadricarinatus
CACCGACCAGCGTAGATCTACGGGACGGACCCTGAAAGGGTTAAATATCTTAGAATTGTATGTGTGGGTGGGGTGGCCTGGTATGGTAGCCTGGCTGACTACCATACATACCACACTTGATTTCTTACAATAAATACTACTTGTCTCACCATAGATTAAGACTATAAATATTTTAAGGTAAGTAATGAGTGCACTATGTGTGTATTGTACTTTTTTATTGCTTTCTGATGCCTGGTTCTATTGCTAACTTAATATATGCTAGTGTAAACTTGTTATCTAGTGTTTGTATGCATTTGTAAGTGAAAAAAAAGGGTGTTCCACTTTACGGCGGTTTCCGCTTTACGGAGGTAGCCTGGAACCTAACCAGCCGTATAAGTGGGGCCTTCCTGTATATATTATAGAAACCAGAAGCAAGAAGGGAAGGCAGGAATGAAGGAAGGACTAGATGAAAGGAAGGAAAAAAGTAATGAAGGACAGATGAAGGAATGTAGGAAGAGAGGTGGAATGCCCTCCAGGTAGCCTCCAGGTAGGAAAGGAATGAAGGAAATTAGGAAGGAAGGAATGATGACACACGACCATTTACCTAGGATAACTACATAACACAATTGCCTGCTAATACTTTGAAGAAAACTGCTCAGACAAGGTATTTTGTCTTTGCACATAAAAAAAAAACTTCAACAAAAATGCACACACACTGATTTTATGTGTGAGAGTGTAAAACACCATTGTGTATGACACCATGTTTTATGAGTGAGGAGTGTAAAACACCACTGTGTATGACACCATGTTTTATGTGTGAGGAGTGTAAAACACCACTGTGTATGACACCATGTTTTATGTGTGAGAGTGTAAAACACCACTGTGTATGACACCATGTTTCACAGAGTTCCACAAGCTGCAGAACTTCTAGGAATATGTTCAGTGACTGTATATTGGTATATATATTATAGAACAATAGTAATAAACAATTTTTTGTATTGTTTGTTTTTGTAAACAAGTTTTGTAAACAATATATTGATAATTATGTTTGTGTGCTTATTGTGTTGTATACAACGAGTATATATATGTACATTGCACCTTACTTTGGCATCACAGGCCACATAAGTTATGTGAAAAATAAAATAGTGAAAAAAACAACAAACCTTCAAATACAAGTAAACTAAAGTTTACCGCTGTTGCCATACGCGGCTCATTTTCTGCAAACTTCATGCCTCTATATCTCGGTAAGTACTGATGGGAAAATTTTTTTTTGGGGACTAAAACAATCAGAAAAATAATCTTAACATTTTCATAAAAAAAAATAATTTTTTTTTTCGAATATTTTGCGACACCAGGAGACACTTCAGGATTGGGCCTTTCAACAGACAAAGGGTTAATAGCAAGGAGAAAAAGTGTTGTGCTCAGAACACATCCCTGGGGGACACCTTCAGCTTGGATAAAGTCCGGGGAGAGTACAGTGGACCCCCGCATAACGATTACCTCCGAATGTGACCAATTATGTAAGTGTATTTATGTAAGTGCATTTGCACGTGTATGTTTGGGGGTCTGAAATGGACTAATCTATTTCACAATATTTCTTATAGGAACAAATTCGGTCAGTACTGGCACCTGAACATACTTCTGGAGTGAAAAAATATCGTTAACCGGGGGTCCACTGTACATTATTAACCCGAACATGGAAATGTCCATTAGTTAAAAAGTTCTTAAGAAAGGTTGGTAGATTGCCTCGGAGGCCAAAGGAGTGGGCTTGGGCCAAAATATTATACCTCCAAGTTGTGTCATATGCCTTCTCAAGGTCAAAAAATATGGCAATAACTGAGTGGTTATTCGCAAAGGCATTACGAACATACTTATCTAAGCGTAGTAAGGGGTCTATGGTAGAACGTCCCTTATGAAAGCCATACTGACAAGTGGAGAGACTGTTGTGTGTCTCTAAATACCACACTAAACGTCTATTTACCAGGCGTTCCATCACTTTGCAAACTGCACTGGTAAGAGCAATGGGACGATAGTGGGAGGCTTCATGTCCCATAGTGCCTGGTTTGCGGAAAGGGAGAACAATGGCAGATTTCCACAGCAGTGGAAGAACTCCTTGTGACCAAATAAGATTGAAAAGGCGTAATAGGACTGCAAGGGCTGACTGATGTAAATGTTGTAGCATGCGAATATGAATGTCATTGGGCCCAGCTGCCGATGATCGGCAAGCTGAGTGTGTTGCCTCCAGTTCTTGAAGTGTAAGAGGCACATTATACTGTTCTTCTCTGAGAGAAGAAAAGTCCAAGGGTGCTAACTCTCTGGCAGACTTTGAGGAAAGAAATGAGGGGCATAGATGGAGCCCCTGAGAAATACGGACCAGATGATTGCCAATTTCATTGGCAACATCTAGTGAGTTTGCTATATCAACACCAGCAACCCGCAGAACAGGAGCTGGGACAGGAGAATATTTACCACTCAGTTTTCGTACTTTTTTCCAGACTGCACTCATAGAGGAAGCAGAGGTGATGGTGGAGACATAATCTCGCCAGCAAGTGCATTTAGCGTCACGGATGACACGGCGAGCGATCACATGCTTCTGCTTAACCCTTTCAGGGTCCAAGGCCTAAATATGAAGTGGTGCCCCAGTGTCCAAGAATTTTCAAAAAAAAAATTTGTTATTTTTTCTTATGAAATGGTAGAGAATCTTTTTGTGAAGGTAATAAAACAAAAAGTATGAAATTTGGTGGAAAATTGACGAAATTATAGGTAAGGCTTGGGAGGGAGTGACTAAGAGGACCTTGAACTCTGCTTGGAAGAAACTGTGGCCAGAATGTGTAGACCAAAGGGATTTTGAAGGGTTTCAGGCTAACCCTGAGAATCCTATGCCAGTTGAGGAATCCATTATGGCATTGGGAAAGTCCTTGGGGTTGGAGGTTAGTGGGGATGATGTGGAAGAGTTGGTGGAGGAGGACAATGAAGAACTAACCACTGATGAGTTGATAGATCAGCTTCAACAGCAAGAGGCCAGACCTGAGGAAACTGGTTCGAAGGAGGGGAGAGAGAAATTGAAGAAATTGCCTACTACAAAGATTAAGGAAATCTGTGCAAAGTGGCTTGAAGTGCAAACCTTCATGGATGAAAATCACCCTCACACAGCTATTGCAAGCCGTGCTGGTGACTATTACACTGACAATGTTGTGAAACACTTTAGGGAAGTCATAAAGGAACGAGAGGTACAGGCCACTATGGACAGATATGTTGTGCGACAAAACTCCAGTGACTCTGAAGCTGGTCCTAGTGGCATTAAAAGAAGAAGGGAAGTAACCCCAGAAAAGGACTTGACACCTCAAGTCTTAATGGAAGGGGATTCCCCTTCTAAACACTAACACTCTCTCCTCCTCCCATCCCATCAATCATCACCAGATCTTCAATAAAAGTAAGTGTCATGTAATTTTGCATGCCTTTTTCAGTTTGTGTGTATTAAAATTAATATTTCATGTGGTTAATTTTTTTTTTTTCATACTTTGGGGTGTCTTGCACGGATTAATTTGATTTCCATTATTTCTTATGGGGAAAATTCATTCGTGTAACGATAATTTCGCATAACAATGAGCTCTCTTGCACGGATTAATATCGCTATGCGGGGGTCCACTGTATACACTTTCACCTCCCTCTTCCTTCTTGTTACCATTTTCCTCTTTTTCCCATCTACCTCTTATTATAACTATAGCTACAACTAAATAATGATCCGATTTATCAGTTGCCCCTCTATAAATGTGTACATCCTGGAGCCTACCCATCAACCTTTTATCCACCAATACATAATCTAACAAACTACTTTCATTAAATGCTATATCATACCTTGTATATTTATTTATCCTCTTCTTCATAAAATATGTATTACTTATTAGCAAACCTGGTCACGGCCTGGTCACTGACCGGGCCGCGGGGGCGTTGACCCCCGGAACTCTCTCCAGGTAAACCTCTTTCTACACATAGCTCAATTAAAGGCACCCCAAATTTACCTACTACTCCCTCCATAACATTTTTGCCCGCTTTAGCATTGAAATAAGAACATAAGAACGAAGGAACACTGCAGAAGGCCTACTGGCCCATGCGAGGCAGGTCCAAGTCTCCTACCGGCTTAAGCCAATGCACCCAACCCAGTCAGGTCAGGTCACATTGACTTAAGGGAGGAACACGGCAACCGACCTGGTAGCACAAGCTATCAGGTCCAACTCACACCCACCCACATCCACTCATGTATTTATCCAACCTATTTTTAAAGCTACACAACGTTCTGGCCTCTATAACTGTACTTGGGAGTTTGTTCCACTCATCCACAACTCTATTACCAAACCAGTACTTTCCTATATCCTTCCTGAATCTGAATTTTTCCAACTTAAAACCATTGCTGCGAGTCCTGTCTAGGCTAGATATTTTCAGCACACTATTTACATCCCCTTTATTTATTCCTGTCTTCCATTTATACACCTCAATCATATCCCCCCCTAATTCTACGTCTTTCTAGAGAGTGCAGATTCAGGGCCCTTAGTCTATCCTCATAGGGAAGGTTTCTGATACATGGGATCAACTTTGTCATCCTCCTTTGTACATTTTCCAGAGCATTTATATCCATTCTGTAATACGGTGACCAAAACTGTGCAGCATAATCTAAATGAGGCCTAACCAAGGATGTAAAGAGTTGAAGAACAACCTGAGGACTCCTATTATTTATGCTTCTTGATATGAAGCCAAGGATTCTATTAGCTTTATTGCGAACACTTATGCACTGTTGTCTTGGTTTCAGATTACTGCTAACCAGAACTCCTAAATCTTTTTCGCAATCCGTAATATTAAGATCTACATTATTTAGTTTATATGTGGCATGATTATTGTCCTGTCCAACATTTAGAACTTTGCATTTGTCTATATTAAACTGCATCTGCCACTTCTCCGACCACTGCATCAGTCTATTCAAATCTTCCTGGAGTGCTAGAATGTCCTCGTCAGAATGAATTCGACAGCCTATTTTGGTGTCATCGGCAAACTTGCCGATGTCGCTCTTTATGCCCTCATCTATGTCGTTTATGTAGATTGTGAACAGCAGGGGGCCCAACACTGACCCCTGTGGAACACCGCTCGTGACTCTTCCCCACTCTGATTTCTCCCCATTTATGCAAACTCTCTGCTGCCTATTTGTCAACCATGCCTCTATCCAGGAAAAAATTTCTCCTCCTATTCCATGTGGCTTAATTTTCCTCAATAGTCTCTGATGTGGGACCCTGTCAAAAGCCTTACTGAAGTCCATATACACAATATCATATTCATTACCATGATCTACCTCCTCAAATACCTTAGTGAAAAAAGTTAATAAATTCGTAAGGCAGGAACGCCCCTTTGTAAAACCATGCTGAGATTCGTTGATTAATTTATGCTTTTCAAGGTGGCTACGAACTGCCTCGGCAATTATTGATTCCATAAATTTTCCCACTATGGAGGTTAGGCTTATTGGTCTATAGTTCGAAGCTAAGGACCTGTCACCAGCTTTAAAAATAGGTATCACATTTGCCATTTTCCACTTATCTGGCACCATGCCAGTTTGTGGAAAATGGCAAATGTGATACCTATTTTTAAAGCAGGTGACAGGTCCTTAGCTTCGAACTATAGACCAATAAGCCTAACCACCATTGCTCTCACACTTGGTTGAAAGCTTCACATGCATTCACTCAACATTTCATAAAATCTCTCTCTCTCCTCTACACTTCTCTCTTCTCCAGGTGCATATACACTTACTATAACCCACTTTTCACATCCAACCTTTATTTTACTCAACATAATCCTTGAATTAATACATTTATAGTCCCTCTTTTCCTGCCATAGCTTATCCTTCAACATTATTGCTACTCCTTCTTTAGCTCTAACTCTATTTGAAACCCCTGACCTAATCCCATTTATTCCTCTCCACTGAAACTCTCCCATCCCCTTCTGTTTTGTTTCACTTAAAGCCAGGACATCCAGCTTCTTCTCATTCATAACATCCACAATCATCTCTTTCTTATCATTTGCACAACATCCACACACACTCAGACTTCCCACTTTGACAATTTTCTTCTTCTTAATTCTTTTTAGTAATTATTACAGGAAAAGGGGTTACTAGCCCATTGTTCCCGGCATTTTAGTTGACTTTTACAACACACGTGGCTTACGGAGGAAAGATTCTTATTCCCTACCCCATGGATATAAAAGGAAAAGTAATAAGACCAAGAACTGTTAAGATAAAATAAAAGAAAACTCAGATGAGTGTGTATAAATAAACATGTACATATATGTGTAGTGTGACATAAGTGTAAGTAGAAGCTATCTCAGAATATATTGAAGAAACTAAATCCATGAATAGACACTGATCCACCTCCTGTTCCTCCTCTTCCCTCTCCTCCATCTGCACAACTTCTATCTTCGCAGCGTCCCATTCCTTCGCTGCTTGAACGTTTTCCGCTGCCACCACATGTGGACTTTTCTAACCCCTCTAGTCCGTAGGTACCTTTACCTGCAGATTTCTTGTATTTTTATTGTTGCCAATCATGGCCTATTTACAGTGGAATATCCGCAGCCTCAGAGGTAATCGGGGTGAGCTTCAGATGTTGCTCTCCCGGTTTTCTCCTGTTGGTGTTTGCTTACAAGAACCAAAATTACACTCCGCTGTTATCCATCCCATCTCAGGCTATGATTTATTGTAGTCTTTGGATCCTTTTTCTGATAGAACCTTTAATGAAAGTGCCCTTCTTGTACACACTGATGTTCCATACTGTCAACTATTTGTTCATACTTCGCTGCATTACACTGCAGCCCGTATGCACTTGAATAAGTGGTATACAATCTGTTCTTTGTATCTCTCTACTTCTCAGGCATTATCTATCGTCCTTACCGGCAAAAAGTAACTGTGTCAACTCCCATTTTGTATTTGATTCCCCATAATTTAATCCCACCCTTCTCCCTAACACCCTAGCATTGAGTGTTCGCATCGCTATTGGGCCGTGCGGACGTGCTGCTCAGTAGCTCCTGATTGAGTTGGCTTTTGCGCAGTGTTGACATGTACTTGGCTCTGTGAAGACCTGTTTGCGCGCTCTCTAGAATTGAAGCAAGATGCCCTCCATCGAGCAACTTTACCAACAGCTTAAGGAAGAATTGAGGTTGGCGAATATGGAAATTCGGCGACTGACCGAGGAAAACAAAAAGATTCGGAGTAGTCCTCCTGTTTTGAGTCCTCAGGTAAAGAAGGGAAACGGTCAGTGGCTGGACAGCAGGGAAAGAAGTTGACGATCAAGAAGACGAATGGAAAGGTAGAAACAATGAAGAAGAAAGAGACTGCCGTGGAAACTGTTGTGGAAGCAAACCCAATACATTCTCAGTGCTACCCGACGAATGTGAGTCGAATACTGGGAACGTCACGACGAAAAACTTAAGGAAGGGACAATATTGTTGTTGTTGGGGATAGCCAAGTTAGGTATATGGATAGGGCGTTCTGCTTGAAGGACAGGAAATAGGAGACAGAGAGTTTTTCTTTCCTGGGGCTGGGATGGAGGATATTGTTAGCCGTCTGGATGACATCATGAGAGGTAATGGGAGCAATCCTATTATCTGTCTCAGTGCTGGAGGCAACGATGTTGGCAGCGTAAGGAGTTTAGGACCTGATTAGCAGGTATAGGGCACAATAGAAATAATTAGAAGTAAGGGTGGGAAACCTGTCAATTGGTATTTGCCAAGGAGGGGAGTTGGAAGTGAATGGTTGTCCAGGGCAACTGGTGTCAATTGCTGGCTGACAAATACTGTAAGGAAAATGGGGTAACATTCATTGACAACTGGGACCTTTCTATGGCAGAAATGACATGTATGCTAGGATGGGGTTCACTTATCTAGGTGTGGGGTGGGAACACGGCAACTGCAGTGGAGGGACAGTTAGGACTTTAAACTGGGAAATTTAGTTAGTGGTATGGGTTTTGGCAGGAAAACAGTGAATTTCCAGTGTAGTAATATTACGAGTTTCTGGGGGAACTAGTAATAATAAAAACGAGATAATATTGAAAAGCCAGGGACCTTGGGTGAAAAGGGAAACAGTAATAGGTTTAGTAAAAAAAATAGAAATGAGCAGGAAGGGTAAAGAGAAAGGAGAGTCTTTCAATGTTTATTATGCTAATTGCCGTAGTGCTAGGAATAAGATGGACGAGTTGAAAATTAGTTGCTAGTGAGGTAACTTTGATGTTTTTGCCTTAACTGAGACGTGGTTTAATTCAAAAAGTCAGACATCCTGTGGAATGCATATTCGGGGTTTTTAAATTGTTCCAAGAAGATAGAAGTATTGGGAGGGGGGGTGGGTGGCATTGTATGTCCGAGATCGCTTAAAACTGTTGCATAAAAAGGGGTTATTAAGTCTGAATAACACATACAAGTCTGTTTGATAGAATTTTCAGGGGGGCATGAAAAACTGATTTTAGGAGTGAAAACCGTCCCCCAAACTTAGATAGGGACCAAGGAAACTACTAGGGGAGGAAATTGTTAAGGCCACAAGGCACGATAATGTAGTAATTCTAGGAGACTTCAACTTTAGTCATGTTGATTGGAATTTCTTGATTGGGTTTTAAACTATCATACGATTCTTAGAAGTTTTCAGGATTGTTTTCTGAAGCAGTTTGTGACAGAACCACAAGGGAAATAACCTGCTTGACTTACTTATCGCAAACAATGAATCCCTTGTTAATAATTTAAAATTTCAGAGGAACTGGGTGCTAGCGACCACAAATCAATTACATTTAGCATTTTAATGGAAGTACGATAGTAGCGATAACTCAGTAACAGTCCCAGATTTTCGCTTAGCAGATTACGATGGGCTTAGAGAACACTTATCATCTGTTGACTGGGGTAACGAAGAGAGCTATCAATATGACAGTTTTCTGAACACTATACATGCTGCTCAAAGAGCGTTTATCCCATATAAAGAAATTAGATCAAATAGAAATGACCCAAAATGGATGAATAATAGGCTCAAATATCTACTAGGGCATAAGAAAGGAATTTATAGGCAATCAAAAGAGGTGAGGGTCATCTTATGAATCAGTATATTGACATTAACCCTTTCAGGGTCCGTCCCGTAGATCTACGGCTTTACGTTCAGGGTCCAAACCGTAGATCTATGCCATGAGCTCAGCTCACTCTGATAAACTGTGAGTGGTACATTTGGGCCTAGATATGAGAGAATACATCTATGTGGTATGTGTGCACCACATAAAACAGATCCTGCAGCACACTGTGTATAATGAGAGAAAAAAAATGAAATCATTTTTCGATTAAAACAGCAACTTTGCAGTGTTTTTTCGTATGTTTTTTATAGTTGTATTTGCGATTTCTTGGTCTCATTTGATAGAATGGAAGACATATTACAGAAATAGGCAAATAGGCAGAAATAGGCCGAGAAAAACTAATTTTGGGTGTGATTTACAGGGCCCCAAATCTTGATAGGGAGTGCAGTAAACTTCTATGGGACGAAATTCGTAAGGCATCTACATACGAAAATGTTGTGCTAATGGGAGATTTCAACTATAGACAGATTGACTGGAGCAATTTGACAGGAAATTTAGAGTCGGGTGACTTTCTTGATACGATCCAGGATTGTTTTTTAAAACAGTTTGTGACAGAGCCAACTAGGGGAAATAACCTCCTTGACTTGGTTCTTGCCAGTAGGGAAACACTAATTAATAATCTTGAGGTTAATGATGAGCTTGGGAGAGTGATCACAAATCACTCAGTTTTAACATAGCATGGAATTCCCCTAATAATGGCAATCAAGTCTCCGTCCCTGACTTTTCGCTTGGCTGATTTCATAGGACTGAAAAATTACTTAGGGGGGCTGAACTGGAATGACCTGACTAGGGGTCAGGTAGGTGGGATGGTTGCCGATATGATGCTTTCCAGGGCTAGTTCTAGCTGCTCAGTCAAATTATGTTCCAAATAGGGAAATCAGATCAAAAACAAAAATGATCCTAAATGGATGAACAATAGATTAAAATATCTGATTGGTCAAAAGAGAGGCATATATAGGCAAATCAAAGAGGAGAGGGGCAATTAAGAAATCGATATATTCAGTTAAAGAGAGAAATAAAAAGGGAATTAGAAAAGCAAATAGAGATTATGAGGTTAAAGTTGCAAGAGAATCGAAGAACTAACCCAAAAGGATTCTTTCAGGTATACAGAAGTAAGATCAGGGACAAGATAGGCCCACTCAAAAGTTCCTCTGGTCAGCTCACTGACAGTGATAAGAAATGTGTAGATTTTTAACACTACTTCCTCTCAGTTTTTACACAGGAGGATACCAGCGATATTCCAGTAATGATAAAATTATGTAGAACAGGACGATAATAAACTGTGCACTATTAGGTCACAAGTGACATGGTCCTTAGGCAAATAGATAAATTAAAACCTAACAAATCCCCAGGCCCTGATGAACTGTATGCAAGGTTCTAAAGGAATGTAAAGAGGAGCTTAGCTCACCTTTGGCTAATCTTTTCAACATATCACTAAAAAACTGGCATGGTGCCAGATAAGTGGAAAATGGCAAATGTGATACTATTTTCAAAACAGGTGACAGGTCCTTTGCTTCGAACTATAGACCAATAAGCCTAACCTCCATAGTGGGAAATTTATGGAATCAATAATTGCCGAGGCAGTTTTGTAGCACCTTGAAAAGCATAAATTAATCACGAATCTCAGCATGGTTTTACAAAGGGGCGTTTTCCCGCCTTACGAATTTATTAACTTTTTTCACTAAGGTATTTGAGGAGGTAGATCATGGTAATGAATATGATATTGTGTATAGGACTTCAGTAAGGTTTTGACAGGGTCCCACATCAGAGACTATTGAGGAAAATTAAACCAGGAATAGGAGGAGAAATTTTTTCCTGGATAGAGGCATGGTTGACAAATAGGCAGCAGAGAGTTTGCATAAATGGGGAGAAATCAGAGTGGGGAAGCGTACACGAGCGTTTCCACAGGGTCAGTGTTGGGCCCCTGCTGTTCACAATACTACATAAAACGACATAGATGAGGGCATTAAAGGCGACATCGGCAAGTTGCGATGACACCAAAATAGGACCGTCGAATTCATTCTGACGAGGTCATCGAGCACTCCAGGAGGATTTGAATAGACTGATGCAGTGGTCGAGAAGTGGCAGATGCAGTTTCAATATAGAAAAATGCAAGTTCTGAAGTTGGACAGACATAACCCATGCACATATAAACTAAATAATGTAGATCTATAGTACGGATTGCGAAAAAGATTTAGGAGTTCTTGGTTAGCAGTTGAATTTTCTGATGGGAATTTACAATCATAGACAACAGGTGCATAGCAGTGTTCGCAACTAAGCTAATAGATCTCTTGACTTCTTATCAAACATGCTATAAATAATAGAGTCCTCGGTGCTTACACCACTCTAATACCATCTTGTTAGGAAGTACATTAGATCTCTCTGCACAGTTTTGGCTCAGCCGTATTACAAATGGCTTATAAAATATCTCGGAAACATGTAACGAAGAGAGATACAAAGAGTTTGAATCCATTAATCAGAAAGCGTAATCTATCCCATATGGAATAGACAATGAAACGACACCTAGAGAAAAGACTGAATAATAGGCTGATGAATGTTGCAAGGTTTATAAGAATGAAGAGGAATATCAAATAATTTAGGGTGCAGTCTGTATGATTCAGTGTTGAAATTAACCCTTTCAGGTCTCCGAATCTACGACTTTACGTTCAGGGTCCAAATTAGATCTAGCCATGAGCTCAGCTCACTCTGTAAACTGTGAGTGGTACATTTGGGCCTAGATATGAGAGAATACATCTATGTGGTATGTGTGCACCACAAAAAACAGATCCGCAGACACTGTGTATAGAGCAGAAATAAACTGAAATCATATTTTCGATTAAAACAGGTACTGTTGCAGTGTTTTTCGATAGTTTTTAATAGTTGTATTTGCGATTTCTGGTCTCATTGAATAAATGAAGACCATATTGACAGAAATAGAGTTGATTTGATTGGTTAAGCGAAAATGGCTTGAAGACCTGCCCGATGGGCCAATTAAAAGGCCCCTCCCCGTTTCCTTGTTATTATTAAAATATGGTGATGATATTTATACAATTATTACAGTATTGCATAACAGTTTAAAACTTTTATTTTTTGGTGTGAATAAAAATTCATTATGTGAATAAAAAATCAAAATGGAATTTATTTTAAAGCCTCAAAACATAACTAATGAAAGAGGAAATGGTAGTTTAGTGCCCGGAACCTACATTGTTCATCCCGGACCCTATTTTGAAATTGGAATATTTTGAACTTTGTGTTAAATTGGCCAAATTAACAATTTCCCATCACTTTATTTGTAGTTGAAACAGTTTTACTTGGCGATTTCTTTTGCTCAATCGATAGAAAGAAGTAATATTAGTGAAATAGCTAAGAATTTGGTTGATTGGAATAATGTAATTGGCCTAAAATGGGAGTCAAAGTCGGCAAAATCGCCAATTCGTAAATATCGCTGACACATCAAAATTCGCGAGAGCATAATTTCGTCAATTTTCCACCAAATTTCGTACTTTTTGTTTTATTACCTTCACAAAAAGATTCTCTACGATTTCATAAGAAAAAATAACAAATTTTTTTTTTGAAAATTCTTGGACACTGATGCGTGACTCCAGATTTGGGCCTTGGACCCTGAAAGGGTTAAGAGGGACATTAAAAAGGGGATAAGAAAAGCTAAAAGGGACTATGAAATTAAAGTTGCTAGGGATTCTAAAACTAACCCAAAAAGTTTTTTCCAGATCTATAGAACAAAAGTTAGAGATAAGATAGGTCCCCTTAAAAATAACTATGGGCACCTTACTGACAAAGAGAATGAAATGTGCTTGATTTTAAATAATTATTTTCTCTCAGTTTTTACACAGGAAGACACTAACAATATTCCAGTAATTAATTTTTACAGTGGGCTAGAAGAAGATAAATTATGTAACATCACAGTCACTAGTGAGATGGTTGTGAAGCAGATAGACAGACTGAAGCAAAATAAGTTGCCGGGTCCTTATGAGGTTTCTTCAAGGGTTCTTAAGGAATGCAAAATGGAACTCTGTGAACCATTAACTAATATTTTTAATTTATCTCTTCAAACAGGTGTAGTGTCTGATATGTGGAAGATGGCTAATGCAACTCCTATTTTTAAAACAGGGGACAAGTCGTTACCGTCAAATTACCGCCCAATAAGCCTGACCTCAATTGTAGGCAAATTACTAGAGTCAGTTATAGCTGAGATTATAAGAAGCCATCTCGATAAGCATAGCTTGATTAATGATACTCAGCATGGATTCACAAGAGGCCGGTCTTGTCTAACTAATTTATTAACTTTCTTCAGGAAAGCTTTTGAGGCTGTTGACCACAATAAAGAATTTGATATTATTTACTTAGATTTTAGTAAGGCTTTTGATAGAGTTCCGCACCATAGACTGTTAAAGAAAGTGGCAGCTCATGGCATTGGGGTAAAAGTGCTCTCGTGGATCGAGTCATGGCTCACTGACAGAAAGCAGAGTGTGTCCATAAATGGGGTTAAATCCGAGTGGGGATCTGTAACAAGTGGCGTTCCACAGGGATCAGTCTTGGGCCCGTTGTTGTTTATAATATATATCAATGATCTTGATGAGGGAATTACTAGTGATATGAGCAAATTCGCCGATGACACAAAGATAGGTAGGATAATTGATTCAAACGTAGATGTTATGGAACTTCAGGAGGATTTAAACAAACTCTATTCTTGGTCAGAAAAGTGGCAGATGCAGTTCAATGTAGATAAATGCAAGGTTCTGAAGCTTGGGAGTGCCCATAACCCTAGTACTTATAAGTTAAATGATGTAGAACTTAGCCATACAGATTGTGAGAAGGACTTGGGGGTTATGGTGAGCAGCAACCTTCAACCAAGACAGCAATGCCTAAGCGTACGTAATAAGGCAAATAGATTACTGGGATTTATATCAAGAAGTGTAAGCAACAGAAGTCCAGAGGTCATACTGCAGCTTTATACATCATTAGTAAGGCCTCACCTAGATTATGCAGCTCAGTTCTGGTCTCCATATTACAAAATGGACATAAATTCTTTAGAAAACATTCACCGTAGGATGACTAAATTAATACATAGCATTAGAAATCTTCCTTATGAAGAAAGATTGAAGACTCTTAAGTTACATTCACTTGTTAGACGAAGAATGAGGGGAGACCTGATCGAAGTGTATAAGTGGAAGATAGGTATTAATAAAGGGGATATTAATAAGGTCTTGAGGATATCTCTCCAAGAGAGAACCCGCAGTAATGGATTTAAATTAGATAAGTTTAGATTTAGAAAGGACATAGGAAAGTATTGGTTTGGAAATAGGGTAGTTGATGAGTGGAACAGTCTACCTAGTTGGGTTATTGAGGCTGGGACTTTGGGTAGTTTCAAATCTAGGTTGGATAAGTACATGAGTGGGAGGGGTTGGATTTGAGTGGGACTTTCACATCAGAGCTTATTTCTTGGGTGGCATTGAAAATTGGGTTGGGCAAATGTTTTGTTAGTGGGATGAATTGTAAAGGACCTGCCTAGTATGGGCCAGCAGGCCTCCTGCAGTGTTCCTCCTTTCTTATGTTCTTATTTACTTCTTTTACAACCCCATCTATAAATATATTAAACAACCATGGTGACATTACACATCCCTGTCTAAGACCTACTTTTACCAGGAAGTAATCTCCCTCTCTTCTGCACACCTTAACCTGAGCCTCACTGTTCTCGTATGTAAATATACTTCCTAAAATATGTCAACCACATTGTAAACTTGCAAGAAAATAAAAGAATTTGAATTTGAAATTTCAGAAATAAACTAAGTAGAACAGGACGATAATACACTATGCACAATTTTGGTAACTAGTGACATTGCCCTCAAACAAATAGAGAAATTAAAACCTAATAAATCCCCAGGCCCTGATGAACTGTTTGCAAAGGTTTTAAAGGAATGTAAAGAGGAACTTAGCAAACCTTTGGCTAATCTTTGAGGGTCGACAGGCCCTCTGAGACTCGTTCTCAGGGTCGGCCAAATTTAACCCTTTCAGGGTCCGTCCCGTAGATCTACGACTTTACATTCAGGGTCCAAACTGTAGATCTACGCCATGAGCTCAGCTCACTCTGATAAACTGTGAGTGGTACATTTGGGCCTAGATATGAGAGAATACATCTATGTGGTATGTGTGCACCACATAAAACAGATCCTGCAGCACACTGTGTATGAGAGAAAAAAACTGAAATCATGATTTTTCGATTAAAACAGCGACTTTGCAGTGTTTTTCGTATGTTTTTTATAGTTGTATTTGCGATTTCTTGGTCTCATTTGATAGAATGGAAGACATATTACAGAAATAGAGATGATTTTGATTGGTTTTAGCGCTACAAATGGCTTGAAACTGAGCTCAAAGTAGCAGAAATGTTAAATTTTTGCCGATATTCAAGAGTAAACAAACGACCTCACACGTCTAATACATGCCAGCTAGTGGGTCTAATATGCATTCACAAATATGGTGATGATATTTATACAATTATTACAGTATTGCATAACAGTAAATCATCTAATTTTTGTTGAATAAAAATTCATTATGTGAATAAAAAATCAAAATGGAATTTATTTTTAAAGCCTCAAAACATAACTAATGAACAGAGGAAATGTTAGTTTAGTTCCAGGAATACCTACATTGTTTATTCTGGACCGTATTTTGAAATTGGAATATTTTGAATTTTGTGTTAAATTGGCCAAATTAGCAATTTCCGATCACGTTAATTTGTAGTTGAAACAGTTGACTTGGTGATTACTTGTGCTCAATCGATAGAATAGAAGTAATACTAGTGAAATAACTAAGAATTTGGTTGACTGGAATAATGTAATTGGCCTAAAATGGGAGTCAAAGTCGGCAAAATCGCCGATTCGTAAATATCGCTGACACATCAAAATTCGTGAGCATAATTTCGTCAATTTTCCATCAAATTTCATACTTTTTGTTTTATTACCTTCACAAAAAGATTCTCTACCATTTCATAAGAAAAAATCATTTTTTTTTTTAAATTCTGGGACACTGGGGCACCACTTCAGATTTGGGCCTTGGACCCTGAAGGGGTTAAAAAAAATTATTTTTTTCTTATGAAAAGATAGAGAATCTTTTCCTGATCATAATGACACCAAAAGTATGAAATTTGATGGAAAACTTACGGAATTATGCTCTCGCGAAGTTAGCGGTCTCGGCGATGTTTAGGCATCGGCAATTTTGCTCACTTTTATCCCCATTTTCGGCCAATTCCACTGTACTAGTCGACAAAAAACATGAATATTTCGCTAGAACTCCATTTTTTCTATCGAATGAGTGCAAGAAACCACCCATTTACCAATTTCAACTATCCAGTACAGTGGTCAGAATTTAGCAATTTTGCCATTTTCACACAAATTTCTAAAGATGCCAATTTCCGAATAGGGTCCAGAATAAACAAGAAAGACATTCCTGGCACTAAAATGACATTTCTTCTGTTCATTAGTCACGTCTCAAGGCCCCTCTTACATTCTTTTGCATTCCACTTTGAATTTTTATTCTCACAAAAAATAGAAGATTTACTGTTATGCAGACTACTGTATTAGTGTAAAAAATGGTATAAATAATATTGACGCACTTGCAAAAGAATACTGGACTCGCCAGTTGACGTGTATTGAACACTTGGCATGATTTGTTTACTTTTGAACTTTGGTAAAAATCGAACATTTCTGCTACTTTGAGCTCAATTTCAAGGTACTTTTCATTGTAAAACCAGTCAAAATCATCTCAATTTCTGTAATATGTCTTCCATTCTATAAAATGAGACCAAGAAAACTAGAATACAACAATAAATACCATACGAAAATACAGTGCAAAGTCGCTGTTTTATTCCCCCCCCCCAAAAAAAAAACGGTCAGTTTTTTTTTTCTCATTATGCACTGTGTGCTGCAGGATTTTTTTTATACTGTGCACACTGACCATATAGACCCATTCTTTCACATGTAGGCCTACCAGCTTTCTCTCACTAGATTTGAGGGCGCTAGAATTTAGGCGTACTGGTACGTCAAAATCCCTGGGTCATAAGCCGTACTAGTACGGCCGAAACCCCCAAAGGGTTAATGAATCTCAACACAGTTTTACAAAGGGGTGTTCCTGCCTTGTGAATTTACCAACTTTTTTCACTAAGGTATTTGAGGAGGTAGATCATAGTAATGAATATGATATTTTGCATATGGACTTCAGGGAGGCGTTTAACCCTTTGAGGGTCGACAGGCCCTCTCCGAAACTCGTTCTCAGGGTTGGCCAAATTGAAAAAAAAAAAAAATTATTTTCTCTTATGAAAAGATAGAGAATCTTTTCCCGATCATAAGGACACCAAAAGTTTGAAATTTGATGAAAACTTACGGAATTAAGCTCTTGCAAAGTTAGCGGTCTCGGCGATGTTTACGCATCGGCGATTTTGCCCACTTTGAGCCCCATTTTCGGCCAATTCCACTGTACTAGTCGACAAAAAACATGAATATTTCGCTAGAACTCCATTTTTTCTATCGAATGGGTGCAAGAAACCACCCATTTATGAAATTCAACTATCCAGTACAGTGGTTAGAATTTAGCAATTTTGCCAATTTCACACAAATTTCAAAAGATGCCAATTTCCGAATAGGGTCCAGAATAAGCAAGAAAGACATTCCTGGCACTAAAATGACATTTCCTCTGGTCATTAGTCACGTCTCAAGGCCCCTCTTATATTCTTTTGCTTTCCACTTTGAATTTTTATTCTCACAAAAAATATAAGATTTACTGTTATGCAGACTACTGCATTAGTGTAAAAAATGTTATAAATATTATTGGTGCACTTGTGAAAGAATATTAAACTCACCAGTTGACGTGTATTGCACGTTTGGCACGATTTGTTTACTTTTGAAATTTGGTAAAAATCGAACATTTCTGCTAATTTGAGCTCAATTTCAAGGTACCTTTCATTGTAAAACCAGTCAAAATCATCTCAATTTCTGTAATATGTCTTCCATTCTATAAAATGAGACCAAGAAAACTAGAATACAACAATAAATACCATACGAAAATACAGTGCAAAGTCACTGTTTTATTCCAAAAAAATGGTCAAAGTTTTTTTTTTCTCATTATGCACTGTGTGCTGCAGGATTTTTTTTAGACTGTGCACACTGACCACATAGACCCATTCTTTCATATGAAGGCCTACCAGCTTTCTCCCACTAGATTTGAGGGCGCTAGAATTTAGGCGTACTAGTACGTCAAAAACCCTGGGTCGTAAGCCATACTAGTACGTCCGAAACCCTCAAAGGGTTAATGGTGTTCCACATCAGACGCTATTGAAGAAAATTAAGGCACACAGAATAGGAGGAGAAATTTTTCCTGGGTAGAGGTGTGGTTGACAGATAGGCAGCAGAGTTTGCATAAATGGGGAGAAATCAGAGTTGGGGCATGTCACAGGTGGTGTTCCACAGGGGGTCAGTGTTGGGCTCTTTTTTGTTCACAGTTTACATAAACGACATAGTTGAGGGAATAAACAGCGACATAAGCAAGTTTGCTGATGATGCCAAAGTGGGTCGTCCAATTCATTCTAATGAAGACATTAAAGCACTCCAGGAAGATTTGAATAGACTGATGCAGTAATTGGAGAAGTGGCAGATGCAGTTAAATATAGACATATGCAAAGTTCTAAATGCTGGACAGGAAAATAACCATGCCACATGTAAACTAATGTAGATCTTAATATTACTGATTCCAAAAAAGATTTAGGAGTTCTGGTTAGCAGTAATCTGAAACCAAGACAACAGTGCCTAAGTGTTTGCAGTAAAGCAAAAAGAATCCTTGGCTTCATATCAAGAAGCATAAATAATAGGAATCCTCAGGCTGTTCTTCAACTCTGTATATCATTTGGTTAGGCCTCATTTAGATTATGCTGCACAGTTCTGCACAGAATGGATATAATTGCACTGAAAAATGCACAAAGGTAGATGACAAAGTTGATCCCATGTATAAGAAATCCTCCCTATTAGGATAGATTGAGGGCCCTGAATCTGCACTCTTAATAAAGACTTAGAATTAGGGAGGATATGATGGAGGTGTATAAATGGGAAACAGGAATAAATAAAGGGGACGTAAATAGCAAGCTAAAAATATGTAGCCAAGACAGGACTTGCAACAGTGATCATATGACTCCTGTGTTGTTGGGTTGGTGGTGCTTAACCTGCTTGAGTATCATGTATGCTAATGTTTTAGAAACTTTGTGGTTTCCAGCGTTACGTTCTATTGTGTCAGTGACAGTGATTAACGAGGCTTCTAGACATCATCAGCAACTGAGGCCTGATTTGGCGAGAATGAGTTCTGCTTCATTCCAGTTCATCAAATGCCCTGTGGAGTCTCTGTGGAGGACTCAGACATACCTTAAAACGTCTCTGTTACAGGCACTTCGATGCTTGTTCAGGCGGACCACAAGATCTCTGCCTGTCTCGCCTACATATTTCTTGGGACAGAATCCACAGGGGATGGTGTAGACGCCTGCTGTAGAAGTTAGAGGTCTGGGGCTGCATTTCGTTGTGAGGTCTTTGATAAATGATGTGTTTATGGTGGAAACATTGATGTTGCTCTTAGCAAGTGCTCGGCGAGTATTCGTGGCAACATCACCACATGGGAGCGCTATGAACTACTGAGAGGGCTGTTCCATGGGTGGTTTGTTGTGGATAGCTTGTGCCTTGAGTCTGCAATCTCAGATGAAGAAAGATGGAAATGGAAGACTTGTAAAGGCTTGTGTTATGTAAATACATTCTTCAAGAAAATAAGGGCTGGAGATGCGAAGAGCTCTCAAGAAGAAGTCAATGAGGACTCCTCTTTTAGTGTGGGTGTCTTGGTGTGAACTAAAGTGTATAAAATCGTCCTTGCTGGTAGGTTTTCTATACACTTTGAAGAGAAGGTTGTCACTGTCGGGAGATCTGCACAGGAGGACGCCGAGAAAAGGAAGTTTGCCATCCTTTTCGAGTTCAAGTGTAAACTTTATTGATGGTTCGTCTGCATTGATCTTGTTGAGAAGGGCCTGGATATTGAGGCTTTCTTGTTCATGTTCAGTTGTACCACAGCGAAACAGGAAACTCATATTTTCCCATGTCCAGGACTCAGATGTGAGCAGAGCTGCTGATAGTGATACCAATTGTGATTTCCAAGCTTTTGATTACAATTCCAGTAGCGACAATGAAGAGGAATATTCTCCAGTGATGCGTCAATTTATACGAGACTACGTGCATCCTGGTAGTATGCCATATGCTATTCCAAGGGGAATGAGTGCCTTTTGGAGTACATCCCATGGTCTTACATCAGGAACAGATAGTGAAAAGAGAAGACAGTGTGGGTGGTAGGGAAGACAGCAATGGTGGTAGGGAAGACATCGTGGGTGGTGGGGAGGATGGTGTGGGTGGTGGGGAAGACGGTGTGGGTGGTAGGGAAGACGGTGTGGGTGGTAGGGAAGACGGCATGCTTGGTTTGGAAGACAGCATGTAAGTTTATTCAGGTAAACACAGATACAGTTACATAGATTATCATACATAGCAACATATGTGTAGAGAACCTAGGATAACCCAAAAGCCAGACAAAGTGACTTATTTCCATGTGGGTGGTGGGGAAGACACTATGGGTAAAGTTACATTTGGGATGGATAATGTACATGTGTCATCATGTGTTGGTGATGTAATGCTTCGTGTGGCACCAGCAGCACCCCAAGCTGGTAGAGGTGCTGCTGACTCAGCACATCCACAACAAAGGCCACCTTCAACCACCCATACACCACAACAACCTTCACAACCACAACAACCCATCCATAAAAATGCAGAGAAATTTCTTGTATATGTGAGGAGTGTAAAACAACACTGCATAACACCATCTTTCAAAGAGTTCCACATACTGTAGCAGTTCTAGGAATGTGTCATTTGACTGTGTGTATGTATATTTATTATAGAACAATAGTAATAAACAACTTTTTTAATTGTTGGTTTGTGTAAATAAGTTTTGTAAACAGTATAATGAAAATATTTGTGCACTTATTGTGTTGCATACAACGAGTGGGTATACAATGGTGCCTCGAGTTACGAACTTAATTTGTTCTAGAAGGCTGTTCGAGTGCCGATACCAAACAAATAATGTAAATAAGATTAGTCTCTTTCAGACCCCCAAAAAATACATTTACAAAAGCACTTACAAAAATACGCTTACATAATTGTTCGAGTTGGGAGCTGTTCGAAACTCGAGGTACCACTGTATATGCATATATTGGTCTCACAGGGCACCACAAAAGTTACTTGAAAAAATAATATACTATTAGGAAAAGAAAAAATAGAATAAAAGCAAAAATAATACCGTGGAACCTCAGCTTACGAATTTAATCTGTTCTGTGACCTTGCTCGTATCTTGATTTGTTCGTATGCTGAGTCAATTTTCCTTATTCAGATTAATGGAAATGCCATTAATCCGTTCCAGCGGAATTCCTGCTCTCAGGAGGCAGGACAAAATATCAACTCTATGGCTTATCTATCACAATTCATCTAAGATGACATAATAAACAGTTTTAATAACATAGAAACATGATATATACTCTAGAATGAATAAAATAGGCCATAATATGGTCAGTGATGGCAGCAGCAGCAGCATCTGCCATTTACTCTCCCACTCTGACTATAGTATCCTCCCATTCTCTTATTATAAGAGAAAACAAGAGTGTAAGGCTAACTGCACTAGATCAGTTTCATAAAACACAGAAACAGTGTAATTTTTACTTTTTGTTCACTTCACTTTTCACTGATTTACTTGCTGCACTCTTAACCCTTTCAGGGTCCGTGCCGTAGATCTACGGCTTTACGTTGAGGGTCCAAACCGTAGATCTATGCCATGAGCTCTGCTCACTCTCATAAGCTGTGAGTGGTAAATTTGGGCCTAGATATGGGCCTATTTTCCTGCAGCACACAGTGTATAATGAGAGAAAAAACTGAGACTGTGATTTCCGATTAAAACAGTGAATTTACAGTGTTTTTTCATTTGTTTTTTATAGTTGTATTTGCGATTTCTTGGTCTCATTTGATAGAAAGGAAGATATATTACAGAAATAGAAATGATTTTGATTGGTTTTAGTACTGGAAATGGTTTGAAACTGAGCTCAGAGTAGCAGAAATGTTACATTTTTGCCGATGTTCAAGAGTAAACAAACGACCTCACACATCTAATACATGCTAGCTGGTAGGTCTAATATACATTCACAAATGTGGTGATGATATTTATACAATTATTACAGTATCGCATAACAGTAAATCTTCTATTTTTTTATTTGAATAAAAATTCATTATGTGAATAAAAAATCAAAATAGAATTCATTTGTAAAGCCTGAATAAAAATTCATTAACCCTTTGACTGTCGAAGGGCCCAATCCTGAAGTTGCTCCTGGTGTCGCAAAATATTCGAAAAAAAAAAAAATTATTTTTTCTTATGAAAATGTTAAGATTATTTTTCTGATTGTTTTAGTCCCCAAAAAAAATTTTTTCACATCAGTACTTACCGAGATATAGAGGCATGAAGTTTGCAGAAAATGAGCCGCGTATGGCAACAGCGGCGACTGCCGCTCACCCGGTAATCTTTGGTTTACTTGTATTTGAAGGTTTGTTGTTTTTTTCACTATTTTATTTTTTTACATAACTTATGTGGCCTGTGAGACCAAAGTAAGGTGCAATGTACATATATACACTCGTTGTATACAACACAATAAGCACACAAACATAATTATCAATATATTGTTTACAAAACTTGTTTACAAAAACAAACAATACAAAAATTTTTTTTATTACTATTGTTCTATAATATATATACCAATATACAGTCACTGAACATACTCCTAGAAGTTCTGCAGCTTGTGGACTCTGTAAAACAGTGTCATACCAGTGGGTTTACACTCTCACACATAAAACATGGTGTCATACACAGTGGTGTTTTACACTCTCACACATAAAACATGGTGTCATACACAGTGGTGTTTTACACTCTTACACATAAAACATGGTGTCATACACAGTGGTGTTTTACACTCTTACACATAAAACATGGTGTCATACACAGTGGTGTTTTACACTCTTACACATAAAACATGGTGTCATACACAGTGGTGTTTTACACTCTTACACATAAAACATGGTGTCATACACAATGGTGTTTTACACTCTCACACATAAAACATGGTGTCATACACAATGGTGTTTTACACTCTCACACATAAAATCAGTGTGTGTGCATTTTTGTTGATTTTTTTTTTTTATGTACAAAGACAAAACACCTCGTCTGAGCAGTTTTCTTCAAAGTATTAGCAGGCAGTTGTGTTATGTAGCTATCCTAGGTAAATGGTCGTGTGTCATCCTTCCTTCCTAATTTCCTTCATTCCTTTCCTTCCTGGAGGCTACCTGGAGGGCATTCCACCTCTCTTCCTACATTCCTTCATCTGTCCTTCATTACTTTTTTCCTTCCTTTCATCTAGTCCTTCCTTCATTCCTGCCTTCCCTTCTTGCTTCTGGTTTCTATAATATATATACACATATATAGTCACTAGATACTTTCATAAAACTCCTATTATCACCCTTCAGCAAGCTTGTCTTGTGTGCGAGTGTGTGGCTTATAATTGTTTTGAGTCAGGAGTGGGCAGCTGTCAAAATGACATATTGTCTCATTAGTCACTGCCCCTACCGCCTGTCAAAACAATGGGGTCGGATGCTGCTTCCCCCTCCATTCTATCTAATTATCTTTCTCCCTCATTCTATCTCTTTCAATCTGTCTCTCTTTCTCTCTCTCTGTCTATCTCTGTCTCACAGGTACACATAAATACAACTATACATAGTGTAAATTACCTAGGATAACCCAAAAAATCCAGACAAAGTGCTATACTCTGCTTGAAGATGTGAGTAAAGGTGATGATGACACAGTCTTGTGGCTCTCTCTGAGACAGAGCTAGACGGATAGACAGGGAGTTTGGCAGACAGACAAATAGACAGACAGACAAATGATGGTGGTGGTGGTGGTGGTGGTGGTGGTGGTGGTGGTTGTTCTTGTTCTTGTTCTTGTTCTTGTTCTTCTTCTTCTTCTTCTTCTTCTTCTTCTTCTTCTCCTCCTTCTTCTTCTTCTCCTCCTTCTTCTTCTTCTCCTCCTTCTTCTTCTTCTCCTCCTTCTTCTTCTTCTTCTCTCCTTCTTCTTCTTCTCTCCTTTTCTTCTTCTCCTCCTCCTTCTTCTTCTCCTCCTTTTCTTCTTCTCCTCCTTCTTCTTTTCTCTCCTTTTCTTCTTCTTCTTCTTCTCCTTCTTCTATCTTCTTCTTCTCTCCTCCTTCTTCTTCTTCTCCTCCTTCTTTCTCCTCCTTCTTCTCTTCTCCTCCTTCTTCTTCTCCTCCTTCTTCTTCTTCTCCTCCTTCTTCTTCTTCTCCTCCTTCTTCTTCTTCTCTCTCCTTCTTCTTCTCCTCCTTCTTCTTCTTCTCCTCCTTCTTCTTCTTCTCCTCCTTCTTCTTCTCTCCTCCTTCTTCTTCTTCTCCTCCTTCTCTTCTCCTCCTTCTTCTTCTTCTCCTCCTTCTTTTCTCCTCCTTCTTCTTCTTCTCCTCTCTTCTTCTTCTCCTCTCCTTCTTCTTCTCTCTTCTTCTCTTCTCCTTCTTTTTCTTCCCTCCTTCTTTCTCTTCTCCTCCTTCTTCTTCTTCTCCTCCTTCTTCTTCTTCTCCTCCTTCCTTTTCTCTTCTTTCCTCCTCCTTCTTCTTCTTCTCCTCCTTCTTCTTCTTCTCCTCCTTCTTCTTCTTCTCCTCCTTCTTCTTCTTCTCCTCCTTCTTCTTCTTCTCCTCCTTCTTCTTCTTCTCCTCCTTCTTCTTCTTCTCCTCCTTCTCTTCTTCTCCTCTCTTCTTCTTCTCCTCCTCTTCTTTCTTCTCCTCCTTCTTCTTCTTCTCCTCCTTCTTCTTCTTCTCCTCCTTCTTTCTCCTCCTTCTTCTTCTTCTCCTCCTTCTTCTTCTTCTCCTCCTTCTTCTTCTTCCTCCTTCTCTCTTCTCTCCTTCTTCTCTTCTCCTCCTTCTTCTTCTCTTCCTTCCTTCTTCTTTCCTCTTCTTCTTCTTCTTCTTTTCTCCTCCTTCTTTCTTCTCCTCCTTCTTCTTCTCCTCCTTCTTCTTCCTCTCCTTCTTCCTCCTTCTTCTTCTCCCCCTTCTTCTTCTCCTCCTTCTTCTTCTCCTCCTTCTTCTCTCCTCCTTCTTTCCTCCTCTTCCTCCTTCTTCTTCTTCTTCTTCTTCCTTCTCCTCCTTCTTCTCCTCCTCCTCCTCCTCCTCCTGGCTCTTGACAGATGGACAGCTGCCCCCCTCCCTCCACCCTCGTTTACGCTCATCAAAGGTCAGCTCTTATCAGATGTTATCTCCCCTTATCTTGTCACTGTCAGGGGGTTGAACTGTTTTCATGCCTCAAGGGAACATATTATTACATATTATTATTATTAGGTATTAGGTATTATTATTATTCTTCTTCTTCTTCTTCTTCTTCCTTCCACCTTCCACCTTCCTCCTCCTCCCTCCCTCCTCCTTCCTCCTCCCTCCCTCCTTCCCTCCTCCCCCTCCTTCCTCCTCCTCCCTCCCCCCTCCTCCCTCCTTCTTCCTCCTCCCTCCTTTCCTTCCTCCCCCCCTCCTTCCTTCCTCTTCCTCCTTCCTTCCTCTTCCTCCTTCCTTCCTCCTCTTCTTCCTCCTCCTCTTCTTCCTCCTCCTCTTCCTCCTCCTCCTCCATTGCTTTTGGTCTCAAACTCCTTCAAATCATGAAATTGATCTTCATTGACACTTCCATTGTGTTAGAGCATCACTTGGGAAGAGAAGAGTCCCAGATTTGAAGGGAAGTCACATATTTCTTACCGCTAGACATGCTGAAAAAGGATGACTGAAATGGTATTCCCACAATGCACCACTGGCTCCCCGATTTTTTTTATATGGTGCACACTGACCATGGAGACCCATTCTCTCACATGTGGGCCTACCAGCTTTCTCCTGCTTGATTTGAAGCCGCTAGAATTTATGCGTATAGATACGTCAAACACGGTATCTCCTATGACGTACATATACGACCGCGACAGTCAAAGGGTTAAGTGAATAAAAAATCAAAATAGAATTCATTTGTAAAGCCTGAAAACGTAACTAATGAACAGAGGAAATGTTAGTTTAGTGCCAGGAATGCCTGCATTGTTTATTCTGGATTCTTTTTTGTAATTGGAATATTTTGAACTTTGTGTTAAATTGGCCAAATTACCAATTTCCGGTCACTTTATTTTGTAGTCGAAACAGTTGACTGGGTGGTTTTTTGTGCTCAATCGATAGAATAGAAGTAATACTAGTGAAATAGCTAAGAATTTGGTCGACTGGAATAATGTAATTGGCCTAAAATGAGAGTCAAAGTTGGCAAAATTGCCAATTCGTAAATATCGCTGACACATCAAAGTTCGCGAGAGCATAATTTTGTAAATTTTTCACCAAATATCATACTTTTTGTTTTATTACCTTCAGAAAAAGATTCTCTACCATTCCATAAGAAAAAATAGCAAAAATTATTTTTGAAAATTCTTGGATCCTGGTGCGCACTTTGAAATTTGGCTTCTGGACCCTGAAAGGGTTAATTAGTTTTGTACATATCGTAGAAGTATTATGCTGGTACTGCCTGGCCGAGTCCATAGCCCCACACCTAGCTTGTGTTTATCTATGATTAGTGGTGAGAGTGTCGCATATGTAACCACAGGTGTGGTCAAGACAAATGTATGTATAGGTGAAGACGTAATCAGTGTGGCCACAGTTGTGGTGGCGGCGGCCATCTGCCTCTCACTATGCTGCTGCCTTTTTTGTTTCTCTAGCTTTTTTCATGGTTGCTAATCTCTTCCTGAGCTTCTTGCTGATTGTATGTGAATACTGTCTCTTCAGGCAAGGCATTGTGTAAGAAATTTGTGTATAAGAAAAATTACATGTCCCAAGGGTCTGCTGCGGTCACTCAGAGCGCCCCCTCCCTCCTCTTCCTTTTGACCCTTGGTCGGCACTGAGATGGCCATAGCAGTTGTACCTACAGCCACCCGGAGAGTTACCAATTTGTATTTTGAAGCATTTGGCACAAAAAATATGAAAATAAATACAAAAAGTGTCTAAAAATGACAGCAAATGTTCTACTGTTATGGTATGCATCACTATTATATTGTATTATTACTATTATTATTACATGTATTTCAGTGGACCCCCGGTTATTGGCCGCATCTGTTATTGGCCAACTCTGTGATAGGCCGTTTTTTTGGTGCCCGGTTATCGGCCGTTTTTTTGGTGCCTGGTTATCGGCCGTTAATTCAGTGATTGGTCGTTTGGGACGCGTCCATCCGCTGACTGGGACCGCTTGTGCGTCAGTCTGGTGTTGTCTCGGTGTGTGAGGAAGCTTCTAAACTCATACATCTACATATTTCGCTTGTTTTCCATTGTTTTCAGTGTTTCTTTTTTGCAGTGCAACTGTGAAATAAGTAACCATGGCTCCAAAGAAAGTTCCTGTGGTAAAGAAAGTGAGAAACCCCATGGAATGTAGCAGACATGCAGGGAATGTAACAGATATGCAGGGAGTGTAGCAGACATGCAGGGAGTGTAGCAGACATGCAGGGAGAGTAGCAGGCATGCAGGGAGTGTAGCAGGCATGCAGGGAATGTAGCAGACATGCAGGCATGTAGGGAGTGTAGCAGACATGCAGGGAGTGTGGCAGGCATGCAGGGAATGTAGCAGGCATGCATGGAGTGTACAGGCATGCAGGGAATGTAGCAGGCATACAGGGAGTGTAGCAGGCATACAGGGAGTGTAGCAGGCATGCAGGGAGTGTAGCAGGCATGCAGGGAGTGTAGCAGGTATGCAGGGAGTGTAGCAGGCATGCAGGAAGTGTAGCAGGTATTCCAGAAGCCAGCATTAATCTTCGATAAAGGTATGTAATACAGTGGACCCTCGACATTTGATACTAATCCGCTCCTGAGAGCTATCGAATGTCAAAAATATCGAAAGTTGAATTAATTTTCCCCATAAGAAATATTTTTTTATTTTTTTATTATCATACTGGCCGATTCCCACCAAGGCAGGGTGGCCCGAAAAAGAAAAACTTTCACCATCATTCACTCCATCACTGTCTTGCCAGAGGGGTGCTTTACACTACAGTTTTTAAACTACAACATTACCACCCCTCCTTCAGAGTGCAGGCACTGTACTTCCCATCTCCAGGACTCAAGTCCGGCCTGCCGGTTTCCATAAGAAATAATGGAAATCAAATTAACCCTTTGACTGTCGCGGCCGTATATATACGTCTTACGAGGTACCGTGTTTGACGTATATATACTCATAAATTCTAGCAGCTTCAAATCAAGCAGGAGAAAGCTGGTAGGCCTACATGTGAGAGAATGGGTCTGTGTGGTCAGTGTGCACCATATAAAAAAAATCCTGGAGCACGCAGTGCATAATGAGAAAAAAAAACTCCGACCGTTTTTTTTAATTAAAATGCCGACTTTGTGGTCTATTTTCGTATAGTATTTATGGTTGTATTCTCGTTTTGTTGGTCTCATTTGATAGAATGGAAAACATATTATAGAAATAGAGATGATTTTGATTGATTTTACTATAAAAAGAACCTAGAAATGGAGCTCAAAGTAGGGGAAATGTTTGATTTTTGCCAATGTTCAAAAGTAAGCAAATGATGCCATTGTCCAATAAATGTCCAACTAGCCATTCTAATATGCAGTCATGAATGGGTTGATGTTATTTATACAATTATTACAGTATTGCAGTAGTCTGCATAATAGTAAGTCTTCAATTTTTTGTTTGAATAAAAATTCAAAATAGAAAGCAAGAGTAATATCAGAGGGGCCTGGAGACATGACTGATGAGCAAAGAAAATGTTATTTTAGAGCCAGGAATGTCTGCATTGTTCATTCTGGACCTTATTTTGAAATTGTCATATTTTTTAGTTTTCATGAAATTGGCCAAATTGCAAATTTCTGACCACATTATTAGGTAAATGGGCAGTTTCTTGTACTCAATCGATAGAACAAATGGAGTTCTAAAGAAATAGCTATGAGTTTGGGCGACTGGAACAACGGAATTAGCCAAAAATTGGGCTCAAAGCGGGCGAAATCGCCGATTTGTAAACGGCGCCGAGGTCGCTAACTTCGCGAGAGCATAATTCCGTCAGTTTTCCATCAAATTTCGTTTTTTTGGTGTCATTACAATCGGGAAAAGATTCTCTATCATTTCATAAGAAAAAATATTTTTTTTTTTTTTTTGAAATTTTGCGACACCAGGACGTAAGACGTATATATACGGCCGCGACAGTCAAAGGGTTAATCCATGCAAGACACCCAAAAGTATGAAAAAAAAAAATTTACCACATGGAATATTAAGTTTAATGCAATAGAATAATTACAATAACAACAATAACAATAGAATAATAACAATAGAATAATTGACACTTACGTTTAATGAAGATCTGGTGATGATTGATAGGATGGGAGGAGGGAAGAGTGTCGAAGTTGTTACTGTTTAGAAGGTGAATCCCCTTCCATTAGGACTTGAGGTAGCAAGTCCTTTTCTGGGATTACTTCCCTTCTTCTTTTAATGCCACTAGGACCAGCTTGAGAGTCACTGGACCTCTGTCGCCGTTCCTTTAAGATTTGTCTAAAATGGGCCATAACTTTGTCATTGTAATAGTCACCAGCACGGCTTGCAATAGCTGTGTTAGGGTGATTTTCATCCATAAAGGTTTGCAGTTCAACCCACTTTGCACACATTTCCTTAATTTTTGAAGTAGGCACAATGGAGTCCACAACTGGCATAGGCTTCTCAGGGTTAGCCCCAAACCCTTCAAAATCTTTCTTAATTTCCATACTAATTCTCACCCTTTTTACCACAGGGTTGGCACTAGAAGCTTTCTTGGGGCCCATGGTGACTTATTTTGCAGAAACAAGCACCAAAAACAGTGATAATATGGATAATATGGAATGTACCGAATGTATCCTTAGATGCGCGCACACTGGCTGGCTTATAAACACTGGCACACACGGGGCAGTTCAGGCCACACGTGGACATGTCTCGTACGAATTGTATGATTTAATTGTTAAATTTTTTTTTGTGTGTGAATATTTTTGTCTGGAACGGATTAATTGTATTTCCATTAATTCTTATGGGAAATATTATTTTGTTTTTTGGTCAACCTTCTTGAACGGATTACGGTCAATAACCAAGGGTCCACTGTATTACTATTATTTTTATTATTAGTACAGTGAACCCTCAACTAACGACAGCATTAAGTAATGGCAAATTCGTCTAACGGCGGTCTTTGGCATAAAAAAATGGCTCTACCAACGTCGAAAAGCTCATCTAACGATGTTTGTCCCGAACTTGTCCATGGGGCCAGAGCACAGCCTGAGCAGGCCCAGCCACTCCAAGACTCCATGTACAGCCAGTGTTTACAAGCCGTTTCGGTCGATTCCAAGTGTACCTGCGATGTATTTTGTATTCCAGTGTCTTTAGTGCTTGTAACCACTAAAGCCACCATAAGCCCAAAGAAAGTTTCTATTGCCAGCCCTGCGGTTACTTCTAGTAACCGCAGCGGCAGCAGAGGCATCCTAGCAGCTCTTATTCTTCATGAAACCATTGCTCATCAAAGCTTGTGATGGCCTAATTGAAGGTACAACTACATGAACCCATGTTAGACCACAAAATGACCCAAGAATACTAAGAATGTAACCCAAATTCTTGACAAAATAGAAGATCTAAGGAAGACAGCCCTGCCTACCCAAACACTGCCTCCACTGCCAGACAATCACTTAACCCAAGCTCAGGGAAATCAAGCCTTCTCCTTCATAGCTACACAGTATCTACTTTAGTGATACTATGAAAGGATATCACAGAAGAAACAGCAGCAGTAAGAAAAGAATAACACCAAGGACCCTACAACTCAACTTATCTACCCAGCAGGAAGTCAGTGTATCATCAAACCCCCTCACCACCATCACCACCCAGGAAACAACAACAAACATGGCTGACTACCCCTCCAACTCCACTCCCTTCAAAGGATTCACCAATGATAACTCAGGTATTATTATTCCTGACAATATCAGGGACTACATCGTCGCTCTAGAAAGCGAAATCAAAGATATTAAAGCAACACTTGCACGACGAGAATCCAAGATAACCAACCTCGAGAACAAGATCCAAAACCTTGAAGAAAAGATTACATCCGGAAGTGCTGACACAGAAAATACTCTGAAAACAGCTATAGCCAGTCATGCTGAGCAAATAACAACCCTAAATATGAAGGTTGAAGAAGCAATCAAGGACTGGAATCAGAACATGCACACTCGACTGAATGAATACCTTGATTTCCAAGATGACAAAACTGAACAAGATAAGTTGTCTGATGCAGTTATAATAAACAGCCCTCACATTCCTAGTGACATAATCCAAGAACAGCGCAAAGAAACTGCTATCAGGATAATACAGGACCACGTACAAGTTACCGTGCAAAACAATGACATCAAAGAAACACGTTTGCTAGGAAAACAAGGTAGAAGACACAGTATTATGATCAGACTTCATTCATGTGATAAATGAAAGGACGTAATTAAATCAGCAATTACAATGAAAAATGGAGTGTTCATCAACAAGTGTCTAATGAGAAAACGTCAAAACCTTCTGTTCAGGTTGAGAAAACTTAAACAGGAAAATAAAATACATCAGTGTTTCACTCGAGATGGGAAAATACTAGTTAGGAAAACATCAACAGGACAATAATATACCATCTCAAATGAACATGATTTCTCTACCTTCCTTAGAAAAGCTGACATTTCTGTAGCAGATTAGAGAAGTGTTCTTAACACATATATATGTGTGGTGCATATAGTGTACATTACTATTACAGTACATGGAATAGGTGATAAGCTACTAAATGCTGTAAAAAGTTTTTATGAGGATAGCGAGGCACAGGTTAGTGTGTGTAGAAGAGAGGGAGAATACTTCCCGGTAAAAGTAGGTCTTAGACAGGGATGTGTAATGTCACCATGGTTGTTTAATATATTTATAGATGGGGTTGTAAAAGAAGTAAATGCTAGTGTGTTCAGGAGAGGGGTGGGATTAAATTATGGGGAATTAAATACAAAATGGGAATTAACACAGTTGCTTTTTGCTGATGATACTGTGCTTATGGGAGATTCTAAAGAAAAACTGCAAAGATTAGTGGATGAGCTTGGGAGTGAGTGTAAAGGTAGAAAGCTGAAAGTGAACATAGAAAAGAGTAAGGTGATGAAGGTATCAAATGATTTAGATCAAGAAAAATTGGATATCAAATTGGGGAGGAGTAGTATGGAAGAAGTGAATGTTTTCAGTTACTTGGGAGTTGACGTGTCAGCGGATGGATTTATGAAGGATGAGGTTAATCATAGAATTGATGAGGGAAAAAAGGCGAGTGGTGCGTTGAGGTATATGTGGAGAGAAAAAACGCTATCTATGGAGGCAAAGAAGGGCATGTATGAAAGTATAGTAGTACCAACACTCTTATATGGGTGTGAAGCTTGGGTGGTAAATGCAGCAGTGAGGAGACGGTTGGAGGCAGTGGAGATGTCTTGTCTAAGGGCAATCTGTGGTGTAAATATTATGCAGAAAATTCGGAGTGTGGAAATTAGGAGAAGGTGTGGAGTTAATAAAAGTATTAGTCAGAGGGCTGAAGAGGGGTTGTTGAGGTGGTTTGGTCATTTAGAGAGAATGGATCAAAGTAGAATGACATGGAGAGCGTATAAATCTGTAGGGGAAGGAAGGCGGGGTAGGGGTCATCCTCGAAAAGGTTGGAAGGAAGGGGTAAGGGATGTTTTGTGGGGGAGGGGCTTGGACTTCCAGCAGGCGTGCATGAGCGTGTTCGACAGGAGTGAATGGAGACAAATGGTATTTGGGACCTGACGCTCTGTTGAAGTGTGAGCAGGGTAATATTTAGTGAGGGGATTCAGGGAAACTGGTTATTTTTATATAGCCGGACTTGAGTCCTGGAAATGGGAAGTACAATGCCTGCACTCTAAATGAGGGGTTCGGGATATTAGCAGTTTGGAGGGATATGTTGTTTATCTTTATACATATATGCTTCTAAACTGTTGTGTTCTGAGCACCTCTGCAAAAACAGTGATTATGTGTGAGTGAGTTGAAAGTGTTGAATGATGATGAAAGTATTTTCTTTTTGGGCATTTCCTTTCTTTTTGGGTCACCCTGCCTCGGTGGGAGATGGCCGACTTGTTAAAAAAAAAAAAAAAAAAAAGCTTCAAGTGTTTCAGAAGACAAAGACATTGTATGGGAGACAATATTGGAGATGGAAGGAGGAGGGTGAGTATAGACTGGGACAGCAATGGACTGTACCAAAGTAGGGGGGACAAAAGGGTAGAGGGAACTGTAGAAGAAGCATGGGAGGGGACAGAAGAGGAAGAAACCTGGGAGGGGGCAGAAGACAAAGAAACTTGGGAGGGGACAGGGGAGGAAGGTACAGTATAAGGAGGAGGGTGAACCTCCACACTGGTAACAGAGCCAGTGAGAGGTGAAGAACCAGGTACAGAGACTGGAAAGGTAAAATGTGGAGATAGAAGAAGGGAAGGAGGGGTTAAAGGAGATTTGAGCAATGGGGATTTCTTGGACTTTTGAGGAGTAGAGGGGTGACTGGGAGGAGGTGTTATACGAGGTCTTGTCGATACTGGAACTTGTGAGGGAGAACATGAAGAAGTGAGAACAGACTGAAGTTTTGATGCAGGGATTTCTGAGTCCAGGACAGCAAAAGAATTAGAGACAGGAGTGACTATGGAAGGGGTAACCCCAGAGGAGGCTGCAGAAGATGCAACCCCAGAGGTGGAAGGGACGTTTAGAAACATGAGAATAAGAAATACGGGGTAGTCTTCCTTAAAAGCGTTGATGAGAAACTGCCACAGCATAGGGGAAACCTGCCTCTTTGAGGCAAAAGGTTTCCCTTATGCAATGCCAAGAGTAAGATGGGTGAGCCTCATGGTAATTAAGGCAAGAGGGAGGTAGACTACAAGACGTATTGGAATGGTCATTGGCACCATAGACTGGGCATTCGGCCACAGACCTGCAATATTTCGGTGGATGACCAAAATGCCAGCAATTTCTACACTGTTGCAGTACAGGGATCACCTTCCGAACTTGTAAATGATGTCCCGCTATATAAACAGATGATGGGAGTTCACGGCAGTTGAAAATTAATTGAGATATATTGCAAGGGTATCGTCTCAGCCCGTGGGCAGGAAGGACATAAGTGTCTACTTAGAGGATTGGGAGGTCTTGGAGTTCCAGCTGTTCTAGAATGTCATTGCCACATGTCTGGAAATTCTGTTGGGCAATGGTATGGGGCAAAATGACAGTGCCACTACAAAAATTGAGGGAATGATGTTTTTCGATAGTGACAGGAATAGTATCGATATTTGAAAGAAGAGAAAGGTCATGTGCTTGGTTAGCATTCTGGACTGTGATGATGCATGTACCGCTCTTGAGAGTGTGAAAGGATATATCTCTACCAACATGGCATAGGAGCACATTGCCAATACTATGGTCGGAAAGATAGGCAGTAGAGGAAGTCGGTCGTAAAGTAAAGAATTTACTCCATTGTACATTCAGAAACTGGGCTTGGAAAGGGAATGCGTGAAGTGTTGGTCTTTTCTGAGTAGAACGAGAAGGAAGAGAAGAAGTATCATCAGGCAACTGTTGTGGGCATTTAGGAGTGGGACCGGAATTGGTCCTATGTGTGACGGGCTGGCGATTCAAAAACTGCCGCACAATAGAGGGAGAGAGAAGAAGCATAGTCAAAGAAGAGCAGAGGTCAGACATTTCGAAGGAATCAGTCAAGACCTCAGTACAGTGGACCCTCGAGTTTAGAACTTATTTCATTCCAGACAGCTGTTCAAGTGTTGTTACCGAACGAATTTCTTCTCATCAGGAATAACGTAAATTAGATTAATCTGTTTCAGACCCCCAAAAATACACTTACAAGCAATCCAGGATAGCTACCTCACATTTACTGAGCCACCTCGGTGGACAAAAGAGAGGGCAGCTGGACATCCGCCACTAAGCATACCTCCTTTGGCTACCACCCCCTGGAATCCGACAGGTAGCCTCCAGAGATACACTCATCACCCGAAAGACACCCAAAGCCATGCCCCGGGAGACCAGAGAGGGATCGGGATATCCCCAGGTGATCCAGATTCCACGGCAAACTACACCACCACCAAGGACCTCAATGGAATGGGATGGACCCCTGTACCCTTCCCCCTACCAAGGAACTAGATTGCCTGTGGGAAGAATCCCAAAGGCCAAAAAGAGGAAGGTAATAGGGGAGGGATGGGGATGGGGAAGAGGAGGAGGAGGAAAGGGAAAAAAGGAAGATGGGATAGAGTAGGGGGATTGGGGGGTAATTAGGTTTGGTCTGAGGAAGGAGATCAAAAGGTCTAATTCCTCAGACCAAGAACCTCTTCACCACACCAAAGAGCCCCCCTTGAAGAGGTGAAAAGGTTGGAGGAGGAGGTAAAGGAGGTTTTGTGGTCGAGAGGCTTGGACTTCCAGCATGCATGAACATGATAGATTGGAGTGAATGGAGATGAATGGTTTTTGGGACAATGCCTGCACTTTAACCCTTTCAGGGTCCATGCAGTAGCTTTACAACTTTGAAACCAGGGTCCAAACCGTACAACTACGCCAGAATTCTAGTGGCCTCAAATTTAGCGTGAGAAGGGTGGTAGGCCTACATCTAAGAGAATGGGTGTGCGTAGTCAGTGTGCGCAGTAAAAAAAAAAAAAAAATCTGGGTGCCTGCATGGCACTGTGGGAACGCTTCCTCAGCAAGCTTTGTTCACCCTGCCTAGCGGCAAGACAGCTCTCACTCTGAGGCAAATTGGGACTCTCCTCTTCCTAACTGATAGTTCTGACACTGAAGGAAGCAGATCTGAAGAGGAATTCTATGGTTTTGATCAATTTGTGACCGAAAGCAATGATCAGGATATTGAAAATAATACTGAAAATCCTGACGATCCTCAGCCTTGCACCTCGGGTGCTGGTGCATCTCAATCACGTTCAGTTGTACCTCGTTACAAGAGAAAACTAATATTTTCGCGTGGCCAGGCCTCGAACCTGAGTAATGATGATGATAGTGATGTGGACTATGATTTTATTGCTATTGATGACCATTCAAGTAGTGATAGTGATGAATCGTATTCACCAGTGAAGCGTCAGTATGTACACTGCCGCATGCGCTCATGTAGTGTACCACGTGCAATTCCAAGGGGACAGAGTATATCCAGTGGTCCTACACCTGGAATAGACAGTGAGAATGAGGATGACATGGCTACACTTGGTATGGATAGACCACAGGCATCAGTAGGTGGTGGTAATGGTGGTGATAGTGGTGCAATGGGCACACCGCAAGACGTACCAGCCCAGGCTGGGACCCACGCCACTGGCTTATCTGATCCAGGACGAAGCAGAATGTCATCCACCACCACACCACAACCACAACCAGCTCATGATGTACAGCATCCACCAGCAAACTGCATCTGGGATTGGCAGCAAAATCCCAATTTTGTTCCCAATCCCCATCAGTTTAATGACATTCAAAATGGAATCCTGCCAGCTTATTTCCTTGGAAACAATGCAAATGAACTGAAATTCTTGGAACTATTACTTGACCAGCCCATGATGGAAAATATTGTCAGGGAAAGTACAAGTATTTTGAGTACACCATGGCAAATACAATCATATCACCACAGTCAAAACTACACCACTGGAAAGAGACAACTGTAGCTGAAATGTATTTGTTTTCTGCAACAATAATGCTTATGCCTCACGTCTAAAAGCATAATATAAAATCATACTGGTCCACAGATTGGCTAATTTCTACCCCGGCCTTCCGTGAAATCATCCCAGTAAACAGTTTTATCTTACTGTTACACATGTTGCACTTCTCTGACAAAACCAACCCTGACAGAAATGACACCTTATACAAGATTAGAAATGTTTTTATGCATCTGAAACAAAAGTTCTACATGTACTTTTATCCATTCAAGAATCTTGTAACTGACAAGTCCTTGATTTTGTTCGAAGGTAGATTGTCATTTAAGTAGTACATGTATATACCGAGCAAGAGGAAACGCTTTGGTATAAAACTGTTTGTACTCTGTGACTGTGACAGTGGCCTGGTATTGGACATAACTGAATACACGGGAAGTAAAAACATTGAAATATACCAGGATGTTATTGAGTATCTCAGGTGACATAGCAAGAACAATGATGGCATCCTATCTTGGTAAGGGGCATACATTATATACTGATAACTGGTACACAAGCCCCTTACTCAGTGATTTCTTGTGAGTGAACACGACAGATGTGTGTGGCACAGTGCATTCTAATCGTAAACATATGCCCAGCTTCAATGCAGGCACTCATAATGGTGAGGTGCAGGTGATTGCTGCCGATGACATTACGGCATTACGTTGGCATGACAAACGATACATCACATTGTTGACATCCATTCACCATAATGAAATGAAAGACAGTGGCATGGTGTATAGTGACTAATGAACATACAGTGGAACCTCAAAAATCGAACTTAATCTGTTCCAGGAGCTAGTTCTAAATTCAAAAAGTCTGAAATTCGAAGCAATATTTCCCATAAGAAATAATGGAAATACAATTAATCCGTTCCAGACCCCCAAAAATATTCACACAAAAAATACATTTTATAGAGATTAATTACAGTTTTACATACAACAAATACTATAGTTTTTAATTATGTATATTAATACATATAAAATAACATTTTTACTTACCTTTATTGAAGATTGGTGATGGCATCTGGAAATAGGAGAGCGAAGAGGGAATTGGGGTTAGTGTTTGGAAGGAGAATTCCCCCTCCATGAGGACTTCAGGTAAAGCCTCTCTGGGTTACTTCCCTTCTCTGTCTTTTAATGCCACTAGGACCAGCTTGAGTCACTGGAACCCTGTCTCACAAAATAAATGCCCACAGTCCTCTGTTTCTGGCGCCATCTTTAACATTTCCCTAAAATGGACATGGTTCTGTCACTGAACTTGTTGCAAAGATGGCTTGTTTCAGCTTGCTCAGGGTAGGTAACTTCTGCACAACATTTAGACATCATTCCACTTGCACACATATCTGCTTAATCTTTGAAGAAGGCACTCATCCACCACCCTATATTTAACTCCTTTCGCAACATCAGCTTCCTTGATTGTTCTTTCTTTGACAGGATAGAACACGATGGTCCACTGTTTTTCCATACATCCTGGCAAGCTCAACAAGTCTCACACCACTCTCATACTTCTGTAATATTTCCTTCTCACATCTATGGTTGTTTTCTCACTTCTTACCACAGGGGTGCCCTAGCAAGTTTCTTTGGGCCCATGGCAGCTTATTTCACAGTCCCACAGGCACTAAACACAACGAAATAATCGTAAAATGCGTGAATGAGAGAGCAGGTTAGTGTTCACTCAAACATAAACAAAGCTAGACTGCTCACGGTGCCTGCGCGGGGACGCGGAGAGAACGGGCCGGCAGACAGGTCCCGTACCCGGCGGTCCGAAAATAGGGGCGTGTTCAATAATAGGGACACAGTTTGTCCGAAAAAATGGTCCTATTTTCGAAACGTTCGATATGTGATACATTCGATTTTTGAGGTTCCACTGTATTCTAAAACCAGCAACAGTGATTGATTATGCACAAAACATGCATTTCATTGACAAATGTGACATGCAGATTGACTTTGTCTATTGTGTTTGTAAGAGTTACAAGTGGCACGTGAAACTTTTCTTCCATCTCAGGACATTTCAATACTAAATGTATATAATATGATAACCAAATACAGACTGGCAACAGACCACGGTATGGTAAAAATTTTGTTTATCTGTGTCAAGGAACTAATTATCAAGTACAGGTAACAACACCTGCTATACAAAACCTTCCAAACTGATCAGCAATTACCCAAGCGTTTGAGGTGGGAAGGTGATCATTTCCTAATACAGCTTCCTCAACAAGCAGAAAAATGGGCTCAGAATGAATGTGTTGTCTGTGCACAAACAAAACGATGTCAACAAAGACACAAAGACACTCGGTTTAAGTGCGAGGAATATAAGATACACTGTGCATGATATCTTGTTTCTAAGATTTCCACAGACTGCAGCAGTATCTAGGAACTTCTCCATCACTGTAAGTATGTAAATATATAAAGAAACATTACTAACATACAGTAGGCCCTCGTTTTTCGTAATTAATCCATTCCTGGAATGAGGACTATTATCAAAATTGATGATTTTCGAATCTATTTTCCCAATAAGAAATAATGTAAATACAATTAATCTGTTCCAGACATTCAGAAGTATTAAGACATAAAATTTTTTTACATGAAATATAGATGTAGTGCAAACACAATACAATGGGACATGATGAATGAAACATTAACAGCATAACACTTACCTTTATTGGCGATTCTTCTTAGTGTATGGAAGACTGGAGGAGGAGAGAGATTGGATTAGTTACTGTTTGGAAGGGGATTCCCTTTCCACCAACACCTCAAGTACCAAGTCCTTTTCTGGGGTTACTTCTCTTCTCTGTTTTTTAATGCCACTAGGACCACCTTGAGAGTCACTGTACACCTGTGGCACTAAATATTTGTCCAGAGAGCTGTTTCTGGCATCTCTTTAAAACTTCCCTAAAATGGGCCAAGACTTTGTCACTGAATAAGTTGCCAATATGGCTTGCAACAGCCTTGTCAGGGGGATGTTTCTCCATAAATCTTTCCATCCTACCCCACATTTCAAAAATCTCCTTAATTTTTGAAGAAGGCAACTTCTTCCATCTCTCTTCCTCCTCCTCTGCAGCAATATTCTGAACTGCGGTTTGTTGCTGTTCCTGCTGAAGGTCTTGCAGCTCCTCAGTGGTTAGCTCTACTATGTGGTCCTCCACCAACTCTTCCACATCCTGCAAACTCACAGCCAACCCCATGGAACTCCCCAATGCCACACTAGATTTCACAACTGTCATAGGCTCATCAGGGTCAGCCCCAAACCCTTCAAAATCCCTCTTGTCGACACAATCTGGCCATAATTTTCTCCAAGCAGAGTTCAAAGTCCTGGCAGCCACTCCGTCCCAAGCCTTACCTATAAGGCTTATGCAATGGAGGATACTGAAGTGATCTTTCCAAAACTCTCATAGGGTCAAGTGAGTGTTTGAGGTCACATTAAAACACCTTTGAAACATTGCTTTGGTGTAGTTTTTTAACCCTTTGACTGTCGGAACCCCCAATCCTGAGGTGTCTCCTGGTGTCGCAAAATTTAAAAAAAAAAAAAAAAATTATTTTTTCTTATGAAATGATAGAGAATCTTTTCCCGATTGTAATGACACCAAGAAAACGAAATTTGATGGAAAACCGACGGAATTATGCTCTCGCAAAGTTAGCGACCTCGGCGCTGTTTACAAATCGGCGATTTCGCCCACTCTGAGCCCTATTTTCGGCTAATTCCATTGTTCCAGTCGCCCAAACTCATAGCTATTTCTTTAGAACTTCATTTTTTCTATCGATTGAGTACAAGAAACTGCCCATTTACCGATTTCAACTACCTAATAATGTGATCAGAAATTTGCAATTTGGCCAATTTCACGAAAACTAAACAATATGACAATTTCAAAATAAGGTCCAGAATGAACAATGCAGACATTCCTGGCTCTAAAATAACGTTTTCTTTGTTCATCAGTCATGTCTCCAGGCCCCTCTGATATTACTCTTGCTTTCTATTTTGAATTTTTATTCAAACAAAAAATAGAAGACTTACTATTATGCAGACTACTGCAATGCTGTAATAACTGTATAAATAACATCAACCCATTCATGACTGCATATTAGAATGGCTAGTTGGACATTTATTGGACAATGGCATCATTTGTTTACTTTTGAACATTGGCAAAAATCAAACATTTCCCCTACTTTGAGCTCCATTTCTAGGTTCTTTTTATAGCAAAATCAATCAAAATCACCTCTATTTCTGTAATATGTTTTCCATTCTATCAAATGAGACCAAGAAAACGAGAATACAACCATAAATACTATACGAAAATAGACCACAAAGTCGGCATTTTAATTAAAAAAAACGGACGGAGTATTTTTTTCCTCATTATGCACTGCGTGCTCCAGGATTTTTTTTATATAGTGCACACTGACCACACAGACCCATTCTCTCACATGTGGGCCTACCAGCTTTCTCCTGCTTGATTTGAAGCCGCTAGAATTTATGAGTATATATACGTCAAACACGGTACCTCGTAAAACGTATACTGTATATGGCCGCAACAGTCAAAGGGTTAAAGTCTGAAATGATCTGCTGGTCCATGGGTTGGAGGAGAGGAGTGGTATTCGAGGGCAAGAACTTTACTGTGATGAACCCAAACTCCTCCAGAATTAGGTCATCCAAGTTTGGAGGATGAGCAGGTGCACTGTCCATCAGCAGGAGGCACTTAAGATCCAATTTCTTTTCCAGGAGGTAATTCTTCACACTAGGGCCAAACACTTCATTGAACCACTCGACGAAAATTTCCCTTGTGACCCATGCCTTATTACCCTTCCAAAACACACATAATTTACTCTTCATAACATAGCTTTTCCTTAACACACTAGTATTTTCAGAATGGTACACTAGTAACGACTTCACTTTGCAATCCCCACTAGCATTAGCACAGAACATGAGTGTCAGCCTGTCTTTCATAGGCTTGTGTCCTGGCAGTCCCTTTTTCTCCTGAGTAATGTAGGTCCTCTTAGGCATTTTCTTCCAAACGAGGCCTGTTTTGGCACAATTGAACACTTGTTCAAGTTTCAGTCCTTCAGCCTCTATGTACTCCTTGAATTCACTTATGAATTTTGTAGCTGCATTTTATCCGAACTGGCAGTCTCGCCATACCTTATCACACTGTTTATCCCACTGCGGTTCTTAAATCTCTCATACCAGCCTTTGTTGAACTTAAATTCACAAATATCAGTACTCAGTTAACTCGTTGCAGGCAATTTCTTTACGGGATCGTCATGCAACTGCCTATCCTTTTCACAAATAAGCAACTGCATAAGACTATCTCCTGCTAATTGTTTCTCGTTTATCTACACCAATAATAAATTCTCAACATCTTCGAGTACTGGTGATCTCATTTTTGTCAGCATATTTACACCCTTTGCAACAACAGCTTCCTTGATTTCCTTTTTCTTGGCCACGATGGAAGCTATGGTTGTATGGGGTTTCTTATACATCCTGGCCAGTTCGGCCACATGTACGCCACTTTCATATTGTTCAATGATGTTTTTCTTAAATTCAATCATATTTCTCACCCTCTTTACCAAAGGCCTGGCACTAGGAGCTTTCTTTGGAGCCATGGTAGCTTATTTAGCAGTTGCAAGCACTAAAATTAAAGGAATATTATGAAACATTTCGTATGAACAAGTGAGGGGACTGTCACTCACTGGTAAAAAATGGCACACTGGCTGAGAAAGGAGGGCGAGGCGGCTCGGAGCCATGTGTACGCGTCCGGGACGAACAACTATTTGCAAGTCAAACGACGATTCGCGAGCCAATGTTTTGACAAAAATAACATTACGATTTTCGTAAATTACGACTATCGAGTCTTACGATTATCGAGGGTCCACTGTACCTACAACTGCATAAGCCTTACAGGTAAGGCTTGGCAGGGAGTGACTTCCAGGACTTTAAACTCTACTTGGAGACAACTGTGGCCAGACTATGTCCTCGAGAAGGATTTTGAAGGGTTTGAGGCTGACCCTGACCCTGTCGACCCTCTGCCTGTTGTAGAATCTACTGTGCCATTGGGAAGTCCAAGGGGTTGGATGTGAGTGGCAAGGATGTGGAAGAGTTGGTGGAGGACCACAGGGAAGAGCTAACCACTGAAGAGCTGCAACACCTTCAACTGGAACAGCAACAGACCACAGCTGAGGAACTAGCTTCAGAGGAGGAGGAGGAACAGAGGGGAAAGGATGCATGAGCCTTCTTCAGTGATTAAGAACATTTGTACAAAGTGGAATGAGGTGCAAACTTTTATGGTGAAATATCACGATAACCAAGCTGAAACAAGTCATATCTGCATCATGTTCGGTGACAAAACCTTGTCCCATTTTAGTGAAATCTTACAGAAACGCCAGAAACAGAGCACTCAAGACAGTTATTTTGAGCGACAGGGGTCCAGTGACTCAAGCTGGTCCTAGTGGCATTAAAAGACAAAGAAAGGAAGTAACCCCAGAGAGGGCTTTGATATCTAAAGTCCTTATGGAGGGGTATTCCCCTTCCAAACAATAATCTGCTCTCCCTCTCTCCTCCTCCCTGTTCCATAAGCCAACAAGTCTTCAATAAAGGTATGTCATAGTGATTAAATGTTCTTAATTTATTTTAATTAGTTCTCACTGCAAGTATTTTGTGTACGTAAAACTATAATTAATCTTTAAAAAATGTTTTTTTTTTTTAATATTTTTGGATGTCTGGAATGGATTAACTGTATTTATATGAATTCTTATGGGAAATATAGCTTTGAATTTAGGCCGTTTTGAATTTAGGCCAACCTTCCGGAACGGATTACGGCTGAAAAACAAGGTTCCACTGTACTTCCAATCACAAAGAAGCTAAAGAAGAATAAAAATCACAAGTGTGTGGTTGGAATAATTCGCAACTAATCCACAATTAGGAGAGGAAACTTTGGATAACATTTCTGGTTATGTCGCTTTTCTGTGAAAACTAGATGATGGTCCAGGGAAGACTGAAATATCGTCTGAAGTTCTTCTCTGAATTATGAGTTAGTATTAAAGCACATCACTGTTTACTAGCACTCACAAACAAAAACGTGCACAGAACGAAAACTACCTTGGAAAATACAGACAAAAAAAGTGAAAAATAAAGATAATAGAATCAAGGAAAATAATACCAATAAAAAGAATTAAGGTAGAAATAATGCATATACATGTATTTGCTTCAATAAAAATATAAAAACACGATTCTATAATTTACAAATACTTACCATTTCCCAGTCCACATTTGGATGACCTGGCCAGAACTCTCTGACTGTGAAAAGAAGGTCTAATGTTTCCCTTCGACTCCAATCTCCACCCTCTTCACTAGCCCACCATTCATCTGAAAAAGTACAGCTTACTACATGACAGACGACTAAACCTTCACCATTCCTTACACTGAATGACCTACAATGGTTTAATACTTCATGAAATATTACACACATCATACTTTAACAACACATGTCATAGAATCAAGAGGTATTTACAGTATAAGCGAGTCAATAATCCACTGGATAATGATGGTTTTAGTTTATGATTAACCCTTTGACTGCCAATGTGTTTGACGTATTAATACGTCAAAATTCTAGCGGCTTCAAATCAAGCAGGAGAAAGCTGGTAGGCCCACATGTGAGAGAATGGGTCTCCATGGTCAGTGTGCACCATATAAAAAAATCAGGGAGCCAGTGGTGCATTGTGGGAATGCCATTTCAGTAGACGTTTCGCCAGCCACTGGATGGCGAAACGTCTACAATAAAGATAACCAGATGTTGCACAAGTGTCTTAACTTTCATCTTGTCGGTATTGTATACCTGTCTTGCACAACTTGTCAGGCACTGCAACATCATGGAATCTTGGTTCAGAGGACATCTACATGACTTTCTTCACGACTTCTACAACTAGCCCATCAATTTGGAAAGGACCTACTTCCACTGGGGAATCCCGCCTACCAGTGACTATGCCCTCGTCTGCTACACGTCCCTTTCACTGACGCCTATATAAGCGCCAGTCTCCTTGCCTGTGCTTCAGAATCTCTACAACCACGGTGCTCTAAACACCACCTCCAAGGCTGAGGGACTGATTACCTCATCTTTTGTACATAGTTTTTTATGCCCCTCTGAAAATTCTATACAGACTCTGTATGTGTTACCTCAGACTTAATACCCATTTTTATGCAACAGTTCAAGTGATCTCGGACATACAGTGCCACCCCACCTCCCTTACCGATATTTCTATCTACTTGGAACAATTTAAAACCTTGAATGTGACATTCCGCAGGTATGTCCCGATTTTTCATATTGAACCACGTCTCAGTTAAGGCAAATACATCAATGTTACCTGCACTAGCAACTAGTCTCAACTCGTCCATCTTATTCCTAGCACTACGGCAATTAGCATAATATAATTCTGAAGACCCTCCTTTCTCTTTACCCTTCCTGCTCATATCTGTTTTTTCACTAAACCCATTGCTGTCCTTGTCGCCTAGTGCCATTGGCTTTCCAATATCCACCTCATTCTGCCTATTACTAGTTCCCCTAGAACTCATAGTATTACTACACTGGGACTTCACTAATTATCTCTATTGCTGACCTATACCTGCTAATCAGGTCCTCACTCCTACATCTGCCAACATTGTTGCCTCCCGCACTGAGGCAGATAATAGGATTGCTCCCATTACCTTTCATCATGTGGTCTGCGCTAACAATAGTCCCATCCGCCCAGGAAAACCATCCCTTTTGCCACCTTCTAACCTTGTTCCATCCCTTTGGAATCCACAAAAGGGCCCCCCCATATTCCATGAAACTTAACCTGACTGTCCTCCAACTAAAACCATATGGTTCTTACCGTCTATTTTTCTGGAATTGTCATGATGTTCTTGAAAATGTTCTTCAATTGGGGTTGGGTATCAAGGGATGTCTCACTCACGTCTGCCAATGCTCCCTTGGTGCTCGTTGTGACGTTCCCAGTAGACAATTCACATTCGTCTGGTAACACCGAAAATGGGTTGGAAGTCTCCACAGCAATCTTCTGGATCTTCGTTGTTTCCACCACTCCAACAGACTTTTTGATTTTCAGCTTTGTTCCATGTTGGCCGGTAACTGACTAAGTACCTCTCTTGACCTGAGGACTCACAACAGGAGGATTACTTTGAATCCTCTTGTTTTCCTCCGTCAGTCGCTGTATCTCAAGCTTAGCAACCCTAAGCTCCTTTTTCAGCTGCTGGTACAGTTGCTCAAGAGAGGACATCTTGTGCAGATTCACGGAGAACACACTGGACAGAACTTCACAGATCTAAGTACACATCACCACTGAGAGCTAAGTACACATCACCACTGGGCTAAGTACACGTCACCACTCAAGCTAAGTACACGTCACCACTGAGCTAAGTACACGTCACCACTGAGCTAAATACACGTCACCACTCAAGCTAAGTACACGTCACCACGTCACGATGTGGTCAGTCCATCAATCTTGAATAGAATGAAGGACTGGCCTAGAATAGGCCAACAGGCCTATTGCAGTGTTCCTCCTTTATGTTCTAAAAGCTATGGCTTGGGTAGTTTCAAATTTAGGCTGGATAAATACGTAATGGTGAAGCTGGAGGTGCTGTCCTGGGAGACAGTAATGGTGAAGCTGGAGGTGCTGTCCTGGTAGACAGTAATGGTGAAGCTGGAGATTTTGTCCAGGTAGTCGGGAATTATACGCAGGAAGGAATACATATGACCTCATAGGGGACAGGAGCCATAGTGGGGAAACAAGTGTAGTCAAAGATAAGATAAAACCAATATTGCAAACTAGAAATACAACAGGAAATAGCAAACAAGAGGACTCCACTAGCAATAGTGAGGATATATTACCAAAAACAACTGGTGGGAGCTCCATTGTTGGTGCTAGGGAGGATAGGAATAAGACAGGGAAACATGCACCAACAGGGAATACAGTCACAGAAACCCAAGGCAAACGGAAACCAAGCCTGTGCACATACTATGCACTTGGTATCTGCAGACATGGGAAATCTGGAAAAACAGATGGGACGTGCAACTATGACCACCCTAGAAAATGCCGTGCCCATATGACAACAGGAAAATGCAAACTCCCTTCTGGCGTTTCTTTAAGATTTCCCTGAAGTGGGACACAACACTGTCATTGTACATGTTGCAGATACGGCTTGTTTTAGCTTGGTCAGGGTGATACTTTTCAACAAAACTTTGCAACTCATTCCACATATGTCCTTAATCGCTGAAGAAGGCACCTCATCCACTCCCTCTTCCTCCTCCTCTGAAGCAAGTTCCTCGGCTGTGGTCTGATGCTGTTCCAGTTGAAGCTCTTGCAGTTCGTCAGTGGTTAGCTCTTCCCTGTGGTCCTCCACCAACTCTTCCACATGCCTGTCACTCACTTTATTTACCAAAGGGCTTGCACTAGCTTTCCTTGGGTCCATGATGACTTATTTAGCAGTTGCAAGCACAAAAAACAATGGATTATTATGAGATGTATTGTATGAACCCGTGGGGTGATGGTGACGTGTTGGTAAACAATGGCACACTGAGCAAGAATGGCATGGGAGACTGGCTTTATGTGCGCGGTGACGGGTGGACGAGTGCCGGATGGTAGCCGAAACGCGAGTTTTTTCACAAAACTCGAGGCCAAATTTCCCCCCCCCCCAAAAAAAAACTCGCCGAAGGTCAAATTTCATGAAAGTCAAGGCTGCCGAAACTCGAGGGTCCACTGTATTCACTTTTTATTTTCTTCTCTTACATACCCTACCAAATTCATCCACCAACCTCTGCAACTTCTCTTCAGAATCTCCCAAGAGCACAGAGTCATCAGCAAAAAGCAACTGTGACAACTCCCACTTTGTGTTTGATTCTTTGTCTTATAACTCCACACCGATTGCCAAGACACACACATTCACTTCTCTTACAACCCCATTTATAAATATATTGAACAACCATGGTGTTATCAAGGCCTACTTTTACTGGGAAATAATCTCCCTCTTTCCTACATAATCTAACCTGAGCCACATTTTTTTTTTTTTTAACAAGTCGGCTGTCTCCCACCGAGGCAGGGTGACCCAAAAAGAAAGAAAATCCCCAAAAAGAAAATACTTTCATTATTCAACTCTTTCACCTAACTCACACATAATCACTGTTTTTGCAGAGGTGCTCAGAACGCAAAAGCTTAGAAGCATATACGTATAAAGATACACAACAAATCCCTCTAAACTGCCAATATCCCGATCCCCTCCTTTAGAGTGCAGGCATTGTACAGTGGACCCTCGACCAACGATGGCACCGATTAACGATAAATCCGACTAGCGATACATTTTAACCCTTTGACTGTCGCGGCCGTATATATACGTTTGCGAGGTACCGTGTTTGACGTATATATACTCATAAATTCTAGCGGCTTCAAATCAGGCAGGAGAAAGCTAGTAGGCCCACATGTGAGAGAATGGGTCTGTGTGGTCAGTGTGCACCACATAAAAAAAATCCTGGAGCACGCAGTGCATAATGAGAAAAAAAAAACTCCGACCGTTTTTTTTAATTAAAATGCCGACTTTGTGGTCTATTTTCGTATAGTATTTGTGGTTGTATTCTCGTTTTCTTGGTCTCATTTGATAGAATGGAAACTATATTATAGAAATGGAGGTGATTTTGATTAATTTTACTATAAAAAGAACCTGGAAATGGAGCACAAAGTACAGGAAATGTTTGATTTTTGCCGATGTTCAAAAGTGAACAAATGATGTCTTGTCCAATAAATGTCCAAATAGCCATTCTAATACGCAGTCATGAATGGGTTGATGTAATTTTTACAATTATTACAGTATTGCAGTAGTCTGCATAACAGTAAATCTTCTATTTTTTGTTTGAATAAAATTTCAAAATAAAAGCAAGAGTAATATCACAGGGACCTGGAGACATGACTGATGAACAAAGAAAATGTTATTTTAGAGCCAGGAATGTCTGCATTGTTCATTCTGGACCTTATTTTGAAATTGTCGTATTTTTTAATTTTCGTGAAATTGGCCAAATTGCAAATTTCTGACCATGTTATTGGGTAGTTGAAATCGGTAAATGGGCAGTTTCTTGTACTCAATCGATAGAAAAAATAGAGTTCTGAAGAAATAGTTATGAGTTTGGTTGACTGGAATAACGGAATTAGCCGAAAATAGGGCTCAAAGTGGGCGAAATTGCCGATTTTTAAATATCGCCGAAGTCGCTAACTTCGCGAGAGCGTAATTCCGTCAGTTTTCCATCAAATTTCGTTTTTTTGGTGTCTTTACAATCGGGAAAAGATTCTCTATCATTTCATAAGAAAAAATAATTTTTTTTTTTCGAATATTTTGCGACACCAGAAGCAACTTCAGGATTTGGCCCTTCGACAGTCAAAGGGTTAATGCAAAAATTTTGCCTCGACTAGTGCTAAAAAACCCGACCAACGCTATTCGTTCAGTTCGAGACGCGTCCACTTTGGCTTGAGCGTGCCTCACTTGTCCCATGGGTGCCAGTGTTTACAAGCTAGCCAGCCACCGCGGTCGCTTCCAAACATACAATTGGAACATTTCATATTATCACAGACTTTGTAGTGATTGCACCTGCAAAATAAGTCACCATGGGCCCCAAGAAAACTTCTAGTGCCAACCCTACAGCAAAAAGGGTGAGAATTACTATGGAGATGAAGAGATCATTGCTAAGTATGAAAGTGGACTGCGTGTCTCCAAGCTGGTCAGGTTGTATAGTAAAACCCAATCAACCATCGCTACTATTGTGGGCAATAAAACGGCAATCAAGGAAGCTGTTCTTGTCAAAGGTGCAACTATGTTTTCGAAACTGAGATCGCAAGTGACAGAAGATGTTGAGAGACTCTTATTGGTGTGGATAAACAAAAAACAGATAGCAGGAGATAGCATCTCTCAAGCGATCATATCGAAAAGGCTAGGAAGTTGCATGATGATTTAATTAAAAAAATGCCTGCAACTAGTGGCGATGCGAGTGAATTTAAGGCCAGCAAAGGTTGATATGAGAGATTTAAGAAGCGTAGTGGCATTCATAGTGTGATAAGGCATGGTGAGGCTGCCAGTTCGGACCACAAAGCGGCTGAAAAATATGTGCAGGAATTCAAGGAGTACACAGACAGTGAAGGACTGAAACCTGAACAAGTGTTTAATTGTGACAAAACAGGCCTGTTTTGGAAGAAAATGCCAAGCAGGACATACATTACTCAGGAGGAAAAGGCATTCCCAGGACATAAGCCTATGAAAGACAGGCTTACTCTGTTGATGCGTGCGTGCCAATGCTAGTGATGACTGCAAAGTGAAGCCTTTATTGGTGTATCACTCTGAAACTCCCAGTGTGTTCAGGAAAAGCAATGTCCTCAAGGCTAATTTGTGTGTGCTGTGGAGGGCAAACAGTAAGGCATGGGTCACTAGGGACTTTTTCTATGACTGGTTACACCATGCATTTGCCCCAACGTGAAAAATTACGTAATTGAAAAGAAATTAGACCTTAAGTGCCTCCTGGTATTAGACAATGCTCCTGGTCATCCTTCAGACTTGGCAGAGTGACTTTCTAGGGACATGAGCTTCATTAAGGTGAAGTTTTTGCCTCCTAATACCACTCCTCTCCTGCAGCCCATGAACCAGCAGGTCATTTCCAAATTCAAGAAACTGTACACAAAAGCTATGTTTGAAAGGTGCTTTGTAGTGACCTCAGAAACTCAACTGACTCTAAGAGAGTTTTGGAAAGATCACTTTACCGTCCTTAATTGTGTAAACATCATAGGTAAGGCTTGGGAGGAAGTGACTAAGAGGACCTTGAACTCTGCTTGGAAAAAACTGTGGCCAGAATGTGTAGACGAAAGGGATTTTGAAGGGTTTGAGGCTAACCCTGAGAATCCTATGCCAGTTGAGGAATCCATTGTGGCACTGGGGAAGTCCATGGGGTTGGAGGTTAGTGGATGTGGAAGAGTTGGTGGAGGAGGACAATGAAGAACTAACCACTGATGAGCTGCTAGATCATCTTCATCAGCATGAGGCCACACCTGAGGAAACTGCTTCGGAGGGGATAGAGAAATTGAAGAAGCTGAATACTTCTAAGATTAAGGAAATCTGTGCAATGTGGCTTAAAGTGCAAACCTTTATGGATGAAAATCACCCTGACACAGCTACTGCAAGCCGTGTTGGTAACCTGTACACTGACAATGTTGTGAAACACTTAAGAAATGTCATAAAGGAACAGGAGGTACAGGCCTCTATGTACAGATATGTTGTGCGACAGAAGTCCAGTGACTCTGAAGCTGGTCCTAGTGGCATTAAAAGAACAAGGGAAGTAACCCTGGAAAAAGACTTGCTATCTCAAGTCCTAATGGAAGGGGATTCCCCTTCTAAACACTAAGATCAACACTCTCCCATCCTCCCATCCCATCAATCATCTCCAGATCTTCAATAAAGGTAAGTGTCATGTAACTGTGCATGCCTTCTTCAGTTTGTATATATTAAAATTAATATTTCATGTGGTAAAATTTTTTTTTTCAATACTTTGGGGTGTCTTGCACGGATTAATTTGATTTCCATTATTTCTTATGGGGAAAATTAACTCGACTAACGATAATTTTGATTAATGATGAGCTCTCAGGAACGGCTTAACATCGCTGGTCGGGGGTCCACTGTACTTCCCATTTCCAGGACTCAAGTTCGGCTATATAAAAATAACCGGTTTCCCTGAATCCCTTCTCTAAATATTACCCTGCTCACACTCCAATAGATCGTCAGGTCCCAAATACCATTCGTCTCCATTCACTCCTATCGAAAACGCTCACACATGCCTGCTGGAAGTCCAAGCCCCTCGCCCACAAAACCTCCCTTACCCCTTCCTTCCAACCTTTTCGAGGACGACCCCTACCCCGCCTCCCTTCCCCTACAGATTTATACACTCTCCATGTCATTCTACTTTGATCCATTCTCTCTAAATGACCAAACCACCTCAACAACCCCTCTTCAGCCCTCTAATGCTTTTATTAACTCCACACCTTCTCCTAATTTCCACACTCCAAATTTTCAGCATAATATTTACACCACACATTGCCCTTAGACAGGACATCTCCACTGCCTCTAACGGCCTCCTCGCTGCTGCAATCACAACCCAAGCCTGACACCCATATAAGAGTGTTGGTACTACTATACTTTCATACATTCCCTTCTTTGCCTCCATAGATAATGTTTTTTGTCTCCACATATACCTCAATGCACTACTCACCATTTTTTCCTCATCAACTCTATGATTAACCTCATCCTTCATAAATCCATCCGCCGACACGTCAACTCCCAAGTATCTGAAAACATTCACTTCTTCCATACTCCTCCCCAATTTGATATCCAATTTTTCTTTATCTAAATCATTTGATACCCTCATTACCATACTCTATTCTATGTTCACTTTCAACTTTCTACCTTTACACACACTCCCAAACTCGTCCACTAAACTTCGCAATTTTTCTTTAGAATCTGCCATAAGCACAGTATCAAAAATTTTTATGTGAATGTCCAGGGTTTATTACTTGGACCTCAGCAATGAGAGTTGCAATTCTCACCGCTGGACAACGGCGACCATTATCCTCGTAAAAACTCTTCACTGCTTTCAGTAACCTACCTCCTATACCATACACCCGCAACATCTGCCACATTGCCCCCTTATCCACCCTGTCATACACCTTTTCCAAATCCATAAATGCCACAAAAACCTTTTTAGCCTTATCCAAATACTGTTCACCTGTATGTTTCATTGTAAACACTTGGTCTACACACTCCCTATCTTTTCTAAAGCCTCCTTGTTCATCTGCTATCCTACTCTCCATCTTACTCTTAATTCTCTCAATAATAACTCTAGTATACACTTTACCAGGTACACTCAACAGACTTATCCCCCTATAATTTTTGCACTCTTTTTGCCCCCTTTGCCTTTAAACAAAGGAACTATACATGCTTTCTGCCAATCCCTAGGTATCTTTCCCTCTTCTATACATTTATTAATTAATAGCACCAACCACTCCATAACTATATCCCCACCTGCTTTTAACATTTCTATCTTTATCCCAGCTGCCTTACCCCCTTTCATTCTACCCACTGCCTCACGAACTTCCCCCACACTCACAAATGGCTCTTCCTCACTCCTACAAGAGGTTATTCCTCCTTGCCCTATACACAAAATTACAACTTCCCTACCTTCATCAACACTGAACAATTCCTCAAAATATTCCCTCCAATTCCTGATACTTATATCTCTCCATTTAATAACTCTCCTCTCCTATTTTTAACTGACAAATCCATTTGTTCCCTAGGCTTCCTCAACTTGTTAATCTCACTCCAAAACTTTTTCTTATCAATAAAATTTGTTCGTAACATCTCACCCACTCACTCACTTGCTCTCTTTTCACATTGCTTCACCACTCTCTTAACCTCTCTTTTTCTCTTCATATACCCCTTCCTCCTTGCATCACTTCTACTTTGTAAAAACCTCTCATATGCTAACTTTTTCTCCCTTACTACTCCCTTTACATCATCATTCCACCAATCGCTCCTCTTTCCTCCCGCACCCACTTTCCTGTAACCACAAACTTCTGCTGAACACACTAACACTACACTTTCAAACCTATCCCATACATCTTCGACCCCATTGCCTATATTCTCACTAGCCCATCTATCCTTCAATAGTTGTTTATATCTTACCCTAACTGTCTCCTCTTTTAGTTTATAAATCTTCACCTCTCTCTTACTGGATGCTTCTATTTTCCTTGTATCCCATCTACCTTCTACTCTCACTGTAGCTACAACAAAAACGTGATCTGATATATCTGTGGCCCTTCTATCAACATGTACATCCTGAAGTCTACTCAACAATCTTTTATCTACCAATACATAGTACAATGGTCCCTCAATTATCGTCCTTAATCCGTTCCTGGAAGTGGGACTATTATAGAAATAGACGATTTTCGAATCAATTTTCCCCATAAGAAATAATGTAAATCCAATTAATTCGTTCCAGACACCCAGAAGTATCAACAACATTTTTTTTTTTACCTAAAAGAGAGATTTACATGCACAAAAGAATGAACATTCAACATGACAGTTACCTTTATTGAAGGCTGTTGTTGATGAATGGAAGACAGGGAGGAGGAGAGAGGGAAGAGAGGTTATTGTTTGGAAGGAGAATCCCCCTCCATAAGGACTCTAGGTCACTTCAGGGGTCACTTCCCTAGCATAAATATAGATTTACATGCAGAAAAAAATGACAAATGTAAAGTACTAATAAAATGTATAAATGAACATTGGGTATAGGGGTAGTTGATGAGTGGAACGGTCTGCCTAGTAGGGTGATCGAAGCTAAAACATTGGGTAGTTTCAAATTTAGGTTGGATAAATACATGAGTGAGAGGGGTTGGATTTGAGTTGGACTTGCACCTGAGCTTATTGCTTGGGTAGCATTTGTTCTGTTAGTGGGTTGGATTTGTGAAGGACCGGCATAGTATGGGCCAGCAGGCCTACTGCAGTGTTCCTCCTTTCTTATGTTCTTATTGGAGACTTGTTTGTATGACGGAGGGATGGCAAGTTTATTGTTGGAGAATATGACACTAATATCAACTCTATGCTTATTTATCTATCACAATTCAACTAATATGACATAATAAACAATATTAACAACATAGAAACATGGAATATACTCTAGAATTAATAAAATAAGTCATTACGTATATCACAAGAGGTGTTGTGTTGTGTTGTGTTGTTGGGTGTATAAGGGCCACTGAGAGTAAGCCGTTCATAATGGTGGTGAAGCAGCAGCTGAGGCGGCGGTGTTTTCTGTAGCCCTATATAACTCCAACAGTATTGGAGGAGTTGGTAGAATTGCTGAATCACTAAAGAAAGAACCCTCTACCACCATCACTACCACCTTCTACCACTATTACAACTGTTACCACCATCACTACCACCTTCTACCGTTATCACTACTACCATCAACCACTATCACAACTGCTTCCACTCTACCACCACCACCTTTGTATTTTTCTACAAACTTTTTCATAAATTATATGTGTTTCTCACATTCTTTACCAAAGGGCTGGCACAAAAAGCTTTCTTTGGAACCATGGTAGCTTATTTAGCATTTGCAAGCACTAAAATCAATGGAATATTATGAAATATTTCGTAGGAGTAAGTGAGGGGACAGTCGCTCACTGGCAAACAATGGCGCACTGGCTGGGAAGGCAGGCCCAGGTGGCTCAGAGCGTGAGTACTCGTCCTGGATGAAGGACGATTAGCGAGTTAACGGACAATTTCCGAAAAGGACGACTTTCAGGCTGGACAATTATTGAGGGACCACTGTACATATTAATAGTCTATATTAACCTAAAATAAGACATTTAATGTGCCCAAGAGTGATTATTATTACGTATTAATATCATGAATGCATGAGCAGCCCAGGTGGATGCATCTAGTATGGACAATTCCTGAGCAGAGGTACGAAACCCAGGGTAAAATTTGGCCCAAAAAAGTGGTCGCAGCCCGAATTGTACGATAACCACAACAGACGAAATGTGGAGTTCCACTGTATCTTAATATCTGAGAAATGCAGTAAATCTTCTACTTTTGTGTGAATAAAAATTTAAACTGTAAGACAAGTGTAATGTAAGAGAGGCCTGGAAATGTGACTAACGAACAGAGGAAATTTTTTAGTGCCAGGAATGTCTACAATGTTTATTAGAGACTACAGTGGACCCCCAGTATTTGATATTAATCCATTCCTGAGAGCTCATCGTATGCCAAAACTATTGAAAGGCGAATTAATTTTCCCCATAAGAAATAATGGAAATCAAATTAATCTGTGCAAGACACCCAAAAGTATGAAAAAAAAATTTTTACCATATGAAATATTAAGCTAAATGCACACAAACTGAAGACGACATGCACAGCTTGTAGTACTCTACTAACAATAGAATACATGACATTTATCTTTAATGAAGATCTGGTGATGATTGATGGGAGGAGAGGAGAGTGTCGAACTTATTGTTTAGAAGGGGAATCCCCTTCCATTAGGACTTGAGGTAGCAAGTCCTTTTCCGGGGTTACTTCCCTTCTTCTTTTAATGCCACTAGGACCAGCTTGAGAGTCACTGGACCTCTGTCGCAAAACAAATCTGTCCATAGAGCTCTGTACCTACCGTTCCTTTACGATTTGTCTAAAATGGACCACAACATTGTCATTGTAATAGTCACCAGCACGTCTTGCAATAGTTGTGTTAGGGTGATTTTCATCCATAAAGGTTTGCAGTTCAACCCACTGTGCACACATTTCCTTAATTTTTGAAGTAGGCACAATGGATTCCACAACTGGCATAGGCTTCAAAATCTTTCTTAATTTCCATACTAATTCTCACCCTTTTTACCACAGGGTTGGCACTAGAAGCTTTCTTGGGGCCCATGGTGACTTATTTTGCAGAAACAAGCACCAAAAACACTGTGATAATATGGAATGTACCGAATGTATCCTTAGATGCGAGCACACTGGCTGGCTTGTAAACACTGGCACGCATGGGGCAGTTCAAACCACACGTGGACACGTCTCGGATGAATCGCGTGTGGCGGGTTTTTTAACGAGTGGCAAGGCAAAATTTTTGCGTTAAAATGTATCAAATACCGGATTTAACGGATACTGATGCCATCGAATACCGGGGGACCACTGTTTTTTTTAAATTTGCCGAGTGTAAAATGGAAACCTGTAACTGTTTTACATGATAGTAGGATTCCTGGTGTCTTTTTTGTCTTATAAACATGCAAGGTTTCAAGTATGTCTTGCTACTTCTACTTACACTGAGGTCACACTACACATATATGTATAAGCATGTATATACCAAACTCTCTGGGTTTTCTTCTATTTTCTTGATAGTCCTTGTTCTTGTTTATTTCTTATCTCCATGGAGAAGTGGAACAGAATCTTCCTCCAAAAGCCGTGTGTGTCATAGGAGGCGAATAAAGTGCCAGAAGCAAGGGGCTAGTGGCCCCTTTTCCTGTATACATTACTAAAGTTATGAAGAGAAACTTGATTTTCTTTTCGGGCCACCCTGCTTTGGTGGGATATGCCTGGTTTGTTGAAAGAATATTTTTACATTGGTACTTTTTTAATTTTATGTGAAACTGGCCAAATTACCTAATTCTGATCTCTTTGTAGGGTAGTTGAAACAGCTGAATGAGTTGAATGGGCTTATAACTTTTTACAACCTAATATTCCTGTACCTTAATCAGATGAACTTATACCTAAAAGCAAAGAAACGACCTTTCACTGCAATATCTTTTTAGTAAATGTTACCCCTAAATGAAAAAAGAGAGTAACGAAAACAAGTAAATTGAATGCATATGGCATACAATATTAATAACTAATAAAATGGCTTACAGTATCATTATCATATCTTTCTTTCAACACATTATCATATATGTACATATATTACTACTTACTGCTTAGAATAAACTGAAGTTGCAGTTTATTTTTGTTTCTGCAGGCAGCATACAGTTCCTGCATAACTTTGAGTGCACATTCAGCACACCGATTACTTCTTGGTATATTGAGTACAGATGGCTCCTGCTTCTAGTGATTTTTCAATGATTTCAGTGCTTTCTTGTAAGGTTTCAATATTTCTGACAAATTCTTAAAAGTCATATTCATCGTACATCTGATCAGTAAACCAATAATCTGTCCAGGTGTATGAAATGAATCTGCATATCTTCTCCAATGTCTTCTGTCTTGTAGGTATAAAAAGAATCCCAAGAATCTGAAGGGCTCTTGAATTCCCCCCTCGCTTTGCTGATTTTTGGGATTTCTGAAGTTTAAAAAAAAAGTGCCCTTTTTCATAAAAGAATGAAAGAAGTTAGATGGTAAAAAAAGTTCAATCTCTCTCCTTTCTGATTTAGGAGGATCTTTTCGTTCCTTTAAAAAACTGTGCCTTTAGTTCCTAAAATTTTTCACCAGTTGGGATACAAAGGATACTTGGTTTGGGGAACGGTTTTAGCCCCCAATTTTCCCCCATTCCCCAAAGGGAGAATCCGTTCAAACGTGAGTGACAACTGATAAATTGGGGTTTTGCTAACCCCCTTCTCTGAAACATTCATTGTATTTGACAACAGCCCATCTTTTTTCCCTGTGTTAACATTTGTGTATCACAATAACATCTTTATCATCCCAAAAGTTTATTCGTTAATAACTTTTGCCCCTTCGAAATAGTTTCACCCTTGCCATCTTTCAAATCAGTGCATCCTTTTTACTTTCATTTCTTTCTTTTTAAGTACTAATACCTATACTCATTTTCCTCATGGCTTTCCATCGAAGAAAAGACCATTCTTCCATTGCAACTTTTCATATTTCCACCTTCAATTTTAGCACCCCTTTGTATGTTTACTTGCAAATTTCTGCCCGACGATGAGAAATGTCAATGCCCCAAACGACAACTGTTTGGGGATATTTGGGGACTGTTGATACTTTGTTGATGTCCCCCAAAATGGTTGAAATTTACTTTTCTTGTGATTTTTTGGTTGGTGGAGTAATACTTTCTTTCATACTCCCCCCTTAGATTTAGACCAGTCCTCGATGGACTAAAATGTTTTATGCTGAAGCTGATTCAGCGCAGTTTCCATCTTTTTGCGGATGAATAACTGCTACTTTGATTTGTAAAGTAAAAATATGGGAATATTTTTTTATTATTTGAGTTTCCCAATTGTACTTTGATTGCTAGTTTAGTAGTAATGCAGATAATTTGGGGATCCCTAGTTTTTATTTAGGGGTGATCTTTTATGAAAACTGAGAGGACTTAGGGACTTTTCATTGTTTTTAAACAAAAGTTCATCGATTTATGACACACATTTTATTTGGAGAAAAGTAAAAAAGTTATAACCCTAATGGGCAGCTTCCTGTGCTCAATCAATAGAATGGAAGGCATACTAACATAATTGTTAAGAATTTGTAAAAAAAAAATAAATAAATTAATTACTCACCTCTAATGTCAAAATCGGCATCATGGCACGTGATGGGCATCAAAATGCTTTCTACAATGTCTTTACAAACCATAGACCTGGCAGCTCCTTCTTGAGATATATGAGCATTGAAAGATACCACACTTTTGTATTTTCGACATAACTGCAATATAATAATAAAGACAATTTTTCTACATGCCATTATTAATCCTTCGAGGGTCGATCATGTACACGTATGTCTTAACAGCCAGTGTCGGTCACATACTTATATGCATAAATTCTAGAGCCTTCAAATCGAGCAGGAGAAAGCTGGTAGGCCTGCCTGAAAGAGGATGGGCTTGTGTGGTCAGCGTGCACACTATGAAAAAATCGGGGCACCCGCATTGCATTGTGGGAGTGGTAATTCAGTGTACTTTGGTCACCATGCAAAGTGGTAAGGAATACCAGACTCTCCGGTGAATTGTGACTCTTACCTTCCCAAGTGATAGTTCTAACACAGACTGAAGTGTCAGTGAAGAGTTTGTGACAGAAAGTAATGACCAGGATACAAGAAATAGTGATGAAAACCCAGACCATTTTCAACCTTCCACCAAAAACGTCAGAAAAAATGACTTATTTGTGAGTGGGTGGTGGGGAAGACAGCATAGTTGGTGGGGAAGAATGTGGGTAGTGGGGAGGGCAGTGTGGGTAGTGGGGAGGGCAATGCAGGCAGTGGGGAAAGCAGTGTGGATTTGTGTAAACATAGCAACATATGTGTAGATTACCTAAAATAACTGAAAAAAATCAGAGTGACTTATCTGCATGTGGGTGGTGGGGAAGACAGCATAGTTGGTGGGGAAGACTGTCAGTAGTGGGGAGGGCAGTGTGGAGAGTGGGGAAGAGAGCGTGGGTTTGTGTAAACAACATGGCTGGCTGGCTGGCTGATTGACTTTGGCTGTATCTATAATTGTCTGTCTGTATCTATATCTATCTCTGTCTCACAAGTACACATAAATACAATTCTAATGTAAATTACCTAGGATAACCCAAAATATCCAGACAAAGTGCTATACTGTGCTTCCAGATATGATGCATAGCAAGCATGACTGGCAAGTAATACGTGTGTCGTGTGTAATACCTGCGAGTCCACGAGTGGCTCTCTCTGAGACAGAGATAAGCAGAGACAGAGATCTAGACAGACAGACATGTTTACGTGTAACTGTGAAAACAAATAAAGCCAAGGCAGTGCACACTCACCAAATGTCACCATTACTGCACTGTCAGCAGTGCTAACATTCATCTTACACCATGCTTCAAGGAAACATTATTATTATTATTATATACGTCTGTGTATCCAAAATATTTTGGGGACCTTTAAATACTATGTATATATTTCTAGACGGTAGTGCATATGTGACTAACGTAGGTGAAAATGTTCACCTGTCAGTGTTTGTGTGGTTAATGAGTAGCATATAATGTATATAGAATGTCTTATATTGGTCTCAAAGTGCATAAAAGTTACTTGAAAACATTAAATATTAAAAAAATTAAATAAAAATGTAGAATGAAAGTAAATATAATATTACCAAGTGACTGGCAGTCGGCGATGTTGCTGTAAGCAGTTCACTTTCTGTCAAATTTATGCCTATACAGTGGACCCCCGCTTTACGATCACCTCCCAATGCGACCAATTATGTAAGTGTATTTATGTAAGTGCATTTGTACGTGTATGTTTGGGGGTCTGAAATGGACTAATCTAATTCACAATATTCCTTATGGGAACAAATTCGTTCAGTACTGGCACCTGAACATACTTCTGGAATGAAATAATATCGTAAACCGGGGTTCCACTGTATATCTCAGTAAGCATTGAAAGCAAAAAAATTTTTCTTCAGCCTATAACACAGAAAAATATTCCTAAGATTTTGGTAAGAAAAAAAATTTACTTTCTAATATTTTTCAACCACCAGTGGGAGTTCAGAATTGAGGCTCTCAACCCTCAAAGGGTTAACCCTTTCACTGTCGAGACCCCTGCTCTAGGGATGTATCGGATATCCGTATCCGCATCCGTGGAATATCTGCACAATTTCTTACATCGGCATCCACCTCCTTGTTTTTCTAAATGAGATATCCGCATCCGCAATCACGATTCAATATATATCCGCATTTGCATCCGCATCTGCGCCAAAGAGGATGTGGCGGATATTATAACCTAAATTACAGAGCTTGCATTTTTATTTCCCAACAGTAGGCCTGTTTCCCCATACTAGGTAAGTCTTTCACAAATCCAACCCACTAACAGAATAAACGCTACCTAAGCAATAAGCATAGACAATCCCATTTGAACATCAAAATGGTATACAATACCGACAGGTTGTTAGGTAAGACACATATGCAACAGTTAGACAACTTTATTCCGAAACGTTTCGCCTACACAGTAGGCTTCTTCAGTCGAATACAGAAAGTAGGCAGGAACAGTAGAGATGTGAAGACGATGTAATCAGTCCATCACCCTTGAAGTCGTAGAATTTGAGGTTGTCAGTCCCTCGGCCTGGAGAAGTTCAGTTCCATTCCACTGTTCCTGCCTACTTTCTGTATTCGACTGAAGAAGCCTACTGTGTAGGCGAAACGTTTCGGAATAAAGTTGTCTAACTGTTGCATATGTGTCTTACCTAACAACACAATTCCATTTACTCACGTGCACATCCCGCTCAAATTCAACCCCTCTCCCTCATGTACTTATCCAACCTAAATTTGAAACTACCCAAGGTAGTTTCATAAGAACATAAGAAAGGAGGAACACTGCAGCAGGCCTGTTGGCCCATACTAGGCAGGTCCTTAGGTAATTTCGATAACCCTACTAGGTAGACTGTTTCACTCATCAATTACCCTATTACTAAACCAATACTTTCCTATATCCTTTCTAAATCTAATCTTATCTAATTTGAATCCATTATTGCGGTTTGTATTTATCCAACCTTGTATTTATCCAACCTAAATTTGAAACTGTCCATGTGTAAGTTCCACTGTGCATGTGAGACTGTGTGTGAGAGACTGTGTATGAGAGACTGTGTGTGTGAGACTCACACACAGTCAGCACACAGTCAGTCACACTGTGGAGGTGTATGAATGGAAAACAAGAATTAATATAGGGGAAGTAAATAACATTTGATAAACATATTACATAAGAACATAAGAAAGGAGGATCACTGCAGCAGGCCTGTTGGCCCATACTAGGCAGGTCCTTTACAATTCATCCCACTAACAAAACATTTGCCCAACCTGATTTTCAATGCTACCCAAGAAATAAGCTCTGATGTGCAAGTCCCACTCAAATCCAACCCCTCCCACTCATAAGAACATAAGAACAACATAAGAATGGAGGAACACTGCAGAAGGCCTACTGGCCCATACGAGGCAGGTCCTTATCAAAACGACATCTAAAGGTGTCATCAGTTCCAGTGGTCTTTCCTTTTAATCAGCAGTGACAAGTCGACTGGATTTTCAAGGCTCTTGAGTGGTGACCTGTACTTTGAGTGCTGACCTATACTTAACTCTGTGAAGAAGTGTCTTGTTTGCTCCCGTGGACTGAACCAAGATGCCCTCCATCGAGCAACTTTACCAGCAACTTAAGGAAGAATTGAGGGCAGCGAAGATGGAGATACGGCGATTGACCGAGGAAAACAAGAGGATTCGTAGTAGTCCTCCTGTTTCGAGTCCTCAGGTCAAGAAGGGATCGTGGTCAGTGGCTGGACAGCAGGGGACGACGAAGTTGACGATCAAGAAGACGAATGGAAAGCCAGAAACGATGAAGAAGAAAGAGACTGCTGTGGAAGCTCCCGTGGAAACCTCCAACGCATTCTCGGTGCTACCCGACGAATGTGAATCTACTACTGGGATCGTCACGACGAACGACAACAAGGAAGGTAAGAATACAGTGGACCCCCGCTTAACGAACACCTCCAAATGCGACCAATTATGTAAGTGTATTTATGTAAGTGCGTTTGTACATGTATGTTTGGGGGTCTGAAATGGACTAATCTACTTCACAATATTCCTTATGGGAAAAAATTCGGTCAGTACTGGCACCTGAACATACTACTGGAATGAAAAAAGTTCGTTAACCGGGGGTCCACTGTATTGTTGTTGTTGGGGATAGCCAGGTTAGATACATGGATAGGGCATTCTGCTTGAAGGACAGGAGTAGGAGACAAAGGGTATGCTTTCCTGGGGCTGGGATGGAGGACATTGTTAGCCGGCTTGACAACATCATCAACGGTAATGGGATCAATCCTATTATTTGCCTCAGTGCTGGAGGCAATGATGTAGGCAAGCGTAGAAGTGAGGATTTAGTTAGAAAGTTCAGGACAGCTATAGACATGATTAGGAAGAAGGGGGGGCGCCCTGTTATATGTGGCATTTTGCCAAGAAGAGGTGTTGGTAATGAATGGTTGTCCAGAGCAATTGGTATTAATTGTTGGCTGGATAAACACTGTAAGGATAATGCAGTACCATTCATTGACAACTGGGACAACTTCTATGGCCGAAATGACATGTATGCCAGGGATGGGGTTCACTTATCCAGGGCAGGTGTGGGTTTTCTTGCTAACTCAGTTGAGGGGGTTGTTAGGACTTTAAACTAGGATTAGTTAGAGGTTGGGTTAGAAATGATTAATAATGAGTATGGATATATTGACTTATGCTCTGATATTAAGAATCTTAATAGTAACTGTCATGGAGTAACTCTGGGTAATGATAATTTCAAAAATTGTGTAAAAACAAAGATGAATAGGAAAAAAGTGCAGAAGAAAAACATATGATGGTATTTTATGCTAACAGTCGAAGTGCAAGAAATAAAATTAATGAACTACGTTTGGTAGCATGTGCTGGGAACTTTGATATCATTGCATTAACTGAAACGTGGTATGATTTAATGAGTCGGGATATGACTGCTGAGTGTAATATTCAGGGATTTAAGTTATTCAATGTGGATAGATGTAATGGGAAGGGGGGAGGAGTTGCATTGTATGTTCGAGAAAATATTAATTGTTGCATAAAAACAGGTATAAAAATAGATGGAGCAGTAACAGAGTCTGTTTGGGTAGAGTTCGTGGAGGTCAAGAAAAACTAATTTTAGGTGTAATATACGACCTCCAGGCTTGGATCACGATAGAGGGAGACTTCTTTGGGACGAAATTGTTAGGGCTTCTGGACACAGTAACGTAGTCATAGTAGGGGACTTTAACTTTAGCCAAATTGACTGGAATTCTTTGACAGGTAATCTAGAGTCCAGTGACTTCATGGAAACAGTTCAGGACTGTTTTCTGAAACAGAGTGTAACTGAACCTACCAGGGGTAATAATTTGCTAGACCTAGTCTTGTCAAATAAGGAAACACTCGTGAATAATCTGGAGATCACTGAAGAGCTTGGCGCAAGTGATCACAAATCCATCACCTTTAGCATTAATTGGGAATGCAAGAATAATGATAATACAGTAAAAATCCCTGATTTTCGTTCTGCCGATTATAATGGACTTAGGGAACATCTGTCTAATCTTGATTGGGGTTATCTAGCTAATGATTTATTGACGATAATCATACTTATGAATATGAAGGGATCTGCTTTTATGATTGTTTTCTTAATAATGTACACAGTGCCCAGAGTATATACATTCCCAGAGAGAAATTAGGTCTAATAATAACGATCCCAAATGGGTTAACAGGAGGCTAAAGCATCTATTAGGGGAGAAAAGGGGAATTTATAGGCGCATCAGAAGAGGAGAGGTTAACCTTACTGACCAATATGTTCAGCTTAAAAAAGAAGTAAAAAAGGCGATTAGAAAGGCTAAACGTGACTATGAAATTAGAGTTGCTAATGAATCAAAGACTAATCCAAAGGGGTTCTTTCAAGTGTATAGGACGAAGGTGAAGGAAAAAGTAGGACCTCTGAAATCTGGGAATGGACAGCTGACGGATAATGAACTGGAAATGTGTTCCTTATTTAATGACTATTTTTTGTCAGTTTTTACACAGGAAGATGTAAATGAGATTCCAGTAATTAACAATTATTTAGTTCCTGATGAATTTAAGTTAACTAATATTACTGTCACGAGGGACATGGTTATTAAACAGATAGACAAACTGAAACAAAATAAGTCCCCGGGACCTGATAGTTGTTTTTCAAGGGATTTAAAGGAAGGGCAAGTGGAGCTTGTCACCCCTTTAACGAGTGTATTCAATGCGCCCACTTCCCAGTTTTGGGCCCAGAGATGTGGAAGATGGTAATGTGGTTCCTAATTCAAATCAGGGGAAAGTCCACTCCTCAAATTCCCGTCCAATAAGCCTGCCTTTTTTAAAGTGGGAAAGTTTTAAACAATTAAGCTGACTTATCAAAGCACCTTGAAGAGCATAACTTGATAAATAAATTTCCACATGGATTCAGAAGGTCGTTCCCTCCCTGACAAACTTATGACATTTTTCAATAAAACATTTGAGGCATTTGACAGGATAAGGAAATGATTATTGTTTTTTTGGATTTTAGTAAAGCCTTCGACAGAGTACCTCCAAGAGACCTTAGAAAAAAGGCGCTCATGGTATAGGAGGTAATTTCTAGCATGGATTGAGCAGGGCTTACCAATAGAAAGCAGGGGTTTTCCCATTAATGGAGTGAAATTGAATGGGGTTTAGTCAAGTGGCTTTTCCACAAGGATCAGTTTTAGGCCCTTTTTTTCAAAATTTTAAAATTAATGATTGATAAAGGGGGTTACTAGTGACATGAGTAATTTGCTGATGATCAAAGATGGGCCGTAAAATTTCATCTAGGAGGATATCAATGAACTCCAGGACGATTTGACAAATTAATGTCTTGGTTGAAAAAAGGGCAGATGAATTTTAATGGGGATAATGAAAGGTACTTGCCCGGGTAAGAAAAAAAACCCCAAAGTAAATCTAGGTGAAGGAGTTTGGTAAACAAAATTGAAAAAGACTTGGATCATGGTAAGCAGAAACAAAAGCCACGACAGCATTGCCCGTGTTCAAAACCGGGCCAACAATTACTTGGATTTATCTAAATAATATAAGTAACAGAATCCAAAGTTTTTTTACAGCTCAACACACTATGAGGGCTCATTTTAGATTATGCTGCTCAGTTTTGGTCCCCTTACTACGGGATGGACATAGACTCATTAGGAACATACAGAGAAGAAATACTAAAATGATTTTTCTGTGTAAGGAACCCCCGTATGAAAAATAGACTTAAAACCTTTAAATCTCCACTCTCTGAAGGCGTAGAATGAGGGGGGGAAAATCATTTAAGTGTAAAAGTGGATGACGGGAAAAAACAAGGAGACATTAAAAAGTACGGGGTTCAACCAGGTAAAAACCAGGAAAAAATGGATTTTTAAATTGGATAAAATTTGATTTAAAAGGGCATAGGTAATTGGTTTTCTAACAGGTTGTAGATGCTGGAAAGGGCCCCCAGTGGGGTATAGAGTTTTGGACCTTTGGGGGGCTTTAAAAAGGACTGGACAAATATATGAGTGGGGGGGGCTGGGTTTGTGGGTCAAGGGGGTACGGGAAGTTATTTTGAGTACTTTGGTAATGTCGTTTGTAAGGACCTCCTCGTATGGGCCAGAGGGCCCTTTTGGGAGTGTTTTCCCCTTTTTATGTTTTATAACTCCCGACCCCTTGGGGCATCAATCCAAACCCAGCCCTCCCCCTCATATATTTGTCCAGCTCTTTTAATTACCCAAAGGTCTAGCCTCTACCCCCCATGGGAAGCTGTTCCACGGATCTACAACTTTGTTAGAAAACCAGTACTTACCCATGTCCTTTCAAAAATTAAATTTTTTTTTTTTTTTTATTTTTACACCGGGGGATTCCACCAAGGGAGGGGGGGCCCCCAAAAAAGAAAAAATTTCACCATCATTCACTCCATCACTGTTTCCAAAGGGGCTTTACACTACTTTTTAAAACTGCAACATTAACACCCCTCCTTCAGAGTGCGGGACTGTACTTCCATCTCCAGAATCAAATCCGGCCTGCCCGGGTTTTCCCCGAATCCTTCAAAAATGTTACTTTGCTCACACTCCCAAAAGCACGCAGTATTAAAAAAACCCTTTGTCTCCATTCACTCCCATCAAACAGCTCAGCTGCCTGCGGAAGTCCAAGCCCCCGCACACAAAACCCCCTTTAAACCCCCTCCCCCAAACCCCTTGCTGACCCCTACCCCGCCTTCTTTCCCCTACAGACTGATACACTCTTGAATTTCTGTTTCGTCCCTTTTTCTCTACATTCCGAAACCCCCTCAACAAAACCTTTTCACCCTTGGACAACAGTTTTTTTAATCCCCCACTCCCCTAACTTTCCAAATGAATTTTCTGCATTTATTTAACCCACATTGCCCTCAACGACACCCACTGCCTTTTCCCGCCTTTTCCTCGCTGAACATTCATCAACCCCCGCTTCACACCCCAAAAAGAGGTTGGTAAAACATACCCCCAAAATTCCCCTCTTTCCTCCAAAGGGCAAAGTTCTTTGTCTCCACAGACCCCAAGTGCACCACTCACTCTTTTTTCCCCAAATTTTATGATTCAACCATTTTATAAACCCCCGCTGCACTTTCCACCCCAAATTCTGAAACGTTCACCTCCTCCATACTCTCTCCCCAATTGATATTCAATCTTTCATACCCAATCTTTTTTTTTATCCTCAAACCTTAAATCTTTCCCGTATTTACCTTTTAATTTTTTTTTTCACCCCTACCAAAATTCATCCACCAATCTCGAATTCTCTTCAAAAATCCCAGAGCACAAGTCATCAGCAAAGACAGCTGTACAACTCCCCTTTTGTGTGATTTTTTTATCTTTTTAACTCCCCGCCTTTTTGCCAAAACCCCGCATTTACTTCTCTTACAACCCCATCTAAAATTATTAAAAACCCCGGTGACATACACATCCTTTTCAAGGGCCTACTTTTACTGGGAAAAAAAAATTTTCCCCCTTTCCTAATACCTAACTGAGCCTCACTATCCCGTAAAAAAATCTTCACTGCTTTTAGAAACCTACCTCCTACACCCTCCTTTCAACATCTGCCACATTGCCCCCCCATCCACCCTGTCATACGCCTTTTCCAAATCCATAAATGCCACAAAGACCTCTTTAGCCTTATCTAAATACTGTTCACTTATAGTTTCACTGTAAACACCTGGTCCACACCCCCCCTACCTTTCCTAAAGCCTCCTTGCTCATCTGCTATCCTATTCTCCGTTTTACTCTTAATTCTTTCAATTATAACTCTACCATACACTTTACCAGGTACACTCAACAGACTTATCCCCCTATATTTTTGCACTCTCTTTTTATCCCCTTTGCCTTTTATACAAAGGAACTATGCATGCTCTCTGCCAATCCCTAGGTACCTTACCCTCTTCCATACATTTATTAAATAATTGCACCAACCACTCCAAAACTATATCCCCACCTGCTTTTAACATTTCTATCTTTATCCCATCAATCCGGCTGCCTTACCCCCTTTCATTTTACCTCTGCCTCACGAACTTCCCCCACACTCACAACTGGCTCTTCCTCACTCCTACAAGATGTTATTCCTCCTTGCCCTATAAAACAAACACAGCTTCCCTATCTTCATCACATTTAACAATTCCTCAAATATTCCCTTTCCATCTTCCCAATACCTCTAACCTCCTTTAATAACCTCCTCTCCTATTTTTAAACTGACAAATCAATTTGTTCTCTAGGCTTTCTTAACTTGTTAATCTCACTCCAAAACTTTTCTTATTTTCAACAAAAATTTTTTTGATAACATCTCACCCACTCTCTCATTTGCTCTCTTTTTACATTGCTTCACCACTCTCTTAACCTCTCTCTTTTCTCCATATACTCTTCCCCCCTTGCATCACTTCTACTTTGTAAAAACTTCTCATATGCTAACTTTTTCTCCCTTTCTACTCTCTTTTACATCATCATTCCACCAATCGCTCCTCTTCCCTCCTGCACCCACTTTCCTGTAACCACAAACTTCTGCTGAACACTCTAACACTACATTTTTAAACCTACCCCATACCTCTTCGACCCCATTGCCTATGCTCTCATTAGCCCATCTATCCTCCAATAGCTGTTTATATCTTACCCTAACTGCCTCCTCTTTTAGTTTTTAAAACCTTCACCTCTCTCTTCCCTGATGCTTCTATTCTCCTTGTATCCCCTCTACCTTTTACTCTCAGTGTAGCTACAACTAGAAAGTGATCTGATAATCTGTGGCCCCTCTATAAACATGTACATCCTAAGTCTACTCAACAGTCTTTTATTACCAATACATAATCCAACAAACTACTGTCATTTCGCCCTACATTTATATCGTGTTACTTATTTATCCTCTTTTTCTTAAAATATGTATTACCTATAACTAAACCCCTTTCTATACAAAGTTCAATCAAAGGGCTCCCATTATCATTTACACCTGGCACCCCAAACTTACCTACCACACCCTCTCTAAAAGTTTTCTCCTACTTTAGCATTCAAGTCCCCTAACACAATTACTCTCTCAACTTGGTTCAAAGGCTCCTATACATTTACTTAACATCTCCCAAAACTCTCTCTCTCCCCTGCATTCCTCTTTCTCAGGTGCATACACGCTATTTGACCCCTTCTCGCATCAACCTTTCTTTATCCACAAATCTGAATTTACACATTCTACTCTTTCTCCTTCCATACGATCATTAAATACTGCTACCCTTCCTTGCTCTATCTCTCAGATACTCCAGATTAATCCCTTATTTCCCCCCACTGAAACTCTCCTACCCCTTCAGCTTTGGGTTTCGCTTAGGGCCAGACATCCAACTTCTTTCATTTAACATCAGCAATCATCTGTTTTTCTTGTCATCCCACTCTACATCCACGCACATTTAAGCAACCCAGTTTTTTTAAAGTTTTTCTTTTTTCTCTTTTTTAGTAATTGTTATACAGGAAAGGGGTTACTAGCCCATTGCTCCCGGCATTTTAGTCGCCTCATACGACACGCATGGCTTACGGAGGAAAGATTCTTTTCCACTTCCCCATGGGCATAGAAGAAATAAAAAAAAACAAGAGCTATTTAGAAAAAGGAGAAAAACCTAGATGTATGTATATATATATATGCATGTGCGTGTCTGTGAAGTGTGACCAAAGTGTAAGTAGGAGTAGCAAGATATCCCTGTTATCTTAGCGTGTTTTTAGAGACAGAAAAAGAAACCAGCAATCCTACCATCATGCAAAACAGTTACAGGTTTTTGTTTCACAGTCATCTGGCAGGACGGTAGTACTTCCCTGGGTGGTTGCTGTCTACCAACCTACTACCTCTAAATTTATCTAAATTTATCCAACTTAAATCCATTATTCCTGGTTCTTACCTGGTTCGACACCCTCAGTACTTTATTAATGTCTCCCTTGTTTATGCCCGTCATCCACTTATACACTTCAATGATATCTCCCCTTATTCTACGCCTCTCCAGAGAGTGGAGATTTAAGGCTTTAAGTCTATCTTCATATGGGAGGTTCCTTACACAGTAAATCATTTTAGTCATTCTTCTCTGTATGTTCTCTAATGAGTCTATGTCCATCCTGTAGTAAGGGGACCAAAACTGAGCAGCATAATCTAAATGAGGCCTCACTAGTGATGTATAGAGCTGTAAAATAACTTTTGGACTTTTGTTACTTATACTTCTTGAGATAAATCCAAGTAATCTGTTGGCCTTGTTGCGCACACTAAGGCACTGCTGTCTTGGCTTTAGATTTCTGCTTACCATGACTCCCAAGTCTTTTTCACATTCTGTATGACCAAGCTCTACTTCACCTAGATTATAGCTTCGAGGGTTATTTTCATTACCAAGGGCAAGTACCTTACACTTATCTACATTAAACTTCATCTGCCATTTTTCAGACCAAGACATTAATTTGTTCAAATCATACTTATCCAACCTAAATTTGAAACTACCCTAAGTCCTAGCCTCAATAACCCAACCAGGTAGACTGTTCCACTCATCAACTACCCTATTTCCAAACCAATACTTTCCTATGTCCTTTCTAAATCTAAACTTATCTAATTTAAATCCATTACTGCGAGATCTCTCTTGCAGAGATATCCTCAAGACCTTATTAATATCCCCTTTATTAATACTTATCTTCCACTTATACACTTCGGTCAGGTCTCTCCTCATTCTTCGTCTAACAAGTGAATGTAATTTAAGAGTCTTCAATCTTTCTTCATAAGGAAGATTTCTAATGCTATGTATTAATTTAGTCATCCTACGCTGAATGTTTCTAACGAATTTATGTCCATTCTGTAATATCGAGACCAGAATTGAGCTGCATAATCTAGGTGAGACCTTACTAATGATGTATAAAGCTGCAGTATGACCTCTGGACTTCTGTTGCTTACACTTCTTGATATAAATCCCAGTAATCTATTTGCCTTATTACATACGCTTAGGCATTGCTGTCTTGGTTTAAGGTTGCTGCTCACCATAACCCCCAAGTCCTTTTCGCAATCTGTATGGCTAAGTTCTACATCATTTAACTTATAAGTGCTAGGGTTATGGACACTCCCGAACTTCAGAACCTTGCATTTATCTACATTGAACTGCATCTGCCACTTTTCTGACCAAGAATAGTGTGTTTAAATCCTCCTGAAGTTCCATAACATCTATGTTTGAATCAATTATCCTACCTATCTTTGTGTCATCGGCGAATTTGCTCATATATCACTAGTAATTCCCTCATCAAGATCATTGATATATATTATAAACAACAATTGGCCCAAGACTGATCCCTGTGGAACGCCACTTGTTACAGATCCCCACTCGGATTTAACCCCATTTATGGACACACACTGCTTCCTGTCTGTGAGCCATGACTCGATCCATGAGAGCACTTTTCCCCCAATGCCATGAGCTGCCACTTTCTTTAACAGTGTTTGGTGTGGAACTCTATCAAAAGCCTTACTAAAATCTAAGTAAATAATATCAAATTCTTTATCGTGGTCAACAGCCTCAAAAGCTTTACTGAAGAAAGTTAATAAATTAGTTAGATAAGACTGGCCTCTTGTGAATCCATGCTGAGTATCATTAATCAAGCTATGCTTATCGAGATGGCTTATAATCTCAGCTATAATTGACTCTAGTAATTTGCTTACAATTGAGGTCAGGCTTATTGGGCGGTAATTTGACGGTAACGACTTGTCCCCTGTTTTAAAAATAGGAATTACATTAGCCGTCTTCCACATATCAGACACTACACCTGTTTAAAGAGATAAATTAAAAATATTAGTTAATGGTTCACAGAGTTCCATTTTGCATTCCTTAAGAACCCTTGAAAAAACTTCATCAGGACCCGGCGACTTATTTTGCTTCAGTCTGTCTATCTGCTTCACAACCATTTCACTAGTGACTGTGATGTTACATAATTTATCTTCTTCTAGCCCGCTATAAAAAGTAATTACTGGAATATTGTTAGTGTCTTCCTGTGTAAAAACCGAGAGAAAATAATTATTTAAAATCGAGCATATTTCTTTCTCTTTGTCAGTAAGATGCCCATAGCTAATTTTAAGGGGACCTATCTTATCTCTAACTTTTGTTCTATAGACCTGGAAAAAACTTTTTGGGTTAGTTTTAGAATCCCTAGCAACTTTAATTTCATAGTCCCTTTTAGCTTTTCTTATCCCCTTTTTAATGTCCCTCTTAATGTCAATATACTGATTCATAAGACGACCCTCACCTCTTTCGATATGCCTATAAATTCCTTTCTTATGCCCTAGTAGATATTTCAGCCTATTATTCATCCATTTTGGGTCATTTCTATTTGATCTAATTTCTTTATACGGGATAAACGTTCTTTGAGCAGCATGTATAGTGTTCAGAAAACTGTTGGAGAGTTGAAGGAGGAGGTCTTGCTTCTCCAGGAGGAGATTAGGAGGCTGAAGGTCCACCTCAATGGGTCTGGGAGAGAGTGTGAGGTGGCTGGAGTTGTGGGGAATGAGGCTTCAAGTGAGGTGCAGTCTGTCTCTCGCTGTGAGGAGGCTGTAGTTGGGGAGGTAGCAACGGCTACCAGCAGTGAGGTGCAGTCCAGCACCTGCTACAAGTGGCGAGTGGTTCACAGTAATGGAAGGCGCATCAGAGTAAGGAAAGTTAAGAGTGAAGATCTGAAGGTAGGAAATTGCTTCTCTGTTCTTCAGGATGAATGTACTTCAGTGGCCAGTGAAGGTAAGGGTACTACTGCCCCTGCTAATGGAGGTAAGCGCATTCTTGTGGTTGGTGACTCTCAGGTAAGATATATTGACCGTGCTTTTTGTAATAGGAATAAGAAGATGAGAGATAGAGTGTGCTTCCCTGGAGCTGGTGTTGGGGACATTGTCAACAGGCTGGATAATATCATGTCAGGTAATGGGAACAAGCCCATTATCTGTCTCAGTGCTGGTGGAAATGATATTGGGAAGGGTATGAGAGAAGAGCTGATAGATAAGTACAGGTCAGCTATAGATTTCATTAAGTCTAAGGGAGGGATCCCAATCATATGTAGCATCTTGCCTAGAAGGGGGTAGGAAATGAATGGTTGTCTAGGGCAATTGGTGTAATTGCTGGCTAGACAGATACTGCAAGGAACTTGCAATCCCATTCATTGACAACTGGAACAACTTTTATGGCAAACATGATATGTATGCAAGGGATGGGGTACATCTCTCTGGGGCTGGGGTGGTAGCACTTGCAGACTCGATTGAGAAGGCCATTGGTGAAATGCCTAGATTTTAAACTGATGGAAGATAGAGGTATGGGTGTGTGTGGGAAACAAGCAGGTTGCAACACTTGGGTTGGAAACAGTAAATGTATAAAAGGCATTCAGCATGAAGTTATAAATAAGACAATAGATCAGGTCAGCAAACAAAGGGGGACAGCAGAGGGCAGCAAGGGACTAGCTCCCTTAAGGTTTACTATACTAATAGCAGGAGTGTAAGAAATAAGATAGATGAGCTAAGATTAATTGCAAGTGCAGGAAAAAATAGATATTATTGCTTATAACAGAGACCTGGCTCAATCTGAAAGATAGAGAGATGCCCTCTGAATGTCACATACAAGGCTATAAATTATTCCACACTGACAGGGTCAACAGGAAAGGTGGGGGAAAGTAGCGATGTATGTCAGAGACAATTTAAATTGTTGTGTATAGACAAGATATTAAATTAGAAGCGTCAGCCACTGAATCTGTTTGGTTACAGCTTCTCGAGGGCCGAGAAAAACTAATTTTGGGTGTGATTTACAGGGCCCCAAATCTTGATAGGGAGTGCAGTAAACTTCTATGGGACGAAATTCGTAAGGCATCTACATACGAAAATGTTGTGCTAATGGGAGATTTCAACTATAGACAGATTGACTGGAGCAATTTGACAGGAAATTTAGAGTCAGGTGACTTTCTTGATACGATCCAGGATTGTTTTTTAAAACAGTTTGTGACAGAGCCAACTAGGGAAATAACCTCCTTGACTTGGTTCTTGCCAGTAGGGAAACACTAATTAATAATCTTGAGGTTAATGATGAGCTTGGGGAAAGTGATCACAAATCACTCAGTTTTAATATATCATGGAATTCCCCTAATAATGGCAATCAAGTCTCCGTCCCTGACTTTCGCTTGGCTGATTTCATAGGACTGAAAAATTACTTAGGTGGGCTGAACTGGAATGACCTGACTAAGGGTCAGGTAGGTGGTGATGGTTGCCGATATGATGCTTTCCAGGGCATAGTTCTAGCTGCTCAGTCAAAATTTTGTTCCAAATAGGGAAATCAGATCAAACAAAAATGATCCTAAATGGATGAACAATAGATTAAAATATCTGATTGGTCAAAAGAGAGGCATATATAGGCAAATCAAAAGAGGAGAGGGGCAATTGAGAAATCGATATATTCAGTTAAAGAGAGAAATAAAAAAGGGAATTAGAAAAGCAAAAAGAAATTATGAGGTTAAAGTTGCAAGAGAATCGAAGACTAACCCAAAGGATTCTTTCAGGTATACAGAAGTAAGATCAGGGACAAGATAGGCCCACTCAAAAGTTCCTCGGGTCAGCTCACTGACAGTGATAAGGAAATGTGTAGAATTTTTAACACATACTTCCTCTCAGTTTTTACACAGGAGGATACCAGCGATATTCCAGTTAATGATAAATTATGTAGAACAGGACGATAATAAACTGTGCACTATTAGGGTCACAAGTGACATGGTCCTTAGGCAAATAGATAAATTAAAACCTAAACAAATCCCCAGGCCCTGATGAACTGTATGCAAGGGTTCTAAAGGAATGTAAAGAGGAGCTTAGCACACCTTTGGCTAATCTTTTCAACATATCACTACAAACTGGCATGGTGCCAGATAAGTGGAAAATGGCAAATGTGATACCTATTTTCAAAACAGGTGACAGGTCCTTAGCTTCGAACTATAGACCAATAACCTAACCTCCATAGTGGGAAAATTTATGGAATCAATAATTGCCGAGGCAGTTCGTAGCCACCTTGAAAAGCATAAATTAATCAACGAATCTCAGCATGGTTTTACAAAGGGGCGTTCCTGCCTTCGAATTTATTAACTTTTTTCACTAAGGTATTTGAGGAGGTAGATCATGGTAATGAATATGATATTGTGTATATGGACTTCAGTAAGGCTTTTGACAGGGTCCCACCTCAGAGACTATTGAGGAAAATTAAAGCACATGGAATAGGAGGAGAAATTTTTTCCTGGATAGAGGCATGGTTGACAAATAGGCAGCAGAGAGTTTGCATAAATGGGGAGAAATCAGAGTGGGGAAGTGTCACGAGCGGTGTTCCACAGGGGTCAGTGTTGGGCCCCCTGCTGTTCACAATCTAACATAAACGACATAGATGAGGGCATAAAGAGCGACATCGGCAAGTTATGCCGATGACACCAAAATAGGCCGTCGAATTCATTCTGACGAGGACATTCGAGCACTCCAGGAAGATTTGAATAGACTGATGCAGTGGTCGGAGAAGTGGCAGATGCAGTTTAATATAGACAAATGCAAAGTTCTAAATGTTGGACAGGACAATAACCATGCCACATATAAACTAAATAATGTAGATCTTAATATTACGGATTGCGAAAAAGATTTAGGAGTTCTGGTTAGCAGTAATCTGAAACCAAGACAACAGTGCATAAGTGTTCGCAATAAAGCTAATAGAATCCTTGGCTTCATATCAAGAAGCATAAATAATAGGAGTCCTCAGGTTGTTCTTCAACTCTATACATCCTTGGTTAGGCCTCATTTAGATTATGCTGCACAGTTTTGGTCACCTTATTACAGAATGGATATAAATTCTCTGGAAAATGTACAAAGGAGGATGACAAAGTTGATCCCATGTATCAGAAACCTTCCCTATGAGGATAGGGCTAAGGGCCCTGAATCTGCACTCTCTAGAAAGACGTAGAATTAGGGGGGACATGATTGAGGTGTATAAATGGAAGACAGGAATAAATAAAGGGATGTAAATAGTGTGCTGAAAATATCTAGCCTAGACAGGACTCGCAGCAATGGTTTTAAGTTGGAAAAATTCAGATTCAGGAAGGATATAGGAAAGTACTGGTTTGGTAATAGAGTTGTGGATGAGTGGAACAAACTCCCAAGTACCGTTATAGAGGCCAGAACGTTGTGTAGCTTTAAAAATAGGTTGGATAAATACATGAGTGGATGTGGGTGGGTGTGAGTTAGACCTGATAGCTTGTGCTACCAGGTCGGTTGCCGTGTTCCTCCCTTAAGTCAATGTGACCTGACCTGACTAGGTTGGGTGCATTGGCTTAAGCCGGTAGGAGACTTGGACCTGCCTCGCATGGGCCAGTAGGCCTTCTGCAGTGTTCCTTCGTTCTTATGTTCTTATGTTCTTAAATTGATAGCTCTCTTTGTTACCCCAGTCAACAGATGATAAGTGTTCTCTAAGCCCATCATAATCTGCTAAGCGAAAATCTGGGACTGTTACTGAGTTATCGCTACTATCGTACTTCCATTCAATGCTAAATGTAATTGATTTGTGGTCGCTAGCACCCAGTTCCTCTGAAATTTCTAAATTATTAGCAAGGGATTCATTGTTTGCCAGAACTAAGTCAAGCAGGTTATTTCCCCTTATAGGTTCTGTCACAAACTGCTTCAAAAAACAATCCTGAACTACTTCTAAGAAGTCGTATGATTCTAAATTCCCAGTCAAGAAATTCCAATTAATATGACTAAAGTTAAAGTCTCCTAGAATTACTACATTATCGTGCCTTGTGGCCTTAACAATTTCCTCCCATAGTAGCCTCCCTTGGTCCCTATCTAAGTTTGGGGGATGGTATATTACTCCTAAAATCAGTTTTTCATGCCCCTCTGAAAATTCTATCCAAACAGACTCTGTATGTGTCACTTCAGACTTAATTCCCATTTTTATGCAACAGTTCAAGCGATCTCGGACATACAATGCCACCTCACCCCCCTTCCCGATACTTCTATCTACTTGGAACAATTTAAAACCCTGAATGTGACATTCTGCAGTCATGTCCTGACTTTTTGAATTAAACCACGTCTCAGTTAAGGCAAATACATCAATGTTACCTGCACTAGCAACTAATCTCAACTCGTCCATCTTATTCCTAGCACTACGGCTATTAGCATAATAAACATTGAAAGACTCTCCTTTCTCTTTACCCTTCCTGCTCATTTCTGTTTTTCTACTAAACCTATTACTGTCCTTATTACCCAGTGTTACTGGCTTTTCAATATCTACCTCATTCTGCTTATTACTAGTTCCCCTAGAACTCATAATATTACTACACTGGGACTTCACTGTTTTCCTGCCAAAACCCATACCACTAACTATTCCTAGTTTAAAGACCTAACAGCTCCCTCCACTGCAGTTGCCAGTGCCCCCACCCCAGATCTAGATAAGTGAACCCCATCCCTGGCATACATGTCATTTCTGCCATAGAAGAGGTCCCAGTTGTCAATGAATGTTACCGCATTTACCTTACAGTATTTGTCCAGCCAGCAATTGACACCAATTGCCCTGGACAACCATTCATTTCCAACTCCTCTCCTTGGCAAAATACCACATATGACAGGGTTCCCACCCTTCCTTCTAATCATTTCTATTGCTGACCTATACCTGCTAATCAGGTCTTCACTCCTACGTCTGCCAACATCGTTGCCTCCAGCACTGAGACAGATAATAGGATTGCTCCCATTACCTCTCATGATGTCATCCAGATGGCTAACAATATCCTCCATCCCAGCCCCAGGAAAGCAAACCCTCTGTCTCCTACTCCTGTCCTTCAAGCAGAACGCCCTATCCATATACCTAACTTGGCTATCCCCAACAACAATATTCTTACCTTCCTTGGTGTCGTTCGTCGTAGGTTGGATAAACACATGAGTGAAAGGTGTTGGATTTGAGTGGGACTTGCACATGAGTAAATAGAATTATCAAAACTTATTGCTTGGGTAGCATTGAAAATTGGGTTGAGCAAATATTCTGTTAGTGGCATGGATTGTGAAGGACATTCCTAGTATGGGCCAACAGGCCTGTTGCGGTGTTCCTTCTTTCTTATGTTCTTAAGTGAATGTGACCTAACCTGACTAAGAGCATAAGAAAGAAGGAACACTGCAGTAGGTCTGTTGGCACATACTAGGCAGGTCCTTCACAAATCCAACCCACTAACAGAATAAATGCTACCCAAGCAATAAGAACATAAGAATGGAGCAACACTGCAGAAGGCCTACTGGCCCATACAAGGCAGGTCCTTATCAAAACCACCACTACCCAAAGCTACTCAAGAATTCACTCCTGCACCCACGACACCAATCAAACTCATCCCCTCCCACTCATATATTTGTCCAATCTCTCTTTACAGCTAAAAGGTTCTAGAATTGAGACACTTGTGCAACACATGGGAATCTTTATTGAAGAAATGTTTCGCCACACAGTGGCTTCATCAGTCCAATACAAAGTAGAAATGGGTAAGGAGAGGAGGAGTTCGAGGTAATCAGTCCCTCAACCTGGAATCTATGTGTTCAGTCCATCACTCTTGTAGGAAGTGCAGCATAGGGCCAGAGAGGTGGCTATATATACAGCAGTCAGATGAGTTGAAGAAGGAGGCGCCGGGATCACAGTGGGACCTGCCACTTGTGTAAGTAGGTCGTCGTCCAAAGGTTGGGCAAGCGTTGAAGTCACCTCTCTGGCCCTATGCTGCACTTCCTACAAGAGTGATGGACTGAACACTTAGATTCCAGGTTGAGGGACTGATTACCTCGAACTCCTCCTCTCCTTACCCATTTCTACTTTGTATTGGACTGATGAAGCCACTGTGTGGCGAAACGTTTCTTCAATAAAGATTCCCATGTTTTGCACAAGTGTCTCAAGTCTTCAACTTGTCGGTTTTCAAAACCATTCACCACATCTGTCAGACACTGCAACATCATGGAATCTTGGTACAAAGACTTCAACGCTTGCCCAACCTTTGGACGACGACCTACTTACACAAGTGGCAGGTCCCACTGTGATCCCGCCTCCTCCTTCAACTCATCTGACTGCCGTATATAAGCCACCTCTCTGGCCCTATGCTGCACTTCCTACAAGAGTGATGGACTGAACACACAGATTCCAGGTTGAGGGACTGATTACCTCGAACTCCTCCTCTCCTTACCCATTTCTACTTTGTATTGGACTGATGAAGCCACTGTGTGGTGAAACGTTTCTTCAATAAAGATTCCCATGTGTTGCACAAGTGTCTCAATTCTTCAACTTGTCGGTTTTCAAAACCATTCACCACACTAAGGTTCTAGCCTCGATCATAATAAGCTTTGATAATTCTGTGTGAATATCAAAATGGCATACAATACCAACAGGTTGGTAGGTAAGACACATAGGCAACACTTAGGCAACTTTATTCCGAAACTTTTCGCCTTCACAGTAGGCTTCTTCAGTCGAATACAGAAAGTAGGCAGGAGCAGTAGACATGTGAAGACGATGTAATCAGTCTATCACCCTTGAAGTCGTAGATTTGAGGCTGTCAGTCCCTCAGCCTGGAGAAGTTCAGTTCCATAGTCTGGAAGTATCTGAAGATCAAGCTATGGAACAAAACTTCTCCAGGCTGAGGAACTGACAACCTCAAATCTACGACTTCAAGGGTGATGGACTGATTATATCGTCTTTACATCTCTACTGCTCCTGCCTACTTTCTGTACTCGACTGAAGAAGCCTACTGTGTAGACGAAACGTTTCGGAATAAAGCTGCCTAAATGTTGCCTATGTGTCTTACCTACCAACCTGTCGGTATTATATACCATTTTGATATTCACTCTGTCAGACACTGCAACACAATGGCATCTTGGTAGAGAAAACACCTTGGACAACTTTTTCAAGCGAGAATTGTTTGATCTGAGAGGGACGTGACCTCTCAGTGGCTGCATTCTCAATACTACTACTCTGCACCTCTCCTTCCGACAGTATTTAAGTCTCCGCACTGTCGCTTGATCTTCAGTTAGTTCCTGACTATGGAACTGAACTTCTCCAGGCTGAGGGACTGACAACCTCAATTCTACGACTTCAAGGGTGATGGACTGATTTGATAATTCTATTTACTCACGTGCAAGTCCCACTCAAATCCAACCCCCCTCACTCTTGTATTTATCCAACCTAAATTTGAAATTACCCAAGGTGGGAGAATTGGACCTTCCTCGCACGGGCCAGTAGGCTTGTTGCAGTGTTCCTTCTTTCTTTTGTGTGGAGCATCAGTCATCTCTACATAACTCCACCTGTTGTGCATTCCTTGAGTGATGGTGAAATTGTTGAAATGGTGTTAAATACAAATAAGCATGTGATAAATGGTTTGGAAACTGACAGCTTGAAGAATTGCGACACTTATGCAACTTATGGGAATCTTTATTGAAGAAAGGTATCGCCACACAGTGGCTTCATCAGTCCAATACAAAGCAGGAAGGCATAAGGAGAGGAGTTTCAGGTAATCAGTCCCTCAGCCTGGAATCAATGTGTTCAGTTCCTCACTCAAGAGTATTTGTCATACGGTAAAAAAAAAAGTGCTCTATGACTATTCTGCAAAATCAGCATCCTCATCCGAATCCGGGAGGATGTCAAAATGTGACATCCGCAATCCGCATCCGCACCCGAATTGTACTGTAAGCAGATATCCATATTTGCATCCGCATCTGCAAAATAAGTAAGACATCCAAATACACATCCGCATCTGCCATATCTAAGTTTTCATATCCGATACATCCCTACTCTGTCGTTCTTGTCTAACTAATTTATTAACTTTCTTCAGTAAAGCTTTTGAGGCTGTTGATCACGATAAAGAATTTGATATTATTTACTTAGATTTTAGTAAGGCTTCTGATAGAGTTCTGCACCAAAGACTGTTAAAGAAAGTGGCAGCTCATGGCATTGGGGGAAAAGTGCTCTTGTGGATTGAGTCATGGCTCACAGACAGGAAGCAGAGTGTGTCCATAAATGGGGTTAAATCAGAGTGGGGGATCTGTAACAAGTGGGGTTCCACAGGGATCAGTCTTGGGCCCGTTGTTGTTTATAATATATATCAATGACCTTGATGAGGGTATTACAAGTGATATGAGCAAATTCGCCGATGACACAAAGATAGGTAGGATAATTGATTCAAACGTAGATGTTAGGGAACTTCAGGAGGATTTAGACAATCTCTATTCTTGGTCAGAAAAGTGGCAGATGCAGTTCAATGTAGATAAATGCAAGATTCTGAAGCTCGGAAGTGTCCATAATCCTAGCACTTATAAGTTAAATAATGTAGAACTTAGCCACACAGACTGCAAAAAGAACTTGGGGGGTTATGGTGAGCAGCAACCTTAAACCAAGACAGCAGTGCCTAAGCGTACGTAATAAGGCAAATAGATTATTGGGATTTATATCAAGAAGTGTAAGCAACAGAAGTCCAGAGGTTATACTGCAGCTTTATACAGCTTTAGTAAGGCCTCACCTAGATTATACAGCTCAGTTCAGGTCTCCATATTACAGAATGGACATAAATTCCTTAGAAAATATTCAGCGTAGAATGACTAAATTAATACATAGCATTAGAAATCTTCCTTATGAAGAAAGACTGAAGACTCTTAAATTACATTCACTTGTTAGACGAAGAATGAGCGGAGACATGATTGAAGTGTATAAGTGGAAGATAGGTATTAATAAAGGGGATATTGTAGATGAATGGTTCAGAGAACCGACATGTTGTTGAATTAGACAACATGTAGGTTCTCTGAACCATTCATCTACAATCCTGTCAGACACTGCAACTTCTTGGGATCTTAGTACTTGGGAATTCTTCACTTGCCTAACCCTTGGGCACGACCTACTTCCACATTGGACAAATGTGACACCACCTACGACTGCTGCCCCTCACCTGTGTACGGTTTACAAGCTGCTTCTCCGCTCATATGCCGTATTCTATTCAAGATTGATGGACTGACCACATCGACTCAAGGCTGAGGGACTGATTACCTCATTCTCCTCCTTTTCTTCAAGTTTCTCCTTTTTATGGACTGATGAAGCCACTGTGTGGCGAAACGTTTCCTCAATAAAGATACCCAAGAGTTGCACATGTGTCTAATTCAACAAAGGGGATGTAAAGTTAAAGGACACAAGTGCAACTAATGTGACATTTTATTGTGGTAACGTTTTGCTCTCCAGGAGCAAAACATTGCCACAATAAAATGTCACATTAGTTGCACTTGTGTCCTTTTATTTTATCTATTGTCGGTAATTCTACCAACTTTATTACAACAAAGGGGATATTAATAAGGTCTTGAGGATATCTCTCCAAGAGAGAACCTGCAGTATTGGATTTAAATTAGACAAGTTTAGATTTAGAAAGGACATAGGAAAGTATTGGTTTGGAAATAGGGTAGTTGATGAGTGGAGCAGTCTACCTAGTTGGGTTATTGAGGCTAGGACTTTAGGTAGCTTCAAATTTAGGTTGAATAAATATATGAGTGGGAGGGGTTGGATTTGAGTGGGACTTGCAAATGAGTGGATAGAATTATCAGACCTTATTTCTTGGGGAGCAATGAAAATTGGGATGGGCAAATGTTTTGTTAGTGGGATGGATTGTAAAGGACCTGCCGAGTATGGGCCAACAGGCCTGCTGCAGTGATCCTCCTTTCTTATGTTCTTAAGAAACTGCCCAATAAAGTTATAAGAAATTGGTAATTTGACCAATTTCATACACAATTCAAGGCCAATTTTAAAACAGGGTTCAGAATTAACAATACAAATATTCCTAGCACTAAAATAACATTTTCTCTCTTCATTAGCCCATCTTATATTACACTTGCTTTCCATTTTGTATTTTAATTCACACAAAACATAGAAGACTTACTGTTATGCAGACTACTGCATTATTGTAAAAATTGCATAACCAATATCAGCGCATTTGTGAAAGCACATTAGACCCACCAGTTTACATGTATAGGATGTATGACGTATTTGTTTACTCTTGAACATCCACAAAAATTTAATATTTCAGCTACTTTGAGACCAATTTCAAGGTACTTATCAAATGAGACCATAAAAACGAGAATACAACCATAAATACTATACGAAAATGTACTGCAAAGTCGGTGTTTTAAACCAAAAACAGGGTCAGTTTTTTTTTCTCATTATGCACTGCGTGCTGCAGGATTTTTTTAATACAGTGCATACTGACCACTCAGACCCATTCTCTCGTACGTAGGCCTACCAGCTTTCTCCTGCAAGATTTGAAGCCGCTAGAATTTTGGCGTAATATTATGGCACTGACACTGGCTTGTAAGCCATAATATTACGGCACCGACAGTGAAGGGGTTAACAAAATGAATATCACAGAATAATTTACTAATAAGTATATCACAAATACAACAGCATTTTATGTACACTGGATAAAGATAGAAAAAATATAACTGCACAGCCAAATAGTTAATACAGTATAAAGGAGAACCATTAATTTAAAAAAAAAAAAAACTATTATTTTTTTTTATCATCACACCGGCCGATTCCCACCAAGGCAGGGTGGCCCGAAAAAGAAAAACTTTCACCATCATTCACTCCATCACTGTCTTGCCAGAAGGGTGCTTTACACTACAGTTTTTAAACTGCAACATTAACACCCCTCCTTCAGAGTGCAGGCACTGTACTTCCCATCTCCAGAACTCAAGTCCGGCCTGCCGGTTTCCCTGAATCCCTTCATAAATGTTACTTTGCTCACACTCCAACAGCACGTCAAGTATTAAAAACCATTTGTCTCCATTCACTCCTATCAAACACGCTCACGCATGCCTGCTGGAAGTCCAAGCCCCTCGCACACAAAACCTCCTTTACCCCCTCCCTCCAACCCTTCCTAGGCCGACCCCTACCCCGCCTTCCTTCCACTACAGACTGATACACTCTTGAAGTCATTCTGTTTCGCTCCATTCTCTCTACATGTCCGAACCACCTCAACAACCCTTCCTCAGCCCTCTGGACAACAGTTTTGGTAATCCCGCACCTCCTCCTAACTTCCAAACTACGAATTCTCTGCATTATATTCACACCACACATTGCCCTCAGACATGACATCTCCACTGCCTCCAGCCTTCTCCTCGCTGCAACATTCATCACCACGCTTCACACCCATATAAGAGCGTTGGTAAAACTATACTCTCATACATTCCCCTCTTTGCCTCCAAGGACAAAGTTCTTTGTCTCCACAGACTCCTAAGTGCACCACTCACTCTTTTTCCCTCATCAATTCTATGATTCACCTCATCTTTCATAGACCCATCCGCTGACACGTCCACTCCCAAATATCTGAATACGTTCACCTCCTCCATACTCTCTCCCTCCAATCTGATATTCAATCTTTCATCACCTAATCTTTTTGTTATCCTCATAACCTTACTCTTTCCTGTATTCACCTTTAATTTTCTTCTTTTGCACACCCTACCAAATTCATCCACCAATCTCTGCAACTTCTCTTCAGAATCTCCCAAGAGCACAGTGTCATCAGCAAAGAGCAGCTGTGACAACTCCCCCTTTGTGTGTGATTCTTTATCTTTTAACTCCACGCCTCTTGCCAAGACCCTCGCATTTACTTCTCTTACAACCCATCTATAAATATATTAAACAACCACGGTGACATCACACATCCTTGTCTAAGGCCTACTTTTACTGGGAAAAAATTTCCCTCTTTCCTACATACTCTAACTTGAGCCTCACTATCCTCGTAAAAACTCTTCACTGCTTTCAGTAACCTACCTCCTACACCATACACTTGCAACATCTGCCACATTGCCCCCCTATCCACCCTGTCATACGCCTTTTCCAAATCCATAAATGCCACAAAGACCTCTTTAGCCTTATCTAAATACTGTTCACTTATATGTTTCACTGTAAACACCTGGTCCACACACCCCCTACCTTTCCTAAAGCCTCCTTGTTCATCTGCTATCCTATTCTCCGTCTTACTCTTAATTCTTTCAATTATAACTCTACCATACACTTTACCAGGTACACTCAACAGACTTCTCCCCCTATAATTTTTGCACTCTCTTTTATCCCCTTTGCCTTTATACAAAGGAACTATGCATGCTCTCTGCCAATCCCTAGGTACCTTACCCTCTTCCATACATTTATTAAATAATTGCACCAACCACTCCAAAACTATATCCCCACCTGCTTTTAACATTTCTATCTTTATCCCATCAATCCCGGCTGCCTTACCCCCTTTCATTTTACCTACTGCCTCACGAACTTCCCCCACACTCACAACTGGCTCTTCCTCACTCCTACAAGATGTTATTCCTCCTTGCCTATACACGAAATCACAGCTTCCCTATCTTCATCAACATTTAACAATTCCTCAAAATATTCCTTCCATCTTCCCAATACCTCTAACTCTCCATTTAATAACTCTCCTCTCCTATTTTAAACTGACAAATCAATTTGTTCTCTAGGCTTCTTAACTTGTTAATCTCACTCCAAAACTTTTTCTTATTTTCAACAAAATTTGTTGATAACATCTCACCCACTCTCTCATTTGCTCTCTTTTTACATTGCTTCACCACTCTCTTAACCTCTCTCTTTTTCTCCATATACTCTTCCCTCCTTGCATCACTTCTACTTTGTAAAAACTTCTCATATGCTAACTTTTTCTCCCTTACTACTCTCCTTACATCATCATTCCACCAATCGCTCCTCTTCCCTCCTGCACCCCACTTTCCTGTAACCACAAACTTCTGCTGAACACTCTAACACTACATTTTTAAACCTACCCCATACCTCTTCGACCCCATTGCCTATGCTCTCATTAGCCCATCTATCCTCCAATAGCTGTTTATATCTTACCCTAACTGCCTCCTCTTTTAGTTTATAAACCTTCACCTCTCTCTTCCCTGATGCTTCTATTCTCCTTGTATCCCATCTACCTTTTACTCTCAGTGTAGCTACAACTAGAAAGTGATCTGATATATCTGTGGCCCCTCTATAAACATGTACATCCTGAAGTCTACTCAACAGTCTTTTATCTACCAAAACATAATCCAACAAACTACTGTCATTTCGCCCTACATCATATCGTGTATACTTATTTATCCCCTTTTTCTTAAAATATGTATTACCTATAACTAAACCCCTTTCTATACAAAGTTCAATCAAAGGGCTCCCATTATCATTTACACCTGGCACCCAAAACTTACCTACCACACCCTCTCTAAAAGTTTCTCCTACTTTAGCATTCAAGTCCCCTACCACAATTACTCTCTCACTTGGTTCAAAGGCTCCTATACATTCACTTAACATCTCCCAAAATCTCTCTCTCTCCTCTGCATTCCTCTCTTCTCCAGGTGCATACACGCTTATTATGACCCACTTCTCGCATCCAACCTTTACTTTAATCCACATAATTCTTGAATTTACACATTCATATTCTCTTTTCTCCTTCCATAACTGATCATCTAACATTACTGCTACCCCTTCCTTTGCTCTAACTCTCTCAGATACTCCATATTTAATCCCATTTATTTCCCCCCACTGAAACTCTCCTACCCCCTTCAGCTTTGTTTCGCTTAGGGCCAGGACATCCAACTTCTTTTCATTCATAACATCAGCAATCATCTGTTTCTTGTCATCCGCACTACATCCACGCACATTTAAGCAACCCAGTTTTATAAAGTTTTTCTTCTTCTCTTTTTTAGTAAAAAAAAAACTGCTTTCACTAATTCGTAACAAAATTACTATCGTATTTACCTGCGAAAAGTGTTGAAGACACTTATTTGGATCAACTTTGTAACTGGTACTCAGTCTTGATGCTACTTCCTTCCACAACTCATCACTACTGAGTACCATCTCCAGCTCTGCACTATCATGACAGAGAAGCCGCCATTCTTTAGCAGTATTTAGCATTGTTAGGAGATTTCCTTCAGTCCAGTGAACATTACCATATTCTGAAAATTAAGATTATTAGTAAATTTCATTTTGTGCTTCATGATAAAATTAAACAGCTGCTGAACCACTATGACAGAATTATGGAGGCATTGTGATTTACAGAGATTTTGCAAAGGCGTTTGACAAATGGGATCATGGAGTAAAGGCACACAAAATAAAGGGCCAAGGTTTTTTCGGGGAAGGTGGGCAGATGGATTTTCGGGTTCCTTACACACAAAAAGTAGTAGAAAACAGCAAAAATTTGCATAGTGAATAAAAAGTTCAGTTCCCCCAAAGGATTGTACTGGCACCTTGCTTTTTTCTCCTCTCTGGACATAGATAAAAACACTGTCAACTTGCATCATTTGCAGATGACATTTAAAAAGCTGAAGTGCTACGGTAGAAACACGAAAAATTGTAAGAAGACAAAAGGGGGTTTCCAGGGGACAGTGGAGAACTTTTGAATTCAAGGGTGGGAAGTTTCAGCGTTTAGGTTTTGGAAAGAATGAAGAACCAAAAGGAACACTGTATACAAAATTCAAGAGGGTCCCAAATTGAATAAAAGGAACATGAAAAAGATTTGGGAAACGACTATGTCAGCTGATTTTCTTTTAAAGAACTAATAAGACAAAGATCATGACAGCCGGGGATACGGGTGGGTATTGAAAAATTTCAAAAGGGAAATAACCCATGGTGACACTCTTCATATCGCTAGTGCTCCCTATTTAGAATAGAATCTGAAGGCCCCTTTAAAAAGCGGGAGAAATGCAGCGGGAAAAAATACGTGGCCCTCAACCACAATTTTTAAATCCTTTCCTGAGAGTCACGTTAATCAAATAACGTTAGTAAAGTTAATTTTCCCTAAGAAAAAGGGAAATAAAATTAATCGTGCAAGACCCCCAAAAGTTTGAAAAAAAAAAAAAATTTCCCACTGAAAAAAAAAATTTTTAATCCCAAAAAAACTAAAGATTACAGCACAGTTACTGCCTTCCTTTTATTAGATCTGGTGATGATTGATGGGAAGGGGGGGAGAGCGTTATTTTCTTATTGTTTAAAAGGGGGAAATCCCTTCCATAGCACTTGAGGCGAAGTTTTTTCGGGGGTTTATTTTCCCTTGTTCTTTTAATGCCCTAGGCCGCTTCGAGCACGGTTTCGTCGCACAAATATCTCCCCCAAAGGGGGGCCTTACCCTCGTTCCTTTATGATTTTCCAAAAGTGGTTCCAACATTGTCAGGTTAAGGTTCCCAACACGGTTGCGTAGCTGTGTCAGGGTGATCATCATCCATAAAGCTTTGCACTTTAAGCCACATTGCAAATGATTCTTTTTCATTCCATAGAATTTCCACCCTTTTTGTGAGGGTTGGCACTAGAATCTTTCTTGGGCCCCATGGTGATTTTTTTGCAGGTGCAATCACTAAAAAGCGGGAAAATGAAAGTTCCAGTTGTATTTTTTGGAAGCGATCGCGGGGGCTGGCTAATTGTAAACACGGGCACCCACGGGAAAGTGAGGCGCGTCGGGCCAAAGTGGACGCGTAGGAGGGGCCCGAAAAAGCGCTGGTCGGGGTTTTTAAGCGCAGTTGAGGCAAATTTTTTGCGTTTTTAAATGAATCGTGTCGATTTACTTTAATCGTGCCTCGCGGGCGAGGGTCCAGTCAGAAATCTTTTTTATGGCACCAAGTCCCAGTAAAGCATTTAAATTAAGGGGAAAAATGCCTTAAAACCTTAAACATGTACTCATGGAGCGGAGGGGATACCTGATAAATTACCAGACACCTGGAAATACTCGAGGGGCTGGTCTCAAATTTGCACACTGCCCTGAAAAAATATGGGTGAGCATAGGGAGGAAATGCAAAAAAACCCAGTGAGGATAGGGGGCGCGGGGCATAGGAACAGTACGAGGGCCCCCGGGGGGTTTGGGGTTTTTTAATAAAGTACAGGATTTCAAAATTTTAAACCCCCAAATTTTTTTTTTTTTAAATGCGACGCACTCCACCCGCTTTTTTACGTTTTCCATGAGCACATATCTCTATTAATTCTGGAAATTTTTTAAAATTTCAAATTTTTAAAGTTATTTCATATTTTATAGTACATGTCCGAAAAAATTTTACTTTTTTGTACCTTATCGTTATATTACACACTGAGCTGGGTGAGGGACACATTAAAATCATCTATTCTCTTACTTTTGACGCCAATTTTTATAATACATGTAACTCTTGGGGATTAAATCACATATATGGGCCCCGCCTAACGATGATCGCATAATGTTAAATTCGCCTAGCTAATTTTAAGGCAAAAAATTTGCCTAGATACGGTAAAAAAAATAGCTCCCGCGATTTCTTCGTGACCGTCCACGTGCAGCCTGAGCCCGCCTCACTTTTTCTGTGGGTGCCAAGTTTTTCAAGCCAGCCCCGCGGTCGCATCCCAAAATACAATCAGAAATTTCGTATTTCACGCATTTTAGTATTGCATTGCAAAAAAAGTACCATGGCCCCAAGAAAGCTTTAGTGCCAAAACCCAAAAAGCAAAAAAGGGGAATTCTATGGATATAAGAAAGAGATATTGCCAATTAGAAAAATGGCGTGTGTGCTCCGAGTGGCCAGGTTGTACACAAAACTCCAAAAAAACCCTCGCTACTATTGTGGCCCAAAAAAACCCGGGATTTAAGGGAAATTGTTTTTTCCAAAAAGGGGCAACTTTGTTTCGAAAGAGTCAAAGTGATAGAAGATGTTGGAGATGTTATTGGTGTGGGGGACAATGAAGAGCTAACCATGTGAGCTGCAAGTATCTTCAACGAAAAAGGCCGACCTGAGGAAACTGCTCGGAGGGGGGATAGAGAAATTGAGGAAGGTTTCCTACTTCAAAGATTTAAGGAAAATTTCGCAATGGGCTTAAAGTGCAACCTTTTTTGATGAAAATCACCCCTCACCCATTGCAAGCCGTGCTGGTGACTATTACATGCAAAGTTTTGAAAAAACTTTAGGAAAAGCATAAAGGAAGGGAGGTTCGGCCTCTAGGACAGATATGTTGTGGCAGGGGGTCCATGACTCTCAAACTGGGCCTAGGGGATTTAAAAAAAGAAGGGAAGTAACCCCCGGAAAGGACTTGACACCCAATCCTAATGGAAGGGGATTCCCCCTTTTAAACATTTAAAAACCCTCCCCACTCCCCCCCTCCCCCTCCCACAATCATACCAGATCTTCCATAAAGGAAAAGGGCATGTAAATTTTACATAGTTTCTTCATTTGTGCATATTAAAATTAATATTTCATGTGGTGAAAATTTTTTTTTTTTCATTCTTTGGGATGTCAGGAACAGATTAATTTGATTTCCATCATTTCTTATGGGGAAAATTAATTTGGCTAACGATAATTTTGCCTAACGTTTGGCCTCAGGAATGGATTAATATGGGTTTTGGGGAGGGTCCCCCTGTACTGTACGTGGACCCCCCCCTAACGATCAGTTCCCAACTCGACCAATTATGTAAGTGTATTTTTGTAAGTGCTTTTGTAGGCGTATTTTTGGGGGTCTGAAATGGACTAATCTAATTCACAATATTCCTTATGGGAACAAATTCGGTCTATAACGGCACCCAAACAGACTTCTGGATTGAAATAATATCGTTAGGTGGGGGTCCACTGTATTATGCTAATATAGACATTTCTATTAATCCATCTATGATATTTTTTCCAAATTATATAATAAACATGCTATGTAACATATAAACATGATACATACACCCAAAGTATAAAAACTGACATAAATATAAGATTTGTTTACCATGAAGTTGGTTAGAGAGTTGGAAGAATTACGTTTTCTCTAGTCAAACACCAGTAACTTAACTAGAAGTTTATCACTGTCGTATGCCTTTACTCTATTTATAGCTATTCACGACCCTTGTGGGTTTAGTGCTTCTTTATGATGATTATAATAACAACTTATAATAATAATAATAATAGTAATAATAATAATTTGTCAGAGCATCATTCCTTCTAAAAATTACATGAAAATGGAAGTGCTGGTCTTCATTTATTCTACTGTACCACTGTGGAGACAACTTGTACACAATGTACGGTGTTTGTATGAATGTTTATGAACCATAACCAGACACTCGGTACATTTGTTTACGTAGTAGGTGGGGTGGCCAGGCGGGCTACCCTACCCTACCTCCCACACAACTTTCTACAAATAAATACTTTTCACCTCTCACCCTACATTAAGACCATTAACCCTTTCAGGGTCCATGCCGTAGATCTACGGCTTTGAAGCCAGGGTCCCAACCGTAGATCTACGCCATGAGTTCAGCTCACTTAGATAACCTGTGAGTGGTAAATCTGGGCCTAGATATGAGAGAACACATCTACGTGGTAAGTGTGCATCACATAAAACAAGTCCTGCAGCATGCAGTGCATAATGAGAAAAAAAAAACTGACCCTAATTTTGGATTAAAACAGTGACTTTGCAGTGTTGTTTCAAGTGTTTTTTACAGTTGTATTCGCGATTTCTTGGTCGGATTTGATAGAATGGAAGATATGTTATAGAAATAGAGATGATTTTGATTGGTTTTAGTACTAAAAATGGCTTGAAACTGAGCTCAAAGTAGCGAAAATGTTCAGTTTTTGCAGATGTTCAAGAGTAAACAAATGTCGTCACGAGTCTAATATGCATCATCTGTGGATTTGACATACGTTCATGAATTCACTGATATCATTTATACAATTATTACAATACTGCATAACAGTAAATCTTCTATTTTTTAATGTGAATAAAAAATCAAAATGGAATTCATTTGTAAAGCCTGAAAACATAACTAATGAACAGAGGAAATGTTAGTTTAGTGCCAGGGATGCCTGCATTGTTTATTCTGGACCCTATTTAGAAAATGGAATACAGTGGACCCCCGGTTAACGAACTTTTTTCATTCCAGTAGTATGTTCAGGTGCCAGTACTGACCGAATTTTTTCCCATAAGGAATATTGTGAAGTAGATTAGTCCATTTCAGACCCCCAAACATACACGTACAAATGCACTTACATAAATACACTTACATAATTGGTCGCATTTGGAGGTGATCGTTAAGCGGGGGTCCACTGTATTTTGAACTTTGTGCTGAATTGGCTAAATTACCAATTTCCAATCACTTGATTGGGTAGTTGAAACAGTTGACTAGATGATTTCTTGTGCTCAATCGATAAAATAGAAGTAATACTAGGGAAGTAGCTAAGAACTTGGCTGACTAGAATAATGCAATTGGCCTAAAATGGGAGTCAAATTCGGCAAAATCACCAATGTGTAAATATCACCGACACATCAAAATTCGCAAAAGCGTAATTTCAGCATTTTCCCATCAAATTTCGTACTTTTTGCTTTATTACCTTCAGAAAGAGATTCTCTACCATTTCATAAGAAAAAATAACAATTATTTTTTTTAAATTCTTGGACTCTGGCTGTCACTCTGAGATTTGACCTCTGGACCCTGCAAGGGTTAAGACTACAAATATTTTAAGGTAAGTAATAAGCATACAATATACGCATTTTATCACTCTAAGGAGCTTTAACCCTTTCAGGGTCCACAGGCCCTCTCAGAGACTTGTTCTCAGGGTCCCCCAAATTAAAAAAAAAAAAAAAAAAAAAAAAAAAAAAAAAAAAAAAAAAAAAAAAAAAAAAAAAATCTTATGAAAAGATAGTTTTTTTTTCTAAACATTAATACTTACCGAGATATGGAGGCATGAAGTTGACGCAAAATGCCTGGTACATGGTATCATCGCCGACTGCCGTCACCCGGTATTATTTGTTTTTGTTTTTTAATGTACTATTTTCTATTATTTTTTATTTTTTTTTTTCCCAAGTAACTTTTACGGCCGGTGAGACCAATATTAGCACTATTTTATAATTTTTTTATCTTTATTTACTACACAATAACTCCACAAACACTTGTCCTTATATTGTTTATAATTGTTTTCATACACAAATGATACAAAATGTTGTTTATTACTATTCTTCTATATTTTATATGTACATATGCAGTCACAGGCAATGTTTCTTGAAGTTCTGCAGCCTGTGGAAGTCTTTGAAACATGGTGTCATGCACAGTGGTGTTTTACACTCCTCACACATAAAACGAGTGTCTCTGCGTTGTGGGCGTTCTTTTGTATGTGCACAAACGTAACACCTCTTCTGAGCCTTTTTCTTGAAAGCAGTAGCAGGCAGTTGTATTAGGAAGTGATCACCATGCTTCAGACGAGAAGGTAGTTGTTGATAATTTAGTGGGTGGTGTATTGCAGGTGTTGTTCCTTGGTACTTGAATACTATTTGTCTGATGATAGACAAACAAAATTCGGCATATGATGGATTGTTTCTGGTCCTCATCTTATACATATTATAAGCATTGAGCATGGAAATGCCCAGAAGATGGAAAAAGAGTTTTATGTACCACTTATAACTCTTGTGAACAAAATCAGCAAACCCCATCTGCACGTCACATTTGTCCACTAAGTGCATATTGAGGGTGTAATCAATCACAGCTGCAGGTTTTAGAATGGGTTCATTGCTCTCTCCATGCTGCCTGCCAGTGTTTGTCATTTCGTTTGGGTGAACTGATGACAACAGGGTGACATCTCGTTCGTTATGACACCGAAATGCCATGATGTCATTGGCAGCAAACGCCTGCACTTCACCTCTACGAGTGCCAGCGTCAAACCTGGGCATATGTTTATGATTTGCACGCACTGTGCCACACACATCTGCCATGTTCACTCGCAAAAAATCACTGAGTGAGGGGCTTGTGTACCAGTTATCAGTATATAATATATGCTCCTTACCAAGGTATGGTTCTATCATTGTTCTAACCACATCACCAGAGATGCCCAATAACTTCCTGGTATTTTGCAATGCATAACTTCCAGTGTACACAATAATATCCAATACAAGACCACTGTAACAATCACAAAGCACACACAACTTTATACCAAAGCGTTTCCTCTTGCTTGGTATGTACTGCTTGAAAGAGAGTCTTCCTTTGAACAGAATCAAAGACTTGTCAATTACAAGCTTCCTGAAGGGATAAAAATACATACTGAATTTCTCTTTCAGATACACGAACACATTCCTAATCTTATATAACCCGTCGTTAATGTCAGGCCTGGTTTTGTCTGAGAAGTGAAGCATACGTAATAGTAGCACAAATTCATTCACTCCCATTATATCACTGAAACCTGGGGTTGCAATCAGGCAGTCTGTTGACCAGTATGACTTGAAACTGTGCTTATACACATTTGGCATAAGCATTATTGTGGCAAAGAAAAGATACATCTCAGCCACAGTTGTCTCCTTCCACCTGTGTAGCCGTGAGCTTGGTGAAAGTATTGTGTTTGCCATGGTGTACTCGTAGTATCTGTTGCTTTCCATGACAATAATTTCTATCAGGGGTTAGTCAAAGAATAACTCGAAACATTCCAGTTCAGTGGCACTGTTTCCCAGTGTACAACATGGCCGTATTCCACTTTGGCTTTCATCAAACTGGTGGGGATTTGGAACAAAATTGACAGCTTCCTGCCAATCCCAGGTGCGGTCTGCTGGTGGGTACTGGACAATGACAGGTGGTTGTGGTTGTGGAGGTTGTGGTTGTGGAGGCTGGTGTGGTGGGTGGGTGGGGGATGGTGGCCTTTGTTGTAGATCAGTTGAGGCAGTGGCGTGGGTGGCAGCATGGGTGGCAGCATGGCCCACTGCTGGTGCCTCACCGCTGGCACCACCACCACCATGCACATTTTCCATCCCAATTGCAACACTATCACAGTCATTTTCACTGTCTGTTCCTGTTGTACAGCCACGGGATGTACTCCGAGATGTACTCCTTTCCCTTGGAATAGCATATGGCACACTATCAGAGCGCATATATCGTCGTATATACTGACGCTTCACTGGAGAATATTCCACTTCACTATCACTATTGGAACTGGTTTCAAGAGCTTGTAGTTCATATTCACTATCACTATCATCTCCAATGCTCACATCTGAATTCGGGATTTGGGAAAATAGGAGTTTCCTCTATGATTCTGGTACAAATGAACGTGAACAAGATGGCCCAGCAGCAGAGGTGGAAGGCTGAGGGTCATCTGGGTTTTCCTAACTATTACCAATATTATGGTCATTAGTTTGTCAAAACCTCACCAAAACCTTGAAATTCATCTTCACTGGCACTTCCATCTGTATTACAACTGTCACTGGGGAACAAAAGTGTCCCAATTCGCCGAGGCACGAGGAGCCTCTTACCGCGAGGCATGGCGAACGTCTACTAAAATGGCATACCCACAATGCGCCACTGGGTCCCAGATTTTTTCTACCGCGCACACACACCCATTCTCTCACACCTAGGCCTACCAGCCTTTTCCCGCGAGATTTGAAGGCGCTAGAATTTATGCGTACTAGTACGTCATTGACACTGGCGCGTAAGCCATACTAGTACGGCCGAAACCCTGAAAGGGTTAAGCGTCGTTGTACTATATTATGTGTGGGTGGGGTGGCCAGGAGGGCTACCACACCTGACTTCTTACAGTAAATACTACTCACCTTTTGCCATACATTAAGACTACAAATATTTTGAGGTAAATAATGATTGTACTGTGTGTGTATTTTACTTTTCATTGCTTTTTAATACCTAGTTCTATTGCTAACTTAATATATGTTAGTGTAAACTTATTACCTGGCATTTATATGCATTTATAAGTGGAATAAATGGTGTTCTGTTTTCTAGCGATGTCTGCTTTCTGGCAGTAGACTGGAACCTAACCTGCCATATAAGTGGGGCCCTGCTGTATCAACATTCGGGGTCCCAGACTATTGAACATCTTACCAGAAAATATCGGAAACATGATTGGAAGAAACTGGACAAGTATCTTAAACCAGGTGCCAGATCAACCAGGCTGTGATGGATATGTGGGTCAGTGGGCCTCCAGCAGCAACAGCCTGGTTGATCAGGCAAACACCAGAGTAGTGAGATTTTCAAAACTCACCAAAGGTAAAGGTATAAGTGACAGAGTACTTGTGGTGGAGGACCTAAATATTAAAGTGAGTAAAACTGTTGTGGAGGAAGTAGTAGGCAAGTTTGTGGTGCCAGAGGAAAATGAGAACTGTGTATAGAAAGATGTTTGGTAATAAGCAATACATATTTTAAGAAAAAGAGGATAAATAAGTACACACTTCCTCACTTAGCGACGTTCTCATTTCCCTACTGTTCAGTTACAACAGGTTCTCCGACCAATCGGTATTGTATGCCATATGAGAACCTGGGTCATGGAAATGGGCAGCACAGTGTCTCAGCATCAATCATCTCAGTCTCATTCCCACAGCCACTCAGTACATTAGGTTTCAGTCTCCAAGACTACATATTTGTACAAATTTGTACTTTATTGTTCACTCTGTAGTACAAGATGTTGGCAAAAAAGAAGATCTTGACTTCACCTGAAGAAAGTGCAAGAAACATTGGAAGGCTATTGATCTTGAGGTGAAAATGAAGAGTACAGTATAAACAAATATGAAGTCTGGTAAGACAGTGCAAGTGATAGCCTGTGACTTGCAGCTGGCGCATTCTACCATTTCCACTATCTTGCAGGATAGAGTGAAAGAGGCAGTAAAAACATTGATAGGATTTCAAGCTACAATAACTAGGCAGGGGAAGGCCTCATTTGAGAAATGGAGAAATTACTGGCGATCTGGTATGATGACCAGATACAAAAAAGAATGCCGATGAGGCTTTTAATAATTAACCCTTAAAAAATGTCCATATGTATATCCATGTTTTCACTGCCAGCACTCCGAATATCTTGAAAAAAAAAAAGTTCTTTTTTTTTTTTAAATTAACCCTTTCAGGGCCCGTCCCGTAGATCTACGGCTTCACGTTGAGTGTCCAAACCGTAGATCTATGCCAAAATTCTAGCGCCGTCAAATTTAGCGCAAAAGCGCTCATAGGCCTACATGTGAGAGA
>NC_069409.1:33073023-33143023 GCF_026875155.1 Cherax quadricarinatus
ACCCATGCTGGTTTTCATTTATAATCTTGTTCCTTTCCAGGTGTTCGACCACTCTCCTCCTGATAATCTTCTCCATGACTTTGCACACACAATACATGTCAGAGACACAGGTCTGTAGTTTAGTGCCTCATTTCTGTTTCCTTTCTTAAATATGGGGACTACATTAGCTGTCTTCCATTTCTCAGGTAGTTGCCCAGTTTCACGGGATGTGTTGAAGATTGTGGTTAGAGGCACACACAGCATCTCTGCTCCTTCTCTAAGGACCCATGGGGAGATGTTGTCTGGTCCCATCGCCTTTGAGGTGTCAAGGTCACTTAAGAGCTTCTTCACCTCCTCCTCAGTTGTTCGTATGTCATCCAACACTTGTTGGTATATTCCCTCTTGATGTTCCCTTCTGTGCTGTCTTCCCACAGCCCTTCCTGTCTCTACTGTAAAAACTTCCTTAAATCTCCTGTTCAGCTCCTCACATACCTCCTGATCATTTCTTGTGAGTTCTCCACCTTCTGTCCTTAATCTGATCACCTGGTCTTTGACTGTTGTCTTCCTCCTGATGTGGCTTGGACGTTACTGCGGAGGCTGGCTGGTAAACAATGCCACCGGCGGAACATGTGAGCGTGGCTCAGGCCGCACATTGGACGCGCCTTGGACGAAGGGCGGTGAGCGAGTTTTTGGGCGGTATGCGAGGCAAAATTTTTGCGAAAAAAGCGAGCGGTATGCGGATTGTACGGTATGCGATGCGTCCGGTATGCAGGGGTCCACTGTATTTACGTTTTATTTTTCCTGCCTCCAAATTTGGCACGATAGGCCTGAGATGCCTGGTCAGCATAGAATGGGTCTTAACACTCAGTGTGCACACTATTAAAAAAAAGCTGGGACCACTTAGTACCTTGTGGGAGTGCCAGTTAAACTGAGTGCCAGCTAGAGAAAACAGCGCTGCAAACACCAAGGATTCACTGATGTCATGTCCCATTAACACTCCCCTTTTAAGAGGAAAGTGATGTTGACCCCAAGTTTAGTGGCTTTCAGGTGAATGTGGCAACAAGTGGTCGAGGAAATATCAAAAACCTCCATAATAACCCATGTGCAACATCTGTGCAACACCCTTTCAGAATGTTTTATAACCTATGCCCTAAGACCTAAGTAAAGAGAAACAATTCTGGAATGTGTAATAAGTGTTCAGCAGGCTGGCTCTATCTCTGTGTCTGTCTGTCTGTATCTATGTCTATATCTGTCTCTGTCTATATCTATCTGTCTCACAGGTACACACAAATACAATTATACATAGTGTAAATTACCTAGGATAACTCCAAAAATCCGAAGTGCTATACTGTGCTTGTTGATATAATGCATAAGAATACCTGTTGGTTCACAGTGGCTCTCTCTGAGACAGGGACAGAGACAAGCAGAGAGATGGAAAGAGAGACAAGCAGACAGAGACAGATAAGTAGAGACAGAGATGCGACACTCATCAAATGTCACCCCTTATCTCATCTTATCACTGCACCCTCGCCAGTGCACATCAAATGTCGCCCTTTATCTCATCTTATCACTGCACCCTCGCTTGGGCTCATCAAATGTCACCACTTATCTTATCACTGCACCCTCACTTGGGCTCATCAAATGTCACGACTTATCTCATCACTGCACCCTAGCAGACCTGGTGCAGTGATAAGATAAGTGGTCTTACATCATGCTTCAAAGGAACTTTTTCTTCCTCTTCTTCTTCTTCTTCTTCTTATTATTATTGTTATTATTATTATATACTCCTGTGTACCCAAAACATTGCTGGGACCTATAAATACTTTGCATATATTCCTAGACAATAGTAAATGACCAAGGCAAGTGTAAATGTCCACCTGTCAGTGTGTTTGTGACAATTTAAGTACAATTTTAGTACCTAATATTAGTGTCAGAACAAAGACTGGTTATGAAATGACAAGAACTACTATAAATTTTAATTATCAGAATATAAAAATTAAAAAAAAAGTATATTGGCAACACTTCTGCAAGTGGTAGGACTAGATGTTGCTGTCAGGTGAGCATTAAGTGCCAACTTTGCAGCCTCATATCTTGGTAAGTACTGGTCCTGTTTTTTTTATTTTAATCCTGTAACACTTAGAAAAATATTCTCTTCATTTCTATATAAAAAAAAAAATAATTTTTTAATTTTTCCAAATAGTATTCAGGGCACTGGGCGAGAGAACGTATATATACATTTGGACTGTTTACGGGTTAAGCAACAATGGGCAATTCTGTAAATACATTAACTCAAAGACACAAAACTTACTTATCTTTTGATTTTTGTTCACCACAATCTTCCTAGTTTTGCCTTTGAACGGAGGTGTATGGTAAAATGTGCTTGATGCTCCTCTCTCTGAAAACCATTTATATAAGTACATTTTACCTGTTCCCTGTTAAAACAATAAACTTTAGACATTTCAAGTGTGTTTAGGCATACATGAATAAAGCATCAATAACTACAGAAAAATAGTAATGCATTTTTTATTGAAGACTGTTTCAATTTTTAGTGGAAATAGTTATCTTTTGCAAGATATAAACATCCACAAATACACATAACTAACAACAAACCTGCAATTGAGTTCAGAATGTCCAGATGAGGTCCAAGAATGCTATCAAAAACCTTAAACTCTCCCTCTACTGATGAATCTTCTATAGTTTCTACTAATATGCGAGCTAACTGAAAAGAAAATGGCATACGTAATCAATAATTCTTCAAAAATAAACTAATAGGCATTAAATAGAGAAGGTACAATGCATACAGTAGCACTAGAAAACACTTCATTAACAGCATTCAATTAAATAATTAGTGGCCAGATTCACACACTTAATGAAGTTGTATAATTATTTTTTTTTTCCAACAAGGCAGTTGTTCCCACTGAGGCAGGGTGATCTAAAAAAGAAACACTTTCACCATCATTCACACAGTACACTGTCTTTCCAGAGGTCCCAGATGTGACTTTCAATGTCACTTAAACAGCCAATCCCCCCCAAACCCCTTCTAAAGTGGGCATTTACCTCCCACCTGGCTAAAGCCCTGCTAACTGGCTTCCCTGTATCCCTTCACAAAATTTACCATGCTTCACCAATAGGTATCAGGTCCCAAAACCATTTGTCCCCTTTCACTGCTGCATGCCCGGGCGCATGCACACAAAACCTCTTCTACCCCCTCCCTCCACCCTTTCCTGGGATGCCCCTACCCCCCCCTCCCTTCCACTAAAGTTTTATATACTCCCCGGGTCATTCTAGGGCTCCATCCCCTAAATAAAAAAAACCACCTAAATTAACCCCTCTTCACCCTCGGGAGTAATATTTTTAAATAACCCACCCTCCCCCAAAGTTCCGGACTACAATTCCGCAAAAATTTTTAAACCACCCATGGCAGCCGGATGCCAGTAATCCGGGGTTTCCCTGAAGTTTACCTGGAGGGGATTAAAGGGGTCAATGCCCCCCGCAGCCGTCGGGGGACCGGGCCTCATGGGGGGTGGGGGGGTTTGTCAACAACGTTACTCCACCCGCAGGGAAAAACGATGTACGAACCCAGCCCTTTGTCGGGTACTGATTTTTTAGTCCTGTCCGTCCCCTTTTGAAACAGCCGGGGGTCAAGGGTAGCCCCCTTATGTACGAGAGGCAGTTGAACATCTTGGGCACGGGACACCTATTTGTTGTCTTAAATGTACTCGTGGGGGCCCTCTTACATCGGGGGAATTTTGCATCTCCGCCGATCTTTTTTTTCAAAAAAGAGGATTTTTTTGTGCAGGATTGGTAACGATCCCTCAAGGATTTTCCAATGTATTTACATGTATTTTCCGCCTGCATTCCGGGGAAATAAGATCAAGGCCTTTCAGCCTTTCCCGAAATTTTGGGGGCCTTACAAACTTATGGGCTATGAAAGTTCTTTGTCCTCCCAAGCTGCAATTCGCCACCTTAAAGGGGGGCCCTTTGACAGCATATTCCAGCCTAGAAGAACAAGTGATTTGAAAGTGCATTATGGCTTAGCGCCATTTTTTTGAAGGTTTCTTAACCCCCCCTATCATTTTCCTAGCCGATGAAGTAGATACACTTTTGGGGTCTCTGAAAGGAGATCCCGACACACACCCAATCCTTCGCATTTTTTTTTTGTACTTTTGTATGGTTGAATTTGTCAATACCAGAAACATTTTAATTCCTCAAAGTTTTCCATATCAGAGAGATGAAATTTTCCTCATTGAACTTCATATTTTTTTTGAGTGGCCCCTTAAAGATATGGTTGATGTCCGCTTGGAGTCTCTCTAACTATCGACCCCCATCAAAGTTCTACTTTAAAATTTTTTATTCGTTTCAACAAAAAAAATTAAAAATTCACTTATAAATAAAAGAAGACAACATACAACAATTTTTCTTGTAATATAATTTTTTCAGTTGCAAATTTTTTAGCGTAAGGTTGATGAAGTCGTAGTTGACATTTGGGGGGGCTGCCCCAATTTCCCTCAACACGACCCTCAACTGCTCCAACCACCCCCAATGGCTTACAACCCAGCTTTAAAACCCCCAAAATGAGGGTTTGGTACCCCTATACCCTTTTGAATTTTTTTCTTCCTCCCTGGATAACATCTTTTGCTCCAAATAAACCCTCAATGCACCACCCCCCTTTTTAGCTTCATCATTTCATAGTGACCCCCTTTCCCTTTATAAACCATCTGCTGCAAATCACAGTGGACCCTTCCTTTTTGTTGGGTCTGTTTGTGATTTTTAGTTAACGGACTTTTTTTTGTAAAAAACTGGCACAGTTTTCGTTTTTCTTTCCTCCTTTTTTGCTGGGACAGTACCTTTTCCGAGTGCCGACGCACAACCCCCAAACCTCCCACAGAACATTCGACTGTTGCTTGTTTCTTGGTGAGTGAACATTACCTGAGAGGTCATAGAAAAAAATTTCGTAATAATTCATTGTTTTTTTGCACTTGTTTGTTCTGTTTTTCTGTACCTAAGCCCCTTGGGCCCAAAGAAAATGCTAGTGTCAGCCCATTGATAAAGAGGTGAGCAAACCCAAAAGAATTTAAAAAAAAAAACCTTTGCAAATATCAAAGGGAGGGGAAAAAAAGGGGGAATTGCCTTTTTCAATGAATCAGTGATTCGCGATTGTATTACAAAGCGCACGAGTCGATAAAGGGTTAGCGCCACCCCAATAAAAGGTAAAACATTAACAGTCAGCAATTAACGTTTTGCGATAAAAAAAGGACGACACAAACTGACCCTCCAAGTTTTGGGGTTTTTAAAGGGGCCTGACAAACATATGCTGCCCTCCTACGTCAACCACCCAAAAAACCATGCCCGCATCTCCAAGGACGTAGGAAATATTTCTTGTTTATAATTAACCTTTTGGGGCCAGAGGGGGAAATCTCAAAAGGGGGCACCAAAGGGCCAAAAATTTTTGGAAAAAAAAAAAAAAAAAAAAAAAATTCTTACAGAATTAAAGATAATAATTTTCTGTAGGTAATAATAAAAAAAATTTTTGATCTGTAATTACCGAGATATAGAGGCATGAAGTTGAGCCTCAATGACCTGGTGGCGGCAACATCCGCGACTTCTGTATAGACTCATTATTTTATTTTAGGTTTTTGTTACTTTCTTCTTTACTTTTCTAATATTTTTTTCCATTAACTTTTGTGGCCTGTGAGGCCAATATATAGTGGACCCTCAGCTAACACCTTTAATCCATTCCAGAGAGTTAGCCTTTAGCCGAATTAGCCATTAGCCGAATTAATTTTCCCCACAAGAAATAACGGAAATCCAATTAATCACATTAACGTTTTGGTCGTCTTCCAGTGCCTCCGTAATTCTGTCATAATGGTTCAGCAGCTGTGACAGACATGATCATCCTGCTCTAAAACCATGCTGGTTCGGGTTATGTTGGTTGTGCTGGTCCATGAAATTTTTAACCTGCCATCTCATCACTCTTTCGAAGATTTTTATGAAGTGAGAGGTTAGGGCTACTGGTCTGTAATTTTTAGCTAGTGTTCTACTACCTCCCTTATGCAAAGGAGCTATGTCTGCACTCTTTAAGGCCTCCAATATTTCACCTAGATCTAAGGGCTCATGCTAGTGGGACTTTGCACTTCTTCATAAATAGAGAATTCCATGAATCTGGTCCAGGTGCTGAGTGAGTGGGTATGTTTTCCATTTCTTTTTCGAAACCTAGGGGATTTGTACTAATGTCAGTTAGCTGGTCTGTGTGGCCTTCTTCTGGAGCGAAAAATATTTCTGAATTTTCTACCTTGCTGTCATTTAGTGGGTTGTTGAACACCGACTCACACTGTTCTTTTAGGATATCACTCACTTCCTGTTCGTCGTCAGTATATGAGTCTCCTCTCAGTAGTGGTCCAATTCTACAGGTAGTTCTTAGCTTGGATTTTGCGTAGGAATAGAAATATTTTGGGTTCCTTGCAATATCCTGTGTGGCCCTTTGTTCCCTTTGTACTTCTTTTGTGAGGCATGACATCCTAAGTTTTTGCTCTAATTCAGTGATCTCTCTGCTAAGTCTATCTTTCCTCTGTTGTAGCATATTTGTGTTTCTAAGCAGTTCAGTAACCCGCTTTCTTCTTCTGTACCATCTCCTATGCTCTCTCTCTATATCTGTTTCTTCGGGGTTTCCTCAATGGTACATGTTTCATACATACTTTGTATGCTTCTGTATTCAGCTTTTCTAGGCACTTGTGAGGAATTAGTGTGCTCATGCCTGATTCCCAGGGTATGTCTGATAGCTCTTGGTTTATTTTTTCCCAGTCAATTCTATTTTTGTTAAAATTAAACTTACTGAATATCCCGTCTCTAACTTTAGTGATGCAGTTTCCTACCTCTGAGTTAATACTAGTTTGAACCTCTATGATGTTATGATCAGAGTACGTATATAGTTTTTGTAACTGTTATGTCCCTGATCAGTTCCTCATTTGTGAATATCAAATCCAGGGCATTTTCATTTCTGGTGGGATCAATTTCTGTTGATTTAAAGAGTACTTTTCACAAAGCCTCATTAGTTCCCTGGTATGTGCTCTGGCACATACCAGGGAACATGGTATTCGCTTCTGTTAGGAGCCCACTAACATAACTAACCTTGTCATTTTTATTTGACTTCTAACCCTGAATATTTGCAAATATAAAGCAGGAATTACCATGTAGGATGTTTTGCCTCGCTTTGTGTTTCATTAGTACCACTGGTGGTGTACTACCTGGTATGTCTCCTGATGTACACGCCCCTGGTTTCTCCAGTACTGGCTTTGCGTTTGGTTGCTTGTTCAGCCTTGATGGGCTGATGCCTGGTTTGGTATGCCCCATTTTACTGCCCACCTGTCCTCTCTGTACCATTCCCCCTGTTTGACTCTTCCTTTGTTTTGATCTTTTTTCTTTTTGTCTAAAAAAAGAATGCTGTTCAATTTCCCCTTTCTCTGCTAACTCCGTAGCACTGCGTTCCTTTTATATGATGGTCTGGGCAGCTCAGGTCATGACATTCTCTGGATTGCGTTGAAGCTTTACACTTTACCGAATGGAAGTACCTGCACTCTTTGTTGAAACGACACTTTCCCTTCCTCAACATGTTGGCACATTTTCTGGTGTGTTTATTCCAGCAATCTCTGCTATATAGGCACATACCTTTAGCATAGTATCTGTAAATGTTCTGACTACCTATATTTATTGATTTTGAGTCGTTCCTAAGTTCTGCCACTTGATCTGGGTTCTCTTGTTCACTTTCTTCTAGGCTAATTTCTTCCCTTTGCTCGTTTTCGTTTGTTCCTCCTCTAGCTTTCTCATCCTCCCTTTCCCTTTCCGCTATGTTATGTATGCGTTCCATTCTTTTCTGACTTGCTCTGTATGACATTTTCCACTTTTCCTTCCACTCCTTGGTTTTCACCTCTATTTGCATTTTCCTCCTTTTCTTGTTCCTTTTTCCCTGTTTTTCCACTCTTTGTATAACTCTGGCAAGCTCCTTAGAAACTTCCTCATGCTTTCTAGGTTTTCATTTTTCAGTACCTTTCTTACGCTTAACCAGCTGTCCCTTTCACTGGGCAAATCCAGAAACGACTTTCTTGTTTTTGGTCATTGTCATGGTTGCATGAAGCTTTGTACATGATATATGTGATGTTTTACTGCATATTTCACAATCAATGCCCCTGTTTCTCTCAAAATTTTTTTCACATATACAACAGCCTTTATTCCGGGCCATGATTACTTTTAAGCAGGTGTATGTGGTGGATGGTGCATTTATTATGTGTGGCTGGGTGGTGGGGTGGCCACTGTAAAACTTAGTATTATTTGGCATGGCATGCGTGAGCGTGTTTGATAGGAGTGAATGGAGACAAATGGTTTTTAATACTTGACGTATTGTTGGAGTGTGAGCAAAGTAACATTTATGAAGGGGTTCAGGGAAACCGGCAGGCCGGACTTGACTCCTGGAGATGGAAAGTACAGTGCCTGCACTCTGAAGGAGGGGTGTTAATGTTGCAGTTTAAAAACTGTAGTGTAAAGCACCCTTCTGGCAAGACAGTGATGGAGTGAATGATGGTGAAAGTTTTTCTTTTTCAGGCCACCCTGCCTTGGTGGGAATCGGCCAGTGTGATAATAAAAAAAAAAAATTGAAACATACGAACATACTATAGTCCTTTGATGAGCACTCTAGTGCTCCATTCTTGTATGTAACCCATACTTCCTTGACCTTCTCATCACCTGTGCTCTCTCCTAGCCCACCTTTCTTTCAGTATTTACCCAACAATAGTCTACCAAAATGATGCCATTATGTACATTATACCTCATACACTTATTTATGCTTTGCTTCTTTCAACAAGTACTGCATTACCTAATACTGAACTTTTCTAAACATTCAATTAAAAGGCCAACAATGTTATTTATTCCTGACGCTCCAAGCTTTTCTACCACACCTTTCACAACAGTCTCTCCCACTTTAAAAATTAGGGTCTACAATAACAATTACTATGTCACTTAGCTCAAAATGTCAAATGCAATTGCTTAACACTTCCCAAAATTAATAAAGTTCTCTCCTCTACATTCCTCTCGCCTGCAGATGATGAGCAGTAAACAGTTATTATGATGCTGAAGTAGATTACGATGATGTTGAATGTAGATTACAGTAGGGCCCCGCTTTACAGCGTTTTGCTTTACGGCATTCCGCTAATACGGTCATTTCAAATTATGACCAAAACTCTCTATACAGCTCCCCCCACCTGACTTTCTAATATGGTCACTGTGCCCCACCCGGTTTGTTTACATATTATGTTAGATCCATAAGCACTCTCTCCATTATGTCTGGAAACTACAAAATTTCAAGTGTTTTAAAAAGTTATTTCATATTTTATATATACTCTGATAATTATACTTACGTATACCTGTACCTAGATAAACTTACACACTGTGCTGGCATTCAGGTACACATTAAAATCAGTAAGAGTGTTTTATGTCTCGAGACACCATATTAGTAATGATGATTTATTTATTTATTTATTTATTTATTTATTTTATGTCTTTGCAAACAGTACACTGAGATTTTGTATTTATAATAGTGGGTTGCAATGCAAAGAGAGCCTCTATTATGCCTAGGCATTATGGGCCTACTTAACATTATTGGCTTACAGACTACTTAACAAAGGATTATATCATAGTTGTACAGTAGGATAGTAATTATTTCATAGTTGTACAGTAGATTATTAATTATAAGTGAATCAAAATTTGTATAAGACAAAAGATATATTCATATAATCAAAAGTGCATTTTGTGAAAAAAATGATTCAATTATATTCCTGACAACAATGGATAAAAGGTTCAAAGTGATTGTTGAAGTTATGATGCGGGAGAACATAAGTGAGTATGTGTGTACTGAGTATTTAGCATTTAGTCTAGGGTGATTAAGTGGTTTTTGAGAAGAGTCTTAAATTGATTTTCAGACTGGGTTACTTTAATATCTTTTGGTAATGAATTCCATATTTTGGGACCCTTTATGTGCACAGAGTTTTTACACAGTGTGATATGGACACGAGGTATATCAAAAAGTGATCTGTGTCTTGTGTTGTGGTCACGTGTCCTGTTAGGTTTGTGAGGAGAAGTCTGAGTGGAGGGTTTATATTTGCGTGTATTGTTCTGTGTATGTAGTAGGCACATGAATAAGTATGGATGTTCTTAATGGTGAGCAGATTCAGACTTTTGAAAATTGGTGTAGTATGCTGGTGGGAGTGGGAATTTGTTATCATTCTTACTGCTGCCTTTTGCTGGGTTATTAGGGGTTTTAGGTGATTGGATGTTGTTGATCCCCATGCACAAATTCCATATGTAAGATAAGTGTATATGAGTGTATGGTACAGTGCCAGGAGAGCTGATTGTGGAACATAGTACCTTATCTTTTTTTTTATCTTTGATAGTATGCCTACAGTCTTGGAGATTTTCTTGGTGATTTGTTGTATGTGTGTCTGGAACTTAAGGCTACTGTCAAGGTGGATACCTAGGAATTTTCTCTCTGAGTCTTGTGACTGATGATCCATTTAGCGTTATGTTAATTGGATCATTTGCAGCTTTGTTTCCAAACTGAATGAAATAGGTTTTATCAGTATTCAGGGTAAGTTTATTAGTCATCATCCAGGCAGATATTTTCTGCATTTCAGCATTGATTGTGTTTGCTAGTATGACTGTGTTTGGGTGGGAAAAGACATATGTAGTGTCATCTGCAAATAATATGGGTTTGAGTAGCTGTGATGGATTCAGTAGATCATTGATGTAGATGTGAAAGAGGAGTGGTCCAAGGGCACTTCCTTGTGGGACTCCTACTGTGATTGGTTGGGTGGAAGAGTTTGCATCATTTGCATACACATATTGAGTTCTGTTACTAAGGTATGATTTAGGTAGTTGATGGAGTGACCTCTGATACCATAGTGCGTTAATTTGGAATACGGCAGTTCAGGGTCGACTGTATCGAAAGCTTTACATAAATCAATGAAAATGCCCCGCGGACTTCTTTCTTTTCGAGTGCAGTATAATTAGTTCAAGCATGTGTATGATAGCATCATTTGTGCTTTTATCATTCCTGAATTCAAACTGACAAGGGTTTAATATGTTGTGTGAGATGAGGTAGGAATAGATCTGTCTATGAATTAATTTTTCAAAGATTTTAGAGAGCAGTGGCAAGTTAGATATTGAAGATTGAGACACTTATGCAGCATATGGGAATCTTTATTTGCTACAAAGAATTCTTCAACACTTGTTCAACCTTTGGACGAAGACCTACTTCGACTAGTGGATGGTACCACTATGACCCCGCCTCTGCCTGCTTCACCTCACCTCACTACAGTATATAAGCCACGTCTACGGCCCTATGCTGTACATTCTACAAGATTGATGGACTGAACACATCGACTCCAGGTTGAGGACTGATTACCTCATACTCCTCCTCTCCTTACGCCTTCCTCTTTGTATTGATGAAGCCACTGTGTGGCGAAATGTTTCCTGAATAAAGATTCCCATATGCTGCATAAGTGTCTCAATCTTCAACTTGTCGGTTTTTCAAACCATTCATCACAAGTTAGATATTGGTCTATAGTTATTCAAGTCAGCTTGGTCACCTCCTTTGTGATTGGAGTGACCCTTGCTATTTTGAGGATTGTTGGGAAGGTAGATGATTCAATGGATTTGTTAAAGAGCGTTGCAATAATTGGTGACAATACTTGAGAAGCTTATTTGTACATAAAAGCAGGCAAGTTGTTTATGTCACTTGTCTTGTTCTTAAGGGTGTTTATGATGAGCTTAACTTCTATGGGGTTGGTTGGAGCTAGGAATAGCATATTTGGGTAGGTACCTATGAGGTAGTCTGATGGACGGGTGTTTGCGCTTGGTATTTTGTTCGCTAGATTTTTTCCTATGGTTGAGAAGAAAACATTAAGTCTGTTCGCTGTTTCAGTAGGTGTGAGTAGGGGTTCATCTGATTTTGTTAGTTTGATTGTTTTGTTTTTGGATAACTTTTTAGTTCCAAGAATTTCAGATAGAGTTTTCCAGGTTTTTTTCATATCACCTTTGATGTTATGTAATCTATTTTCATAATACAATTTTTTAGATCTTCTTATCAGGCTGGTAAGTGCTGGTGAGTAATGTTTACACTGTTTCTCTAGTTATTTGTCCCATTCTATACTGTTCTTCATATTGGTGCTTTGTGTTAATGGATTTGAGGATGCTTGGTGTTAGCCAGGGATTATTCAGTCTCTTTGCTGTGTTCTGTTTAGTTTTTTTGGGGCAATGTTTGTTATAGAGGCTTTGGGCTTTTTTTAGAAAATTATTTATACATTCATTCACATCTGTATATGTTTCGAGCTCATTTTGCCAATCGATGTTATTCATAGCTGCTATAAAGTTGTTAACTGCTGTCTCGTTATGTAATCTGAAGGTTACTCTAGTAATGTCTTGTGGCAGTTTGCCCAGATTAGTTATGAGAAAGGTTAGATAGTGGTCTGTAGTGTTGTCTGTGATTATGCCTGATTTTGAAGGGGATATGGTGTTTGTCCAAATGTGGTCTATTAACCCTTTGAGGGTCGACAGGCCCTCTCCGAAACTCGTTCTCAGGGTCGGCCAAATTTAAAAAAAAAAAAAAATTATTTTCTCTTATGAAAAGATAGAGAATCTTTTCCCGATCATAACGACACCAAAAGTTTGAAATTTTATAGAAAACTTACGGAATTATGCTCTCGCAAAGTTAGCGGTCTCGGCGATGTTTACGGATCGGCGATTTTGCCACTTTGAGCCCCATTTTCGGCCAATTTCACTGTACTAGTCGACAAAAACATGAATATTTCGCTAGATCTCCATTTTTTCTATCGAATGGGTGCAAGAAACCACCCATTTATAAATTTCAACTATCCAGTACAGTGGTCAGAATTTAGCAATTTTGCCAATTTCACACAAATTTCAAAAGATGCCAATTTCGGAATAGGGTCCAGAATAAACAAGAAAGACATTCCTGGCACTAAAGTGACATTTCCTCTAGTCATTAGTCACGTCTCAAGGCCCCTCTTATATTCTTTTGCTTTCCACTTTGAATTTTTATTCTCACAAAAAATATAAGATTTACTGTTATGCAGACTACTGCATTAGTGTAAAAAATGTATAAATATTATTGGTGCACTTGTGAAAGAATATTAGACTCACCAGTTGACGTGTATTGCACGCTTGGCACGATTTGTTTACTTTTGAAGTTTGGTAAAAATCGAACATTTCTGCTACTTTGAGCTCAATTTCAAGGCACCTTTCATTGTAAAACCAGTCAAAATCATCTCAATTTCAGTAATATGTCTTCCATTCTATAAAATGAGACCAAGAAAACTAGAATACAACAATAAATACCATACGAAAATACACTGCAAAGTCGCTGATTTATTAAAAAAAAATGGAAAAAGTTTTTTTTTTCTCATTATGCACCGTTTGCTGCAGGATTTTTTTTAGACTGTGCACACTGACCACATAGACCCATTCTTTCATATGAAGGCCTACCAGCTTTCTCCCACTAGATTTGAGGTCGCTAGAATTTATGAGTACTAGTACGTCAAAAACCCCTACGCGTAAGACGTACTAGTACGACGAAAACCCTCAAAGGGTTAAGGAGATGCTTGTCTCGGTGATTCTTGTAGGTTTAGATAGTACTGGTAGCAACAGGCAGTTACTCATTGTGTTTGTGAATTCAGTTACTTGTGGGGTCCTGATCGTGTAGTATGTTTATGTTAAAATCTCCTGTTAATAGTAGGTGGTCTTTATTTATGTGCGCATCAGTAATCATGTTCCCTAGTTTTTCATTAAAGCGGTAAATGTTTGACTGTGGTACTCTGTAGATGTTTATAACCGTGAGGGGTTTTTGCAGGTCTTTTGATTTAAATTTGGCTATGATATATTCTCCATTTTCATCCCTTGTGCAAGATTTACTGATACATTTGAGTTGATTTGAGTAGTATATAGCTGTTCCTCCCCCTTGCTAATCTGTTCTACAGTTGTGTATGGCCATGTAGCCAGGAATGGCATAGACATCTGTAATATCAGGCTTAAGCCAGGTTTCTGTGAGTGTGATGATTGATATATTGGAATGAAGGGAATTGAGTAATGCTGTGAGGTCATCATAATATTTGCTTAAGAATCTGACATTGTAGTTAAAGATGGTTATGTTATTGTTTGCATTGAATAATGTCTTTGCTTGGTCTGCTGTATAGTAATTACAGTTGCTGTTTGATTTGTGTAATTCATTTAGTAAAAAGTTTACATCAGGATCTATGCCTGTAATCATAGGATGAGAGTAATTTTACAAACTAGATTTTCTGAGTAATATAATATAAGATTTATATTGAATCTACAACTAGATTTATGAATAAGACTCTGTAATTATTCTAAAACTTGTAAAAATTTAAAAGAAAAAGGGATTATTACAGAATAGATAATTCAGTTATACAGGTGTCCCTCAACATTCGCGAGGGTTAGGGGATCAAGAGCCTCGCGAATGTTGAAAAACCGTGAATGTTTGGTGCCCCAATATATTGTAGGGAAATATAATACAATACTATTTAACTTGTTGAACCATGAACAGTCATAAAATAGATGAAAACGTCGTAAATTGTACTAAATATATACATGTTATGCTTTAATAACATGACATGTATGTTATTAAATACCACAGACTCCACCACTGCCTCCACCAATGCCTCCACCACTGCGAGTCCCTACTACCCTCCCTCCAACCCCTGCAACTGGCAGCCAGCCCTCCCACCACTCAGTGTGGTGAGTGTTTTGTTTGTTCATTATTTGCTATTAAACTACAGTATAAATAATGTAAACACATTCATGACTGCATATTGGAATGGCTATTTGAACAGGTATTGGACGGTGACATCATATGTTTACTCTTGAACACAGCAAAGAATCAAACATTTCTGCTACTGCTAATAATAACAATAGTAATAATAATAATAATAATAATAATAAAATAATAATAATAATAATAATAATAATAATAAGAATAATAATAATACGATATAATTGAAGAAGGAAATTGTACAAAAATACGAGGGAGTGGTTGACACATCGCCAGTGTGGCTTTGTTTATGCTGGAGTGAACATTAGTCTCCCTGCTCTCCCAAACATTTCACAATAATTCAGAGGTTGAGGCAGTGGTAGAGGCAGTGATAGAGGCAGTGGGTGAGGCAGTGGTATTTACTAACATATACATATGTTATAAATAATAATAGTACATGTTAATAACATTTATAATAATAATAATAATAGTTATTCATAATGTACTATTATTATTTATAACATATATGTTAGTAAATATCACTGCCTCTACCACTGCCTCTACCACTGCCTCTACCCGCTCTATCACTGCCTCTACCACTGCCTCTACACTGCCTCTATCACTGTCTCTACCACTGCCTCTATATCCTCTCACTGCCTCTACCACTGCCTCTACCACTGCCTCTACCACTGCCTCTACCACTGCCTCTACCACTGCCTCTACCACTGCCTCAACCACTCCAGTCGCACTCAATCTACAAGCACCAAACAATGAATTATTGTGAAATGTTTGGAAGAGCAGGGAGACTAATGTTCACTCCAGCATAAACAAAGCCACACTGACGATGTGTCAACCACTCCCTCGTATTTTTGTACAATTTCCTTCTTCAATTATATCGTATTATTATTATTATTATTATTATTATTACTATTGTTATTATTAGCAGTAGCAGAAATGTTTGATTCTTTGCTGTGTTCAAGAGTAAACACATGATGTCACCGTCCAATTCCTGTCCAAATAGCCATTCCAATATGCAATCATGAATGTGTTTACATTATTTACACTGTAGTTTAATAGCAAATAGTGAACAAACAAAACCACACACCACACTGAGTGGTGGGAGGGCTGGCTGCCAGTTGCGGGGGTCGGTGGGAGGGTAGTAGGGACTCGCAGGTGGCGGGAAACTTGAATATGATTTGGCAGCTGGGAATTTGGTGGCTGGGAATTTGGCGGTTGGAATTCGCGAATGTGTGAAGCCCGCGAAAGCTGAAAACGTGAATGTTGAGGGAGACCTGTACACTTAAGCATCTAATAGCACCTTAATTATTTTAACAAATGTGAGTTTATGAACTACGGTAGATATTTACAGCTAAAATAAAGGAGCTAGTGAATATAATAATAAAAAAACATACAGTGGAACCTCAAATTTCGAACTTTTTCGTTCCAGAAGGTTGTTCGAGTGCCGTTACTGAACGAATTTATTCCCATCAGGAATCATGTAAATTAGATTAGTCCATTTCAGACCCTCAAAAATACGCTTATAAAAGCACTTACAAAAATACACTTACATAATTGGTTGAGTTGGGAGCAGTTCGAAATTTGAGGTTCCACTGTATTAACCCTTTGACTGTCGAAGGGCCCAATCCTGAAGTTGCTCCTGGTGTCGCAAAATATTCGAAAAAAAAAAAAAATTATTTTTTTCTTATGAAAATGTTAAGATTATTTTTCTGATTGTTTTAGTCCCAAAAAAAAATTTTTCCCATCAGTACTTACCGAGATATAGAGTCCTGAAGTTTGCTGAAATTGATCTGCTGGCGGCAACAGCGCGACTGCCGCTCACCCGGTAAACTTTTATTTACTTGTATTCGATGGTTTCTTTTTTTTTCACTATTTTATTTTTTCACATAACTTTTGTGGCCTGTGAGACCAAATTATTGTGCAATGTTCAAATATACACTCGTTGAATGTAACACAAATTATAGCAAAAACACTCGTATCATTATAATGTTGCTAAAACTTGTTTACACAAACAAACAATGTAAACAAATGTTTATTACGATTGCTTTATAATATATTATACATATGTACAATCACTGGACACTTTATTAGAAGTGCTGCAGCTTGTGGAATTCTTTGAAACATGGGTATAAGCACAATGGTGTCTTACACTCCTCACACTAAAACGAGTGTCTCTGCGTTTTTGTTGGCGTTTTGTGGTATGTCCACAGACAAAACACCTCTTCTGAGCATTTTTCTTGGCAGTAGTAGCAGGCAGTGGTATGGGGTAGAGATCACCAGGCCTCAGACGAGAGGACATGTGTTGATAATTTCGTGGCGCTGGTCTATTGCAGGTGTTGTTTCTTGGTACTTGAATATTATTTGTCTGATGACTGACAAACAAAATTCACACCATATTTGGGTTTGTTCTTGGTCTTCAATTATACATATTATAAGCATTCAGCATGGAAATGTCAAGAAGATGGAAAAAACAGTTTTATGTACCACTTATAACTCTTGCGAACACAGTCAGCAAACCCAATCTGCATGTCACATTTGTCCACTAAGCGCATATTGAGGTTGTAATCCATCACAGCTGCAGGTTTTACAATAGGTTCATTGGTCTCTCTATTCTGCTTGCCAGTCTCTACCATTTCGTGTCGGTGAACTGATGTCAGCAGTGTGACATCACGTTTGTCATGCCACCGAAATGCCATGATGTCATTGGCAGCAAACACCTGCACTTCACCTCTACGACTGCCAGCTTCGAACCTAGGCATATGTTTACGACTTCTACGCACTGTGCCACACACATCTGTCATGTTCACTCGCAAGAAATCACTGAGTATAGGGCTTGTGTACCAGTTGTCAGTATATAAAATATGCCCCTTACCAAGATATGGCTCCATCATTGTTCTAACCACATCACCAGAGATACCCAGTAACTTCCTGGTATCTTCCATTGTTTTAACCGCCAGTGTACACAATTATATCCAAAACCAGACAGTTTTGCAATCACACAGAACAAATAACTTTATACCAAAGCGTTTCCTCTTGCTTGGTATATACTGCTTGAATGAGAGTCTTCCTTTGAACAAATCAAAGACTCGTCAATAACAAGCTTCCTGAAGGGATAAAAATACATACAGCACTTTTGTTTCAGGTACATAAACACACGTCTGATCTTATATAACCTGTCGCTTCTGTCAGGCCTGGTTTTGTCTGAAAAGTGTAACATACGTAACAGTAACACAAATCTATTCACTAGTATAATGTCACTGAAAGCAGGGGTTGAAATCAGGCGTCTGTCGTCCAGTATGTGCTGACACTATGCTTATACACATGTGCATAAGCATTATTGTGGCAAAGAACAGATACATCTCTGCCACAGTTGTGTCCTTCCACTGGTGTAGGCGTGATCTTGGTGAAAGCATAGTGTTTGCCATGGTGTACTCATAGTATGTATTGCTTCCCTGACAATAATGTCCATCAGGGGGTTCATCGAAGAACAACTGAAAGCATTCCAGTTCAGTGGGATTGTTCCAAGTGTACATGATGGCCGTATTCCACTTTGTCCTCCATCAAAGTCATTGGGATTGGGAACAAACTCGTCATCTTGATGCCAATCCCAGATGCGGTCAGCTGGTGCGTTCTGGATATTGTAATGTCGTTGTGGTTGTGAGAGTGTGGGGTCGGCCGAAGCACGGTGTAGTTGTGCAGAGTCAGCAGCGCGGGCACTAGCGTGGCCCGCTGCTGGTGTCACATGACTCATGGCACTGTCACTATCACCACCACCGCCTGCTCCCTCACACACATCATTTATACCCATCGTAACAATATCGTCATCTTCACTATCAGGACGTGGTGTAGGGCCACGGGATGTGCTCCGAGATGTACTCTTCCTCTTGGAAGAGCATATGGCACACTACCAGACCGCATGCGACTCGTACATACTGCCGTTTCACTGGGGAATATTCACCCTCACTGTCACAACTAGAAGTGCTTTCAATAACCTTGAAATCACTATCACTATCACTTGCACTGCTCACATCTGAGTCTTGTACACGGGCAAATAGTTTCCCTCTTCGTCCTGGTACAGGTGAATATGAACGAGCCGGCCTAGCACCAGAGGTGGATGGTTGTGGGTCATCTGGGTTTTCATCACTGAATTATGTTATCCTGGTAATTTTCTCGGTCACACCCGCTTCAAAACCAGGGAATTCACTTTCACTGACACTATCATCACTGTTTGAGCTATCACTTGGAACAAAAGACCTCCAATCCGCCGAGGAGTGAGGAACTTCTTACCGCGAGGCATGGTGAAAATGGACTACCAAGATGGCGTTCCCACAATGCACCGCTGAGTCCCAGATTTTTTTCACAGGGTGCACACCGACCACTGAGACCCATTCTCTCTCGTGTAGGCCTACCAGCCCTCTCCCGCTCGATTTGAAGCCGCTAGAATTTATGCGCATAGATACGTCAAACACGGTATCTCCCATGACGTACATATACGACCGCAACAGTCAAAGGGTTAAAAACAAAATCAGTAGCACCTGAGGTAGTCAATAGCATCTGGAGTATTTTAATAAACATGACTAGATGGACAAGAGCAAAAAAAAAAAAAAAAAAAAAAAAAAAAAAAAAAAAAAAATATTACATCTCCTGAAAGTAGCCCTTTAATTGTTAGAACTAGGAGTATAGCAATTACTGAATAAAGGGCAGTACAGTGTATTGGTATATAGAGAATTATTTCAGGAGAAATGTAAAAAGGGGACTAAATTAAGTAGTGGTAAAACAACCTTTACATAGATTGACACTATGATATGAAATTAATCTGAGAGTAGGATTTGCCTTATAGCATAAAGTTTGAGCAATTAATATCACTAAAGAAATATTATTTGAGGTAGTTGATACTAGCTAGTGGAAGATGGTACAAGGAAATTTTGCACAGTAGTTTGGTAGGAACAAACACTAGTTTGGTAGGAACAAACACTAGTTTGTTATTTGAAGTTTGGGAGCAAAGAGAAAACTAGGTAAGATTAAAAGAGAATTATTACAGTGCTTAAGTAGGAATAAATGGTAATACAGATATTATTAAAGAGTAAGTATCATATTAGCAGTAATAAATTGTGAAAGAGAAATCTGGGAAGATGACACAAACTGGGTCACACAAGGAACCGTGTGAGACACAGGGGATAATGAGTAGTAAGTACTATCCAGGAGGTGATAGTACAGGGATTAGTTCAATATTGGTATAATAACATACACTAACGTAGTACAATGATTTGGTCACTAATATCAGTCAGACTCTGTAATGTATGCATCATGAAGGAAGTTTTGCTAGTTCATTTCATTTGTAATATAATACACACGGCCTACATTTGTTTTTCTTACAAGAATTTGTCCAAAGCATACCACGGGCGGGATTTGAACCCGCGGTCAGAGTAGTCTCAAAACTCCAGACCGTGCGTTAGCCACTGGACCAGCTAGCCACAACAAGATTCGTCCAACTAGGTATATTTCTACACCATAGGAAGGTTAGCATAGGCACCACTGTGACCACAAATGCAAGTTTTGAGACACTCTGACCATGGGTTCAAATCCTGCCCGTGGTATGGTTTGTTTGCAATCGTGTCATTACGATTTCGTGAGTCATTTGTCCAAAGCACTGGTGGATTTTATCATTATTCTCACGTTTTAGTTTTCTCACTCTGTACAGGAGGTTCTGTCGTTTTCTTTTGAGACACTCATTTATGTATATATCTTTTTTTGCTTTAATGGATGAACTTATTAGGTCTTTTTTTCTGTCTTGTGTGTGAAATCTAAGCATAACACTTTTTCTCCCTTGGTTCCCTAGTAACCATTATTCTTTCATTTCCGACACTGGCACATTAACCTGTAGGTGGTTGCGTATGATCTAGAGACTTGTAGCTTTGCAGTTAGTATGGTTTAATGCTAAGAAAGAGTGGACTGTTAATCGCTACTGCATCAGCTAGCTTATCTTGCTCTGCCTTATCATCTTGTTAAGCACAATAATTGGTCAGTTGGGTATCCATGTTTATTTTCCAGTCCTTGACAGCATTTTCAATCTTCATGTTTAGGGAAGCTATTTGATCTGTGTGACTGGCTATGACTGATTGGAGGGTCTTGCCAAAATCAGTTGTGCCAGTTGATGTTAGCTGTTGTTCAAGGCTGTTGATCTTATTCTCAAGGTGAAGTAACTTAGATTCATGGTTTGTTATTGTTGCGTGGGGAGACATTTTCAGCACGAAGATTCAAGTTATCCGCCGTTAGGGTGGTGATGTAATTCTTTAGTGTCAGGATCATTAGTCATACCTGGGAGCATATCAGATGGGTTAAATCATATGAAGGTAGTAGAGGTAGAGAGGGAGTCAGTCACGGTTGGTGTTGTAGCTGAGTCACCTTGGTTGGTGGGTGAGGGGGAGTCTGCCATGTTTGTTGCTGTTGATGTGTCGCTCTGGGTGGTGAGGGGGGTGGATGGGGCCCCGGCGTCCTGCTGGGTCATCTTATGGAATAGTCAACTACTAGGTGCTGCCTTGCTGTTTCTTCTATGAGTTGGTCTCATAGTAGTACAGGAGTTGCTGTGGTTAGTTGAAGAAACTAAATTAAACCTTTCAGGGTTTCGGCTGTACTAGTACGGCTTACGTGCCAGGGATTTTGACGTACTAGTACCCCTAAATTCTAGTGCCCTCAAATCTAGTGAGAGAAAGCTGGTAGGCCTACATATGAAAGAATGGGTCTATGTGGTCAGTGTGCGTGGTATAAAAAAAATCCTGCAGCACAAAGTGCGTAATGAGAAAAAAAAAATTGACCATGTTTTTGGATTAAAACAGCGACTTTGCACTGTATTTTCGTATGGTATTTATAGTTGCATTCAAGTTTTCCTGGTCTCATTTTACAGAATAGAAGACATATTACAAAAACTGAGATGATTTTGACTGGTTTTACAAAGAAAAGTACCTTGAAATTGAGCTCAAATAGCAGAAATGTTCGATTTTTACCGAAGTTCAAAAGTAAACAAATCTTGCTATGTGTCCAATACACGTCAACTGGTGAGTCTAATATTCTTTCACAAATGCGCTGATATTTTTTATACCATTTCTATACTAATGCAGTAGTCTGTATAACAGTAAATCTTCCATTTTTTTTGTGAGAATAAAAATTCAAAGTGGAAAGCAAAAGAATGTAAGAGGGGCGTGAGGACGTGACTAATGAACAGAGGAAATGTTATTTTAGTTAAGCCAGGAATGTCTTTCTTGTTTATTCTAGACCCTATTCGGAAATTGGCATCTTTTGAAATTTGTGTGAAACTGGCAAAATTGCTAAATTCTGACCACTGTATTGGATAGTTGAAATCGGTAAATGGGTGGTTTCTTGTACTCATTCCATAGAAAAAATGGAGTTCTAGCAAAATAGTTATGATTTTTGTTGACAAGTACATTGGAATTGGCTGAAAATAGGGCTCAAAGTGGGCAAAACCGCCGATGCGTAAAACATCGTAGAGACCGCTAACTTCGCGAGAGCATAATTCCGTAAGTTTTCCATCAAATGTCATACTTTTGGTGTCATTATGATCGGGAAAAGCTTCTCTATCTTTTCATAAGAAAAAATAATTTTTTTGTTTTTTTTTTTAAATTTGGCCGACCCTGAGAACAAGTCTCTGAGAGGGCCTGTCGACCCTGAAAGGGTTAAGAGCTTGGAGTAGGTAGTCGTCTGGCAGTGGGGCTTGCTTTGAGTTTGTGAGGCAGTCTTTGCTTCAATCACTAATTTTTCAGTTTGTAGGTATCACTTTTGTTTATCTTGGGTCATGCTGGGTTCTACGTACGTTAGTGCAATTATGATTGCAATTAGGCCATCATAGAAGCGTTGATGGGCTCTGCAGGTGAGAAAAATGACTGAGCTTGCTGCATCTGCATGATGATGATGATGATGATGATGATGATGATGATGATGACGGATGATGATGACAGATGATGATGACGGATGATGATGATGGATGATGATGATGGATGATGACTGATGATGACTGATGATGACTGATGATGACTGATGATGATTGATGATGATGATGATCACCGAGTCTCATTAAATGTCGTATATTACTTTAATATACATATTTTCATTAATCCATCTATGATGGGTAACTGTAGAAAATTATTCCTTTCGTATGTAAGTTTATTCAGGTATACAGTACACAAATACAGTTACACAGATTATCATACATAGCAGTATATATGTAAAATACTTAAGATAGCCCAAAAAAAAGTCCATGTGACTTATTTCCATTGCCTTCACTCAGTGCTTCATTTCTTCTAAAAATGGTGTTACATGAGAATGGGAGTGTTCTTCTTTATTTATTCCTCCGTATCAATGTAGAGACAACTTGTACACAATGTAACTTGCACACAAACGGGACGTGTACATTTTGTTTGTTTACAAAACTTGTGTTCACCTGGTTTGTTTACACAACTCTGCACCTGTCCTCCCTCATGTACTCATTCTCTTTCATTTATTTGTTTTATCTCATTTACTCACCTCTGACCCTACATTAGACTACAAATATTTTAAGGTAAGTATTGAGTGAACTGTATATGCATTTTATCGCTCTGGGATGCTTAAATGTCAGAATATTATGTGTGGGTGGGTTGGCCTGGCATGGTAGCCCGGCTGACTACCATACATACCACACTTGATTTCTTACAATAAATACTACTCATCTCACCTAGATTAAGACTACAAATATTTTAAGGTAAGTAATGAGTGAACTGTACAGTGGACCCCCGCCTTACAATATTAATCTGTTCCTGATAGCTCATCGTAAGCCGAACTTATCGTCAGCCGAATTAATTTTCCCCATGAGAAATAATGGAAATCAAATTAATCCCTTCCTGACACCCCAAAGTATGAAAAAAATTTTTTTTTTTTACCACATGAAATATTAATTTTAATACACACAAACTGAAGAAGACATGCACAATTACTACTCTACTAAGAATAGAATACATGACACTTACCTTTATTGAAGACCTGGTGATGATTGATGGGATGGGAGGAGGGGAGAGTGTGGAAGTTATTGTTTAGAAGGGAAATCCCCTTCCATTAGGACTTGAGGTTTACCTGGAGGTAGCAAGTCCTTTTCCGGGGTTACTTCCCTTCTTCTTTTAATGCCACTAGGACCAGCTTGAGAGTCACTGAATCTCTGTCACACAACAAATCTGTCCATAGAGCTCTGTACCTCCCGTTCCTTTAAGACTTTCCTAAAATGAGCCATAACATTGTCATTGTACAAGTTGCCAACACGGCTTGCAGTAGCTGTGTCAGGGTGATTTTCATCCGTAAAGGTTTGCAGTTCAACCCACTTTGAACACATTTCCTTGATCTCTTTTCTCAATTCCATACTAATTCTTGCCCTTTTTACACAGGGATGGCACTAGAAGCTTTCTTGGGGTCCATGGTGACTTATTTTGCAGTTATAAGCACTAAAAATACTGGGATAATGTGAAATGTACCGAATGTATGCGTAGATGGGACCGCACTGGTTGGCTTGTAAACATGGCGCTGAGGCCACACGTGGGATGCGTCCCAGATGAATCACGTAAGGCGAGTTTTTTATCATGAGGCGAGGCAAAAATTTTTGCATTCAAATGCTTTGTATGGGGGATTTAATGTAACACTATGCATTTGTAAGGTGGGGTCCATTGTACGTATATGCATTTTATCGGTTTGGGATGCTTAAATGTCATAGAATATTATGTGTGGGTGGGGTGGCCTGGTATGGTAGCCTGACTGACTACCACACATACTACTCATCTCACCCTAGATTAACCCTTTGACTGTCGCAACCCCCAATCCTGAGGTGTCTCCTGGTGTCGCAAAATTTAAAAAAAAAAAATTATTTTTCTTATGAAATGATAGAGAATCTTTTCCCGATTGTAATGACACCAAAAAAAACGAAATTTGATGGAAAACTGACGGAATTATGCTCTCGCGAAGTTAGCGACCTCAGCGATGTTTACAAATCGGCGATTTCGCCAACTTTGAGCCCTATTTTCAGCTAATTCCATTGTTCCAGTCGCCCAAACTCATAGCTATTTCTTTAGAAATCCATTTTTTCTATCGATTGAGTACAAGAAAATGCCCATTTACGATTTCAACTACCTAATAATGTGGTCAGAAATTTGGAATTTGGCCAATTTCATGAAAAATAAAAAATATGACAATTTCAAAATAAGGTCCAGAATGAACAATGTAGACATTCCTGGCTCTAAAATAACATTTTCTTTGTTCATCAGTCACATCTCTAGTCCCCTCTGATATTACTCTTGCTTTCTATTTTGAATTTTTATTCAAACAAAAAATAGAAGACTTACTATTATGCAGACTACTGCAATACTGTAATAATTGTATAATAACATCAACTCATTCGTGACTGCATATTAGAATGGCTAATTGGACATTTATTGGACAATGGCATCATTTGTTTACTTTTGAACATTGGCAAAAATCAAACATTTCCCCTACTTTGAGCTCCATTTCTAGGTTTTTTTTTATAGTAAAATCAATCAAAATCACCTCTATTTCTATAATATGTTTTCCATTCTATCAAATGAGACCAAGAAAATGAGAATACAACCATAAATACTATACGAAAATAGACCACAAAGTTGGCATTTTAATTAAAAAAAACAGTCGGAGTTTTTTTTTTCTCATTATACACTGCGTGCTCCAGGATTTTTTTTATATGGTGCACACTGACCACACAGACCCATTCTCTCACATGTGGGCCTACCAGCTTTCTCCTGCTTGATTTGAAGCCGCTGGAATTTATGAGTATAGTATATACGTCAAACACGGTACCTCGTAAGACGTACATATACGGCCGCGACAGTCAAAGGGTTAAGACTACAAATATTTTAAGGTAAGTAACGAGTGTACTATATGTGTATTTTACTTTTTTATTGTTTTTTAATGCCTAGTTCTATTGCTAACTTAATATATGTTAGTGTAAACTTGTTATCTAGTATTTATACACATTTATAAGTGGAAAAAAGGGTGTTCCACTTTACGGCAGTAGCCTGGAACCTAACCTGCTGTATAAGTGGGGCCCTACTGTATTATAATCTACAGTCAGCATCTCACTCTCATTTGAATTTCCATAATTCCTGAATTAACACTTGTACCCAAACTTTATATTCATACTCACATAATTTATAGGCGGTGGTGGATGAATAAGAGCAGTGCATTTAAGATGGAGTTTAAGATTGGTCAACCAGTTTACCATAGAATCTCTCTGAGCATCTTCACCTTCTTCCTCAATTGCCTGCAATCTTGAACACGCTGTAGACAAAATCATCTTGCGGCTCTCCTCACTTTCTAAGTAGGAAAAAAAATACTGTAATGCTCTAATACACACTTATTCTTGAATATTTATATTAGATTCTTGAAGAAACATCAGTATCTGAAAAAGACTTTTTTTTAACACACTGGCAGTTCCACTGAGCCAGGGTGACCCAAAAAGAAAGAAAAAACTTTCATCATTCAACACTTTCACCATCACTCATATATAATCACTGTCTTTGCACAGGCACTGAGATATGACAGTTTACATGTCACTCCAGACTGCCAATATCCCAAACCCCTTCTTTGACCTTCTGAGGGTCCGTCCTGTGGTTCTACAGCTTTGAAGCCAGGGTTCAAGCCATAGCACTATGTCATGAGCTCAGCTCAATCAGACAAGTTGTGAACAGTAAATCTGAGCCTAGATATGAGAGAATGCATTGATGTGGCAAGTGTGCACCATATAAAACAAACCCTGCAGTACATAACAAGAAAAAAACTGCAACTGTGTTTTTGGATTAAAACAGCAATTTTGCAGTGTATTTTTGTATGGTTTTTATGATTGTAATTGCTGTTTCTTGGTCTCATTTGATAGAATGTAATATATATTATAGAAACAGAGATAATTTTGACTGGTTTTAGCAATGAAAATAGGTCGAAAATGAGCTCAAAGTAGCAAAAATGTTTGATTTTTGTAGACGCTCAAGAGTAAACAAATGATGTCATGCATCCAATACACGTCAACTGGTGGGTCTAATATATGTTCACAAATGTGCTAATTTCATAAAATTATTACAATATTGCATAACATCATCAAGTGAATAAAAATTCTATGTGAATAAAAAATAGAAATGGAATTCATCTGAAAAGCCAGAAAACGTAACTAATAAACAGAGGAAATGTTATTTTAGTGCCAGGAATGCCTACATAATTTATTCTGGACCCTATTTTGAAATTGGAATATTTTGAACTGTGTGAAATTGGCCAAATTACCAATTTCTGATCACTTTAGTGGGTAATTGAAATACAGTGGACCCTCGGCTAATGATATTTATCCGTTCCTGACAGCTCATCATTAGACGAAATTATCGTTAGCCAAATTAATTTTCCCCATAAGAAATAATGGAAATCCAATTAATTCATTCCAGACAGCCAAAGTATTAAAAAAAGAAAATTTTTTTCTTCATGAAATATACATTTCCATTAAAAAAAAAAAAAAAAAAAAAAAAAAAAAAAAAAAAAAAAAAAAAAAGGGGGGGATAGTTATATGCTTTTTTTCCCTGTTCACCTGGGTGTTAGTCGACTGGTGTGGGTCACATCCTGGGGGCAAGATTAAGGACCCCAATGGAAATCAGTTAGACAGTCCTCAATGACTCACTGATTTTCTTGGGTTATCCTGAGTGGCTAACCCCCTGGGGTTAATTGTTCCTCAGTAACTGTTTCTCGTTAAGCCACACCAACAAAAGTCTCTCCATATTTTCGAGTAGTACAGCTTACAGTGATGCAGCAACAGTTGACGGTGGTGCAGCAACAGATGACCAAGGTACAATAGTACAGTGGACCCACGACCAACGATGGCATCGTCTAATGTTAAATCCGACCAGCGATACATTTTAACGCAAAAATTTTGCCTCGACTAGCGCTGAAAAACTCGACCAACACGATTCGTTCCGTTTTAGACGCGTCCACTTGTGGCCAGTGTTTACAAGCCAGCCAACCACCGCAGGTCCCATCCAAACATACAATCGGAAACATTTCATATTATCACAGCGTTTTTAGTGATTGCACCTGCAAAATAAATCACCATTGGCCCCAAGAAAGCTTCTAGTGCCAACCCTACAGCAAAAAGGGTGAGAATTACTATGGATATGAAGAAAGAGATCATTGCTAAGTATGAAAGTGGAGTGCGTGTCTCCGAGCTGGCCAGGTTGTACACAAAACCCCAATCAACCATCGCTACTATTGTGGCCAAGAAAACAGCAATCAAGGAAGCTGTTCTTGCCAAAGGTGCAACTATGTTTTCGAAACTGAGATTGAAAGTGATAGAAGATGTTGAGAGACTTTTATTGCAGGAGATAGCATCTCTCAAGCGATCATATGTGAAAAGGCTAGGAAGTTGCATGAGGATTTAATTAGAAAAATGCCTGCAACTAGTGGTGATGCGAGTGAATTTAAGGCCAGCAAAGGTTGGTTTGAGAGATTTAAGAATCGTAGTGGCATACATAGTGTGATAAGGCATGGTGAGGCTGCCAGTTCAGACCAAAGAGCAGCTGAAAAATATGTGCAGGAATTCAAGGAGTACATAGACAGTGAAGAATTGAAACCTGAACAAGTGTTTAATTGTGACACTGACAATGTTGTGAAACACTTTAGGAATGTCATAAAGGAACGGGAGGTACAGGCCTCTATGGACAGATATGTTGTGCAACAGAGGTCCAGTGACTCAAGCTGGTCCTAGTGGCATTAAAAGAAGAAAGGAAGTAACCCCAGAAAAGGATTTAACACCTCAAGTCCTAATTGAAGGGGATTCCCCTTCTAAACACTAACACCATCCACACTCTCCCTCGTCGCATCCCATCCAATCATCACCAGATCTTCAATAATGGTAAGTGTCGTGTAATTGTACATGTCTTCTTCAGTTTGTATGTATTAAAATTAATATTTCATGTGGTAAAATTTTTTTTTTCAATACTTTTGGGTGTCTTGCACAGATTAATTTGATTTCCATTATTTCTTGTGGGGAAAATTAACTCAACTAACAATAATTTCCATTAACGATGAGCTCTCAGGAACGGATTAATGTTGTTGGTCGAGGGTCCACTGTATTTCGATAGTATTTCTCACCCTTTTTACCACAGGGTTGGCACTAGAAGCTTTCTTTGGGCCCATGGTGGCTTATTTAGCAGTTACAAGCACTATAAACAATGGAATAATACAAAATGTATCGAATGTAGGCATGAAACTGGTCACCCTGGCTTGTAAACTATGATGGCAGGGCAGCTGAGGAGCTCAGGCTGGACGGACAGGTACGGGGCGAATCACGCTGGGCGAGTTTTTATCGTTAGCCAAGTCAAAATTTTTATGATCAAACGCTTCGTTGGGCGGATTTAACGTTATGCGATGCGTTCGTTAGCCGAGGGTCCACTGCAGTTGATTGGGCAGTTTCTTGTGCTCAATCAATAAAATAGAAGTAATACTAGAAAAATAGTTGGGAATCTGGTTGACTGGAATAATGTAATTGGCCTAAAATGGAAGTCCAAGGGGGGCAAAATCGCCGATGCACAAATATAGCTGACGCAGCAAAATTCGCAACGGTGTAATTTCGTCAGTTTTCAATCAAATTTCGCACTTTGTATTTTATTACCTTCAGAAAAGGATTCTCTACCATTTCATAAGAAAAAACAACAAATTTTTTTTGGGGGGGAAAATTCTTGTACCCTGTAGACAGGTTTCAGATTGGGGGTCTGGACCCTGAATGGGTTGAAGTGCACTGTAATTGCCATTTCCAGGACTCAAGACCAGCTAACCGGTTTCCCTGAATCCCTTCACAAAATATTACCCTGCTCACACTCCAACAGCCCGTCAGGTCCCAAAAACCATTTATCTCCATTCACTCTTAACACGCTCTTGCACACTTGATGGAAATCCAAGCCCCTTCCCCCACAAAACCTTCTTTACCCTCTCACTCCAACCTTTCGAGGACAACAACTACCCAACCAACCTTGCCCTACAGATTTATTTTGCTCTCCAAGTCATTTTACTTTGTTCCATTTTCTCTAAATGACCAAACCACCTCAATAACCCCTCTTCAGCCCTGTGACTAATACTTTTAGTAACCCCACACCTCCCCCTAATTTCCACACTACAAATTCTCTGCATAATATTTACACCACACATTGCCCTTAGACAATGTGTGGAAGTGTCCTTGGCCCTCTTCTCTTTCTCCTATACATAAATGACCTTCCAAATGCTTCGCAATTACTCAAACCCACACTATTTGCAGATGACACTACATACGTCTTCTCTCACCCGAGCCCAGTCACACTAGCCAATACTGTAAATACCGAATTACAGAAAATATCTACCTGGATGAGGACTAACAAACTTACACTAAACATTGACAAAACCTACTTCATTCAGTTTGGTAACAGAGCTACAGATGTCCCTCTTAACATAATGATAAACGGATCACCTATCACAAAGCTAACAGAGGGAAAATTCTTAGGAATCCACCTTGATAATAGACTCAAATTTCATACACATATACAACAAATTTCTAAGAAAATTTCCAAAGGGACTGTAGGCATACTATCGAAGATACGGTACTATGTTCCACAGTCAGCCCTCCTGGCCCTATATCACTCTCTTATTTACCCCTATTCACCTATGGAATTTGTGCATGGGGCTCAACAACAATTAACCATCTCAGACCACTAATTACCCAACAAAAGGCCCGCAGTTAGAATGATAACAAATTCTCACTACAGGCCCGCACCCCTCCACCAAAATTCAATACACTAAACCCACTAACCATACAAAACATCCATACTTTTTACTGCAAACCCATTACATACATAGAACACTTAACTCTGATATTAACCCTCCCCTCAAACATCTCCCTTTCCAACCTCAACAGAACACATGACCATAACACAAGGCACAGATCACTCTTTGATGTTCCTCGTGTCCCCTCTCACACTATGCAAAAACTCAATGCACATAAAAAGCCCTAAAATCTGGAATTCATTACCTGTAAATATAAAAGAAACACTACCTGTTTTTAAATTAAGTCTCTACTCCAAAGATCACTTACTCACCCAAAACCAAATAAATACTGAATAAAATGAAACCTTTAAATTGTATATCTTTAAAAGTTTCTCACAATTATATCCCCATAAATGTTAAACCCAAAACCGAATCTAACTTTATTTTTTTAAATACACTACCTAACAGAATCCTTCATATGACTGAATGCAACCATATGACCTGTCTTTGTAATACTCACTTGTGCTTTATAGTAATCTGTTTACATTAATGTTTTATCACTGATTTCATCATTGCTTAGTTAATCTTAAGTTAATTTTAAGCCAGCCCGTAATGCTATGCATAGTATAAGTGGCTTTGGCATGCTGCTCTTATCTGTATTTTTTTGTACCTCTGTATGTGTGCTCAAATTGAATAATAAATAAATAAATAAATAAATAAATAAATAAATATTCCTGTCGACGATGGACAATAGGTTCAAAAGTAAATATTGAAATTATATTATGGGAATACTGAATATTGAGCATTTAGTCTAGGGTGATTAACCCTTTCAGGGTCCGTCCCGTAGATCTACGGCTGGTCGGTGAGTGTCCAAACCGTAGATCTACGCCAAAATTCTAGGCGCCGTCAAATTTAGCGCGGGAAAAACGCTCATAGGCCTACATATGAGAGAATGGGTCTGCGCCGTGGGTGTGCGCCATAAACAAAAAATCTAGGCGCCCGCATAGCATTGTGGGAACGCCGGCTCAGTCACCCTTGTTCACCATGTCTCTCGCAAGTCACTCTCCCCCCCCCCAAAAAATTGGGACTCTCCTTTTCCCTGCCCGAATTTTTGACACTGAGGGAAAGGGGAATAAAGACGAATTCTACGGCTTTGATAAGTTATGACCAAAAATAATGACCAGGTATCATAATATGCAGAAAACCCCCGCATCCTCGCCTTTCCCCTGGTGTGGGCACTCGGACTCACGGTGGGGTGTTCCTAAACGAAAGAGAAAATAATATTTTTCCCGTGGCCGGCCTCTGTCAGTTTGACATGATTCTGACGGGGATTGTGATTTTATTGCGCTCAAATCATCGAGTAGTATGTGAGGAAACAATTCACCAGTGAAGCCGGTATGTTCGCCGCGCAGCGCTCGGGGTAGGTACCCTATGCTGTCCCAGGGGACGGAGTAACCCCCCGTAGTACACCCGAGTACCCCCGGGCCCTACACCCGTTTTAGGTAGTGATAGTGAGGATATGTGGCTACATTGGGCAGGGATGGCCACAACATCAGTGGATGGTGTTAGGGGGGCTGGTGGTGGTAGTGCCCGCCATGCGTGCTCGCTGTGCCACGCGGGAACCCACGCTGCTGACTCGTATTTCAAGGGAAAAGCGGAGCGTCACCCACCACCTGCCACAACCACCCGTACAACCAGCCTATTTCCAGTATCCCCCAGAAAAACCTATCTGGGAGGGGCAGAAAACCCAATTTTGTTCCCACCCCACCATTTTGATACTCGAAAATGAATTCTCCACCTGTCCCCTTGGAACCACGGCCAATGAACTAAATTCTTTGAATTATTTTTTGACCACTTTGATGGAAACTATTGTCAGGGAAAGAATAATATTTTCAGTACACCAGGGAAAATGATTTTATCACCACGTCAAGAAAAACCGGGTGGAAAGAGACGATGTTCGGGAAATGTTTTGTTTTTTTTGCAACAATAAGCTTTGCCTCAGTCTATAAGCATAATAAAAAGCAACTGGTCCACAGATCGGCTAATTTGCCCCACCCTTTTCAGTGAAATAATACCAGTGAACGGGTTTTATCTTAGTTACGAAATTTTTGCACTTCCTTACAAAACCACCTGACGAAGTACGGGTTATACAAAGTTAAAAGGTTTTCATGTATCTCAAAAAAAAGTTCGGATATACTTTTATCCATTCAAGAATCTTGTAATTGACGGTCTTTGATTTTTTTCAAAGGTAAAACTTCTTTCAAGCAGTTTTAAAAACCGAGAAAAGGGGAAACCGCTTTGGTATAAAATTGTTTGTACCTGTGATTGGACAGGGGCCCGGGTTTTGGGATATTTTTTTTATCAGGGGGGGGGTAGAAAAACTTTAAAGATACCAAAGTTTTTGGGGTATATCAGGTGACGTAGTGAAAACGAGGCACCTTACTTGGAAGGGCCATACATATATACCGATAACGGGTCCAACCCCAATACTCAGTGTTTCACGGTGAACAAACAGTGTTTGTGGCACAGTGCGTTCTAACAAACATATGCCCAGGCTCAACGCAGGTGTTCGTGGTGATGACGTGGGGTTTACTCCCAATGAACAGGGCATTACGGGGGGCATGAAAAACGAGATGTCACATTTTTGACAACCATTCCCCGTAATGAAATGCAAACATGGCAAAGTTGATCGAGTGCAATGAACGTATTCGAAAACCAGTGCCATGATTGTTATACACAAAAAATTCGTTTGGGTTTGACAATTTTTACATGCAGAGGGTTTTGTTGACTGTTTCGTAAGAGTTAAAAGTGGAAATGAAACTTTTCTTCCATCTCAGGGCATTTCAATGCTGAATGATATAAATGTACCAAATAAAGACTGGTAACAGACCCCCCGTATGGTGAATTTTTTTTGCTTTTGTCAGACAACTAAAAAATGAAGTACCAGGTAACAACACCTGCAAACAAACAGGGGTCCTCAATTCATCACAATTACCCAAGCGTTTGAGAAGAAAAGGGTGACATTCATAATACAGCTTCCTTCAACTAAAAAAGAAATTTGTCAAAAGACATTGTCGTGCAAAAAACAAAACACGGCAAAAAGACCAAAGACACTCGGTTTATGTGGGGGAAATGAAGGTCCCTCTGTGCATGGGCCTTGTTTAAAGGATTTTCCACAAGCCCACATTCAAAAACCATGCCCCGTGATTGTAAATATGTAAATATTAAAACATTAGTTTTATACAATATTTGTGCTTTTTTATTGAAATAAACAACAGGGGTAAACAATAATTGATAAAAATTTTTAGTGGGGTTTTATTTGTTAATACAATGATTTATATATATAAATTATATACAGTATTGGTCTCTCAGGCCCCAAATTTTTAGTGGGAATAGAAAAAAATTGGAAAGAAAAGAAAAACAACTAAAAACAACAAAATAATAAATACGCTATGTGGAATTCGCGATTTTCCCGCCCCCCAATCTTTTTTCTACAAACTTTTTGGCACTGTACTCGGTAAGAGATCAGATTCTATTTTTTTTTGTTTTATTTTTTTTTTTTTTTTTTTTTTTTTATTATCACCCCGGGGCCCGTTTCCCACCAAGGCAGGGGGCCCGGAAAAAAAAAAACTTTCACATCATTCCCCCATCACTGTTTGCCAAAGGGTGCTTTCACTACTTTTTTTTTAAACTAAACATTAACCCCCCCTCCTTCAATGCGGCACTGTATTCCCATCTCCGGGACCAAGTCCGGCCCTGCCGGTTCCCTGAACCCCTTCAAAATGTTACTTTGCCACACTCCAACAGCACGTAAGTAAAAAAAACCATTTGTCTCCATTCCCCTATCAAACACGCTCACCATCCCTCTGGAAGTCCAAGCCCCTCGCACAAAAAAACCCCCTTTTACCCCCCCCCCCAACCCTTCCCTAGGCCGACCCTACCCCGCCTTCCTTCCACTACAGAGAACACTTTTGGAAGCATTCTGTTTCGCTCCTTTCTCCTACATGTCCAAAACCCCCTCAAAAACCCCTTCCTCAGCCCTCGGGGACAACGTTTTGGAAACCCCGCCCCTCCTCCTAACTTCCAAACTACGAAATTTTCCCGCATTATATTTTCACCCCCACATTTCCCCAACATGACATCTCCACGCCTCCACCTTTCCTCCTGCAACATTCATCACCCACCTTCCACCCCTTTTAAAGCGTTTGGAAAAAATATACTCTCATCATTCCCCTCTTGCCTCCAAGGACAAAGTTCTTTGTCTCCACAGACCCTAAGTGCAACACCACTCTTTTTCCCTCATCAAATTTTATGATTTACCCCACTTTATAAACCCATCCCTGCACGTCCACTCCCCAAAAAAACTGAATACGTTCACCTCCTCCATACCCCCTCCCTCCAATCTGATATTCAACTTTCATCACCTAAACTTTTTGTTATCCTCTAACCTTTCTCTTTCCTGTATTCCCTTTAATTTTCTTCTTTTGCCACCCCCACCAAATTCATCCACCAATCTCTGCAACTTCTCTTCAAATCTCCCAAGACACGTGTCACAGCAAAAAGCACTGTGACAACTCCCACTTTGTGTGTGATTCTTTATCTTTTAAAACCCCCGCCTCTTGCCAAGACCCCGCATTTACTTCTCTTACAACCCCCCTCATAAATATATTAAAAACCACGGGGAATCACACATCCTTGCTAAGGCCTACTTTACGGGAAAAAAATTTTCCCTTTCCTACATACCAACTTGAGCCTCACAACCCCGAAAACTCTTCACTTTCTTTCAGTAACCACCTCCTACACCAACACTTGCAACTCTGCCACATTTTCCCCCCCCATCCCCCTGTCAACCCTTTTCCAAATCCATAAAAGCCACAAAGACCTCTTTACCTTTTCTAAAACTGTTTCCTTATATGTTTTACTGTAAACACCGGTCCACACCCCCCCTACCTTTCCTAAAGCCCCTTGTTTATCTGCTTCCTATTCTCCCTCTTACTCTTAATTCTTTTAATTATAACTCTACCCTACACTTTACCCGTACACTCAACAGATTATCCCCCTAAATTTTGCACTCTCTTTTTTCCCCTTTTCCTTTTTAAAAAGGAAAAAGCCCTGCTCTCTGCCAATCCCTAGGTACCCTTCCCTTTCCAAACATTTATTAAATAATTGGGACACCAAACCCTCCAAAAATTAAACCCCCCCTGCTTTTTAAAATTTCTATTTTATCCCATCAACCCGGTGCCTTTTCCCCCCTTTATTTTACCCACTCCTCACGAAACTTCCCCACATCACAACTGGCTCTTCCTCACTCCCCGATGTTATTCCCCTTGCCCCATACCGAAAACACAGCTTCCTATCTTCTCAAAATTTAAAAAATTTCCCCAAAATATTCCTTCCCCTTCCCAATACCTCTAAACCCCCATTTAAAAACTCTCCTCTCCTATTTTTAACTGACAAATCCATTTGTTCTAGGGTTTCTTAACTTTTAATCTCACTCCAAAACTTTTTCTTATTTTTTTAACAAAATTTGTTGATAACCTCACCCACTCCTCATTTGCTTCTTTTTACATTTCTTCACCCTCTCTTAACTTCTCTCTTTTTCCCCCCTTCTCTTCCCTCCTTTCATCACTTTCTTTGTAAAAATTCTCATTGCAACTTTTTTTCCCTTCTACCTCTTTACATCATCATTCCACCAATCGCTCCCTTCCCTCCTGCACCCCCCTTTCCTGTAACCACAAACTTCTGCTGAACATCTAACACTAATTTTTTTAAACCACCCCATACCCTTCGACCCCATTGCCAGCTCTATTACCCATTTTTCCTCCAATACTGTTTTTTACTTACCCCAACTGCCCCCCCTTTTAGTTTTTAAAAACCCCACCTCTTCTTCCCTGATCTTCTACCCTTGATCCCCTTCCCCTTTTTCTCTCAGTGTGCTACAACTAGAAAAGGGTTGATATATTGGGCCCCTCTATAAAAAGTACATCCTGAAGTCTACTCAACATCTTTTATTCTACCAATACAAATCCAACAACTACTGTCATTTCGCCCTACATCTATCGTGATACTTATTTATCCTCTTTTTCTTAAAAAAATGTATTTCCTATAATAAACCCCTTTTTTATACAAAATTCAATCAAAGGGTCCCATTATCATTTACACCTGGCACCCCAAACTTACCACCACACCCTCTCTAAAAGTTTCTCCTACTTTTGCATTAAGTCCCCTCCAATTACTCTTCACTTTTTTCAAAGGGGTCCATACATTCCTTAACATCTCCCCCAAAACTCTCTCTCTCTCTGCATTCCTTCTTCTCCAGGTGCTACACGCTTTTTATGACCCACTCTCGCATCCAACCTTTTCTTAATCCCCATAATCTTGAATTTACAATTATATTTTCTTTTCTCCTTCCCCAACTGATCATTTTAAAATTACTGCACCCCTTCCTTTGCTCTAACTCTTCAGATACTCCAGTTTAATCCCATTTTTTTCCCCCCCGAAACTTCCACCCCTTCAGCTTTGTTTGCTTAGGGCCGGACATCCAACTTTTTCATTCATAACATCACAATCATCTGTTTTTTGTCATCCGAACTACATCCACCACATTTAAAACCCAGTTTTTTAAAGTTTTTTTTCTTTTCTTTTTTTGAATTGAATACAGGGGAAGGGGGGTTTCTAGCCCCTTGCTCCCCCATTTTTTCGCCTCATACGACACCCTGGCTTACGGGGAAAAATTCTTTTCCATTCCCCCTGGACAATAGAAAAAATAAAAAGAAAAAACTATTTAAAAAAGGAAAAAACCCGATGATTATATAAATATATGCAGTCGTGTCTGTGAAGTGTGACCAATGTAAATGGAGTAGCAAGATATCCCTGTTTTCTTTGCGTTTTATGAGACAGAAAAAGAAACCCAATCCTACCATCATCAAAACAATTACAGGTTTTTTTTCAAAAAGTCATCTGGCAGGCGGTAGTACTTCCCTGGGGGTTCGTCTACTACCTACTATTTTTGTTTTTTTCCTTCACAAAAATTGCTCTTTAATTTTGAAAAAAAAAATAATTTTTTTTTTTTTTCAAAATTTTTTGGGCAAATGGTGCGTGACTTCAAAATTTTGGGCCTTGGGCCCTAAAGGGGGTTTAAAGGGCTTTGAGAAGAGTCTTTAAATTGATTTTCAGACCGGGTTACTTTAGTATTTTCTGTAAAGAATACCAAATTTTTGGGGGCCCTTTTTGTGCAGAGAGTTTTTACACAAGTGGATATGGACACGGGGGACATCAAAAAAGATCTGTGTCTTGTATTATGGTTTTGTTCCTATTAAGGGGGGCGAGAAGAAGTTTGGCAGAGGGGTTTTTTTTGTGTGTATTCTTTTATGTAGTATAGGCACATGAATAAATATGGATGTTCCAATGGTAGAGATTTAAAACTTTTGAAAAATTGGTGGTGTGTTTGTCGGGGAGGGGAATTTGTCATCATTCTGATTGCGCCTTTTCTGGGTTATTAGTGGCTTTGGCGATTTAATGCGTTATCCCCGGGGAAAAATTTTCCATATGTGAGATAATGGTAGACGAGTGAATGGTACAGTGCCAGGAGAGTTGGCTGTGGAACATAGTACCGTATCTATGATAGTATGCCTACAGTCTTAGAGATTTTCTTGGTGATTTGTTGTGTGTGTGTCTGGAACTTGAAGCTACTGTCACGGTGGATTCCTAGGAATTTTCCCTATGTGAGTCTTGTGACGTGTGATCCATTTAGCGTTATGTTAAGTGGAACATTTGCAGCTTTGTTTCCAAACTGAATGAAATAGGTTTTATCAGTATTCTGGGTAAGTTTATTAGTCATCATCCAGGCAGATATTTTCTGCAATTCGGCATTGACAGTGTTGGCAAGTATGACTGGGTTTGGGTGGGATAAGACATATGTAGTCTAATCTGCAAATAATATGGGTTTGAGTAGCCGTGATGCATTCGGTTGGTCACTGATGTAGACGAGAAAGAAGAGTGGTCCAAGGACACTTCCCTGTGAGGCTCCTACTGTGATTGGTTGAGTGGAAGAGTTTGCACCATTTGTGTACACATACTGGCTTCTGTTACTAAGTTATGACTAAGTAGTTGAGGGAGTGGCCTCTTTTACCATAGCGTGTTAACTTAGTGTACAGCAGGTCATGGTCGACTGTATCAAAAGCTTTATGTAAATCAATGAAAATTCCCAGTGGGACTTCTTTCTTTCCAAGAGTGGTATAAAGTGGACCCTCGTTTTTCCTAAGGCTCGAAAGTCATAATTTTCGGAAATCATAACTTTTTTCATCAAAACATTGACCAGCGAACTGTCGTTCTTCTGGGATGCGTATGCACAGCCCCGAGCCACTTCACACTCCATTCCCAGCCAGTGTGCCATTGTTTATCAGTGAGTGAGGATGATCGCACGAGTTCATATGATACATTTCATAATACAGTGGATCCCCGACTTACGATGACCTCAACCTACGATAAAACCGACTTACGATGCTTGTCAGCGTAAAATTTGACCCCTACCTACGTTGAAAAACTTGACTTACATCATTCATCCCGTACCCACCCAGCATCTGGGTGGCCTAAGCGCCTCAGCTGGCCTACCTTCAGTTAGTGTGCCAACGTTTACAAGCCAGTGCGGTCGCTTCCACGCATACATTTGGAATATTTTGTATTACATGTATTCCAGTATTTTTAGTGCTTGTAACTGCTAAGTAAGCCACCATGGACCCAAAGAAAGCTTCTAGAGCCAACCCTGTGGTAAAAAGGATTAAAATTACTATTGAAATAAAGAGGAGATAATAAGTTTGAAAGTGGAGTGTGTGCCTCTGAGCTGGCCAGGTTGTACAACAAACCCCACTCAACCATTGTTACTATCCTGGCCAACAAAAAGGTAATCCAAGAAGCTGGTGTTGCGAAAGGTGCAAGTATCTTTACGAAATACAGATCGCAAGTACAGTGGACCCCCGCTTAACGATCACCTCCAAATTCGACCAATTATGTAAGTGCGTTTGTACATGTATGTTTGGGGGTCTGAAATGGACTAACGTACTTCACAATATTCCTTATGGGAAAAAATTCGGTCAGTACTGGCACCTGAACATACTTCTGAAATGAAAAAATATCGTTAACCGGGGGTCCACTGTACTCAAAAATGTTGAAAGACTGTTATTGGTGTCGATAAACGAAAGTACGAAATTTGATGGAAAACTGACGAAATTATACTCTCGCGAATTTTGATGTGTCAGCGATATTTACGAATCGGCGATTTTGCCGACTGACTCCCATTTTAGGCCAATTACATTATTCCAGTCAACCAAATTCTTAGCTATTTCACTAGTATTACTTCTATTCTATCGAATGAGCACAAGAAATCGCCAAGTCAACTGTTTCAGCTACAAAATAAAGTGACCAGAAATTGGTAAGTTGGCCAATTTAACACAAAGTTCAAAATATTCCAATTTCAAAATAGGGTCCAGAATAAACAATGTAGGTATTCTTGGCACTAAACTAACATTTCCTCTGTTCATTAGTTACGTTTTGAGGCTTTACAAATAAATTACATTTTGATTTTTTATTCACACCAAAAAATAGAAGATTTACTGTTATGCAATATTGTAATAATTGTATAAATATCACCACCACATTTGTGAATGTATATCAGACCCACCAGCTGGCGTGTATTAGACGTGTGAGGTCGTTTGTTTAATCTTGAACACAAGCAAAAATTTAACATTTTCGCTACTTTGAGCTCAGTTATAAGCCATTTCCAGTGCTAAAACCAATCAAAATCATCTCTATTTCTGTAATATGTCTTCCATTCTATCAAATGAGACCAAGAAATCGCAAATACAACTATAAAAGACATACGAAAGAACACTGCAAAGTCGCTGTTTTAATCGAAAATCACGGTCTCAGTTTTTTTCTCTCATTATACACAGTGTGCTGCAGGATTTGTTTTATGTGGTGCACACATACCACATAGATGTATTCTCTCATATCTAGGCCCAAATTTACCACTCACAGTTCATCAGAGTGAGCTGAGCTCATGGCGTAGATCTACGGTTTGGACAATGAACGTAAAGCCGTAGATCTATGGGACAGACCCTGAAAGGGTTAAGGCCTGCAAAGGTTGGTTTGAGAGATTTAAGAATCATAGTAGCATACATAGTTTGATGAGGCATGGTGAGGATGCCAGTTCAGACCAAAGAGCAGCTGAAAAATATGTGCAGGAATTCCAAGGGCACATAGAGGCTGAAGGATTGAAACCCAAACAAATGTTTAATTGTGACAAAACAGGCCTGTTTTGGAAGAAAATGCCAAACAGGACCTACATTACACAGAAGGAAAAAGCACTGCCAGGACACAAGCCTATGAAAGACAGGCTAACCTTAATGTTGTGTAGTAATGCTAGTGGTGATTGCAGAGTGAAGCCTCTACTCGTGTACCCCTCTGCTTGGTTTTACCATGTGTTTAGCCCCACTGTGAAAAATTACCTCATGGAAAATAAATTGGAGGTTAAGTGCCTCCTGGTATTAAACAATGCTCCTGGTCATCCTTCAGACTTGGCAGAGCGAATTTCGGGGGACTTGAGTTTTATCAAAGTGAAATTCTTGCTTCCTAATACTACTCCTCTCCTCCAGCCCATGGACCAGGTCATTTAAAATTTAAAAAAAAAAAAAACTGTAACCAAAGCAATGTTTCAAAAGTGCTTTGAAGTGACCTCAGACACTCAACTGACCCTAAGAGAGTTTTGGAAAGATTACTTTAGTATCCTCAATTGTGTAAACTTTATAGGTAAGGCTTAGGAGGGAGTGACTAAGAGGACCTTGAACTCTGCTTGGAGGAAATTGTAGCCAGAATGTGTAGAATAGAGGGATTTTGAGGGTTTGGGGCTAACCCTCAGGAGCCTATGCCAGTTGTGGAATCTATTGTGGCATTGGGAAAATCCATGGGGTTGGAGATTAGTGGGGAGGATGTGGAAGAGTTGGTGGAGGACAACAATGAAGAACTAACCACTGATGAGCTGCAAGAGCATCTGCAACAGCAAGAGGCCATAACTGAGGAAATTGCTTCAGAGGAGGGAAGAGAGAAATTGAGGAAGTTGCCTACTTCAAAGATGAAGGAAATGTGTGCAAAGTGGGTTGAACTGCAAACCTTTATGATAGAAAATCACCCTGACACAGCTATTGCAAGCCGTGCTGGTGACTTTTACAATGACAATGTTGTGAACCACTTTAGGAAAATCTTAAAGGAACATGAGGTACAGAGAACTATGGACAGATTTTTGGTGTGACAGAGGTCCAGTGACTCTCAAGTTGTTCCCAGTGGCATTAAAAGAAGAAGGGAAATAACCCCGGAAAAGGACTTGCTACTTGAAGTCCTTATGGAAGGGGATTCCCATTCCAAAAAATATGTACACCTCCATAATCTCCCCTCCTCCCATCCCATCATTCATCACCACATCTGCAATAAAGGTAAGTGTCATTTATTCTTCATTACACAATATATATTGTGCATGTATCCTTCTTTTTGTGTGTAGGAAAATGTATATTTCATTTGGTAAAAATATTTTTTCGTCACTTTGGGGTGTCTGGAACGAATTAATTTGAATTCCATTATTTCTTATAGGGATAATTAATTCGACTTACGATAATTTCGTCTTACGATGTGTTCTCCGGAACGGATTAATATCGTAAATCGGGAGTCCACTGTACTCCATTCGCTTTAGTGCTTGCAACTGCTAAATAAGTCACCATGGCTCCAAAGAAATCTTCTAGTGCCAGCCCTTTGGTAAAGAATGTGAGAAACACACACAATTTAAGAAAAAGTTTGTAGAAAAGTACGAGAGTGGTGGAGGTAGAGTGGTAGCAGTTGTCATAGTGGTAGAGGGTGGTTGCAGTTGTGATAGTGGTAGAGGGTGGTGGTAGTAGCTGTGATAGTGGTAGAGGGTGGAGGTAGTAGTTGTGATAGTGGTAGAGGGTGGTTGTGATAGTGGTAGAGGGTGGTAGTGGTTGTGATGGTGGTAGTTGTTGTGATGGTGGTAGTGTTTGTGATGGTGGTAGAGGGTGCCACCTTCATTGATTCTACTAATTCTTCCAATGTTGTTGGAGTTATATAGAGCTACAGAAAACACTGGCACCTTAGCTGCTGCTTCACCACCATTATGGACAGCTTATGCTCTCAGTGGCCCTTATACACCCAACAACAATAACAGAACGCCTCTTGTGACATACAGGTCTCCCTCAACATTTGCGTTTTCAACTTTCGCGGGCTTCACACATTCGCGAATTCCCAACCGCCAAATTCCCAGCCTCCAAATCATATTTAAGTTTACCACCACGAGTCCTTACTACCCTCCCTCCAACCCCTGCAACTGGCAGCCAGCCCTCCCACCACTGTGTGGTGAGTGTTTTGTTTATTATTTGCTATTAAACTACAGTATAAATAATGTAAACCCATCCATGACTGCATATTAGAATGGCTATTCAGACAGGTACTGGAAGGTGACATCATGTGTTTACTCTTGAACACAGCAAAGAATCAAACATTTCTGCTACTGCTAATAATAATAATAATAATAATAATAATAATAATAATATAATAATAATAATAATAATAATAATAATATAATAATAAAAATAATAATAAAATAAAATAATAATAATAATAATAATAATAATAATAATATAATAATATAATAATAAATAATAAAAATAATAATAATAATAATATAATAATAATAATAATAATAATAATAATAATAATAATAAATACGATAGAACTGAAGAAGGAAATTGTACAAAAATACGAGGGTTGGAGCAGTGGTGAAGGAAGTGGTTGACACATCGTCAGTTTGGCTTTGTTAATACTGGAGTGAGTATTAGTCTCCGTGCTCTTCCAAACATTTCACAATTATAAATTGTATTTGGTGCTTGTAGATTGAGTGTGACTGGAGTGGTTGAGGCAGTGGTAGAGGCAGTGGTAGAGGCAGTGGTAGAGTCAGTGGTAGAGGCAGTGGTAGAGGCAGTGGTAGAGGCAGTGGTAGAGGCAGTGGCAGAGGCAGTGGTTGAGGCAGTGGTAGTAGAGGCAGTGGTAGAGGCAGTGATAGAGGCAGTGATAGAGGCAGTGGTAGAGGCAGTGGTAGAGGCAGTGGCAGAGGCAGTGGTTGAGGCAGTGGTTGAGGCAGTGGTAGAGGCAGTTATAGAGGCAGTGCCTCTACCACTGCCTCTATAACTGCCTCTATCACTGCCTCTACCACTCCAGTCACACTCAATCTACAAGCACCAAATACAATAAATTATTGTGAAATGTTTGGAAGAGCACGGAGACTAATACTCACTCCAGTATAAACAAAGCCAAACTGACGATGTGTCAACCACTTCCTTCACCACTGCTTCAACCCTCGTATTTTTGTACAATTTCCTTCTTCAATTCTATCGTATTTATTATTATTATTATTATTATTATTATTATTATTCTTATTATATTATTATTAAAAAAGAGAAGAAGAAAAACTTTATGAAACTGGGATGCTTGAATGTGAGTGGATGTAGTGTGGATGACAAGAAACAGATGATTGCTGATGTTATGAATGAAAAGAAGTTGGATGTCCTGGCCCTAAGCGAAACAAAGCTGAAGGGGGTAAGGGAGTTTCAGTGGGGGGAAATAAATGGGATTAAATCTGGAGTATCTGAGAGAGTTAGAGCAAAGGAAGGGGTAGCAGTAATGTTGAATGATCAGTTATGGAAGGAGAAAAGAGAATATGAATGTGTAAATTCAAGAATTATGTGGATTAAAGTAAAGGTTGGATGCGAGAAGTGGGTCATAATAAGCGTGTATACACCTGGAGAAGAGAGGAATGCAGAGGAGAGAGAGAGATTTTGGGAGATGTTAAGTGAATGTATAGGAGCCTTTGAACCAAGTGAGAGAGTAATTGTGGTAGGGAACCTGAATGCTAAAGTAGGAGAAACTTTTAGAGAGGGTGTGGTAGGTAAGTTTGGGATGCCAGGTGTAAATGATAATGGGAGCCCTTTGATTGAACTTTGTATAGAAAGGGTTTAGTTATAGGTAATACATATTTTAAGAAAAAGAGGATAAATAAGTATACAAGATATGATGTAGAGCGAAATGACAGTAGTTTGTTGGATTATGTATTGGTAGATAAAAGACTGTTGAGTAGACTTCAGGATGTACATGTTTATAGAGGGGCCACAGATATATCAGATCACTTTCTAGTTGTAGCTACACTGAGAGTAAAAGGTAGATGGGATATAAGGAGAATAGAAGCATCAGGGAAGAGAGAGGTGAAGGTTTATAAACTAAAAGAGGAGGCAGTTAGGGTAAGATATAAACAGCTATTGGAGGATAGATGGGCTAATGAGAGCATAGGCAATGGGGTCGAAGAGGTATGGGGTAGGTTTAAAAATGTAGTGTTAGTGTTCAGCAGAAGTTTGTGGTTACAGGAAAGTGGGTGCAGGAGGGAAGAGGAGCGATTGGTGGAATGATGATGTAAAGAGAGTAGTAAGGGAGAAAAAGTTAGCATATGAGAAGTTTTTACAAAGTAGAAGTGATGCAAGGAGGGAAGAGTATATGGAGAAAAAGAGAGAGGTTAAGAGAGTGGTGAAGCAATGTAAAAAGAGAGCAAATGAGAGAGTGGGTGAGATGTTATCAACAAATTTTGTTGAAAATAAGAAAAAGTTTTGGAGTGAGATTAACAAGTTAAGAAAGCTTAGAGAACAAATGGATTTGTCAGTTAAAAATAGGAGAGGAGAGTTATTAAATGGAGAGTTAGAGGTTTTGGGAAGATGGAGGGAATATTTTGAGGAATTGTTAAATGTTGATGAAGATTGGGAAGCTGTGATTTCGTGTATAGGGCAAGGAGGAATAACATCTTGTAGGAGTGAAGAAGAGCCAGTTGTGAGTGTGGGGGAAGTTCGTGAGGCAGTAGGTAAAATGAAAGGGGATAAGGCAGCCGGGATTGATGGGATAAAGATAGAAATGTTAAAAGCAGGTGGGGATATAGTTTTGGAGTGGTTGGTGCAATTATTTAATAAATGTATGGAAGAGGGTAAGGTACCTAGGGATTGGCAGAGAGCATGCATAGTTCCTTTGTATAAAGGCAAAGGGGTTAAAAGAGAGTGCAAAAATTATAGGGGGATAAGTCTGCTGAGTATACCTGGTAAAGTGTAGGGTAGAGTTATTATTGAAAGAATTAAGAGTAAGACGGAGAATAGGATAGCAGATGAACAAGGAGGCTTTAGGAAAGGTAGGGGGTGTGTGGACCAGGTGTTTACAGTGAAACATATAAGTGAACAGTATTTAGATAAGGCTAAAGAGGTCTTTGTGGCATTTATGGATTTGGAAAAGGCGTATGACAGGGTGGATAGGGGGGCAATGTGGCAGATGTTGCAGGTGTATGGTGTAGGAGGTAGGTTACTGAAAGCAGTGAAGAGTTTTTACGAGGATAGTGAGGCTCAAGTTAGAGTATGTAGGAAAGAGGGAAATTATTTCCCAGTAAAAGTAGGCCTTAGACAAGGATGTGTGATGTCACAGTGGTTGTTTAATATATTTATAGATGGGGTTGTAAGAGAAGTAAATGCGAGGGTCTTGGCAAGAGGCGTGGAGTTAAAAGATAAAGAATCACACACAAAGTGGGAGTTGTCACAGCTGCTCTTTGCCGATGACACTGTGCTCTTGGGAGATCTGAAGAGAAGTTGCAGAGATTGGTGGATGAATTTGGTAGGGTGTGCAAAAGAAGAAAATTAAAGGTGAATACAGGAAAGAGTAAGGTTATGAGGATAACAAAAAGATTAGGTGATGAAAGATTGGATATCAGATTGGAGGGAGAGAGTATGGAGGAGGTGAATGTATTCAGATATTTGGGAGTGGACGTGTCAGCGGATGGGTCTATGAAAGATGAGGTGAATCATAGAATTGATGAGGGGAAAAGGGTGAGTGGTGCACTTAGGAGTCTGTGGAGACAAAGAACTTTGTCCTTGGAGGCAAAGAGGGGAATGTCTGAGAGTATAGTTTTACCAACGCTCTTGTATGGGTGTGAAGCATGGGTGATGAATGTTGCAGCGAGGAGAAGGCTGGAGGCAGTGGAGATGTCATGTCTGAGAGCAATGTGTGGTGTGAATATAATGCAGAGAATTCGTAGTTTGGAAGTTAGGAGGAGGTGTGGGATTACCAAAACTGTTGTCCAGAGGGCTGAGGAAGGGTTGTTGAGGTGGTTCGGACATGTAGAGAGAATGGAGCGAAAGAGAATGTCTTCAAGAGTGTATCAGTCTGTAGTGGAAGGAAGGCGGGGTAGGGGTCGGCCTAGGAAAGGTTGGAGGGAGGGGGTAAAGGAGGTTTTGTGTGCGAGGGGCTTGGACTTCCAGCAGGCATGCGTGAGCGTGATTGATAGGAGTGAATGGAGACAAATGGTTTTAAATACTTGATGTGCTGTTGGAATGTGAGCAAAGTAACATTTATGAAGGGGTTCAGGGAAACCGGCAGGCCGGACTTGAGTCCTGGAGATGGGAAGTACAGTGCCTGCACTCTAAAGGAGGGGTGTTAATATTGCAGTTTAAAAACTGTAGTGTAAAGCACCCTTCTGGCAAGACAGTGATGGAGTGAATGATGGTGAAAGTTTTTCTTTTTCGGGCCACCCTGCCTTGGTGGGAATCGGCCAGTGTGATAATAAATAATAAATAAATTATTATTATTATTATTATAATATTATTATTATTATATTATTATCATTATATTATATTATTATTATTATTATTATATTATTATTATTAGCAGTAGCAGAAATGTTTGATTCTTTGCTGTGTTCAAGAGTAAACACATGATGTCACCGTCAAGTACCTTTCCGAATAGCCATTCTAATATGCAGTCATGGATCAGTTTACATTATTTATACTGTAGTTTAATAGCAAATAATGAACAAACAAAACACTCACCACACAGTGGTGGGAGGGCTGGCTGCCAGTTGTGAGGGGTCGGAGGGAGGGTAGTAGGGACTGGCAGTGGTTGAGGCAGTGGTATTTAATAACATACATGTTATTAAGGCATAACGTATGTATTTAGTACAATTTACGACGTTTTCATGTATTTTATGATTGTTCATGGTTCAACAAGTTAAGGAAGCAGTATTGTATTATATTTCCCTACAATATATTGGGGCACCAAACATTCACGGTTTTTCAACATTCACGAGGCTCTTGATCCCCTAACTCTCGCGAATGTTGAGGGAGACCTGTACATAATGACTTACTTCATTCATTCTAGAGTATATTCCATGTTTCTACGTTATTAATATTATTTATTATGTCATATTAGTTGAATTGTGAAAGACAAATAAACCGTACAGTTGATATTAGTGTCATTCTCCAACAATAAACTCGCCTACCCTCCCTCTGCCCCGTCTGCCATACACCAACATGTTAAATGTTCATTTATAAATTTTAGTAGTGCATTATGAGTTGTCTGACAACAGACAAAATTCACCATACGGTGGTCTGCTGCCAGTCTTCATTTGGTACATATTATATGCATTGAGCATTGAAATGTCCATGAGATGGAAGAAAAGTTTCATGTACCACTTGTAACTCTTACAAACACAATCAACAAAACCAATCTGCATGTCACATTTGTCAACCAAGCGCATGTTTTGTGTATAATCAATCACTGTCACTGGTTTTTGAATACGTTCATTTGTCACTCGATGAACTTTGCCACTGTCTTGCATTTCGTTACAGTGAATGGTTGTCAACAATGTGACATCTCGTTTGTCATGCCACCGTAACGTCATGATGTCACTGGCAGTAAACAACTGCATGTCATCACCACGAGCACCTGCGTTGAGCCTGAGCATATGTTTATGATTAGAATGCACTGTGCCACACACGTCTGTCTTGTTCACTCACAAGAAATCACTGAGTAAAGGGCTTGTGTACCAGTTATCGGTATATAATGTATGCCCCTTACCAAGATAATGTGCCATCATGCTTCTCACTACGTCACCTGAGATACCCAATAACATCTTGGTATCTTTCAATGTTTTACTTCCTGTGTATACAACAATATCCAATACCAGGCCACTGTCACAGTCACAGAGTACAAACAGTTTTATACCAAAGCGTTTCCTCTTGCTCGGTATATACTGCTTGAATGACAGCCTACCTTTGAACAAAGTCAAAGACTCATCAATTACAAGATTATTGAATGGATAAAAGTACATGCTGAACTTTTGTTTCAGATACAGTAGGGCCCCACTTATACGGCAAGTTAAGTTCCAGGCTACCGCCGTAAAGAAGAAATCGCCATAAAGTGGAACACCCTTTTTTTCCACTTATAAATGCATACAAATACTAGATAACAAGTTTACACTAACATATATTAAGTTAGCAATAGAACTAGGCATCAAAAAACAATAAAAAAGTACAATACACACATATTGCACTCATTACTTATCTTAAAATATTTAGTCTTAATCTAGGGTGAGACAAGTAGTATTTATTGTAAGAAATCAAGTGTGGTATGTATGGTAGTCAGCCGGGCTACCATACCAGGCCACCCCACCTACACATAATATTCTATTACATTTAAGCATCCCAGAGCAATAAAATGCATATACAGTTTACTCATTACTTACCTTAAAATATATGTAGTCTTAATCTAGGGTGAGATGAGTAGTGTTTATTGTAAAAAATCAAGTGTGGTATGTATGGTAGTCAGCCGGGCTACCATACCAGGCCAACCCACCCACACATATATTCTATGATATTTAAGCATCCCAGAGCAATAAAATGTATATACAGTTCACTCATTACATACCTTAAAATATTTGTTGTCTTAATGTAGGGTCAGAAGTGAGTAAATGAGATAAAACGAATAAATGAGAGAGAGAAAGAATGAGTGCATGAGAGAGGACAGGTGCAGAGTTATGTAAACAAACCAGGGAAGGTAAGTTTTGTAAACAAACAAAGTATACACGTCTGGTTTGTGTACAAGTTACATTGTGTACAGGTTATCTCTACATTGATACGGTAGAATAAATAAAGAACACCACTCCCATTCTCATGTAAGATCATTTTGAGAAGAAATGATGCTATGAGTGAAGGCAATGGAAATAAGTCACTCTGTCTGACTTTTTGGGTTATCCTAGGTTCTCTACACATATGCTGTTATGTATGATAATCTATGTAACTGTATTTGTGTATGCCTAAATAAACTTACATACATTCGAAAGGAATAATTTTCTACAGTTACCCCCAGTAACACATTTTCTCTTGTGTTAGATTAGAGAAAATGTTATTCTTGGCATCACTTGTACAAGTTATCTGGCTACCACATCTCATATTTATGTTTATTTATTCTATTGTGGGGTGTATTTATCATCTTTTTATGTTATGTATCATGTTTATTATATAATTTTGAAAAAAATATCATGGATGGATTAATGAAAATGTGTATATTAACGTAATATACGAAATTTAATGAGACTCGGTGATTATTATTATTATTTCTAATATGGCGTCACTTGTGCAAGTCGCCTGCTACCACATCTCATATTTATGTTTATTTATTCTACTGCGGGGTGTATTGATCATATTTATATGTTATGCATCGTGTTTATTATATAATTTTGAAAACATATCATAGATGGATTAATGAAAATGTGTATATTAACGTAATATACAACATTTAAATGAGACTCGGTGATTATTATCATAACTAATATGACGTCTGGAGACAAAGAACACTCTTACTGATTTTAATGTGTACCTGCATGCCAGCAGAGTATGTAAGTTTATTTAAGTACAGGTACATGTATACATAAGTATAATTATCAGACTATATATAAAATATGAAATATCTTTTAAAAACACTTAAAATTTTGGAGTTTCCAGACATAATGGAGAGACTTAGTGCTTACGGATCTCACAGAGAATGTAAACAAACTGGGTGGGGCACAGTGACCTTATTAGAAAGTCAGGTGGAGGGAGCCGTATAGCGAGTTTTGGTCATAATTTGAAATGACCGTATTAGCGGAACGCTGTAAAGCAGAACCGTAAAGTGGGGCCCTACTGTACATAAAAACATTTCTAATCTTGTATAATCTGTCACTTCTGTCAGGCCTTGTTTTGTCAGAGAAGTACAACATACGTAACATTAAGATAAACCTGTTCACTGGGATGATTTCACTGAAGACCGGGGTAGAAATTAGCCGATCTGTGGACCAGTATGCTTTTATATTATGCTTATAGACATGAGGCATAAGCATTATTGTTGCAAAAAGCAAATACATTTCTGAAACAGTCGTCTCTTTCCACCGGTGTAGTCTTGACTGTGGTGATACGATCATATTTGCCATGGTGTACTCAAAATACTTGTTACTTTCCCTGACAATAGTTTCCATCAAGGGCTGGTCAAAGAATATTTCGAAGAAATCCAGCTCATTGGCCGTGGTTCCAAGGGGACAAGTAGGTAGAATTCCACTTTGAGAGTCATCAAAGTGATGGAGCTTAGGAACAAAATTGGGATTTTGCTGCCAATCCCAGATACGGTTTGCTGGTGGATATTGGACATCATAGGCTGGTTGTGCGGGTAGTTGTGGCTGTGGTGGGCTGGTGGCTGACGCTCCGCTTTGTCCTTGAACTGCGGAGCCAGCAGCGTGGGTCCCAGTCTGAGCTGGTGAGTCACGCATGGCCGTGGCACTACCATCACCACTGCCACCATCTACTGATGCCTGTGGTCTATCCATGCCAAGTGTAGCCACATCATCCTCACTATCACTGTCTATACCTGGTGTAGGGCCACAGGATGTACTCCGGGATGTACTCCATCCCCTGGGCACAGCATAGGGTACACTACCCAAGCGCATGCGATGGCGTACATACCGACACTTCACTGGTGAATATGTTTCCTCACTATCACTACTCGAATGATCGTCAAGAGCAATAAAATCACAACCCACGTCACTATCATCATCATTACTGAAGTCAGAGGCTTGGCCACGCGAAAATAATAGTTTTCTCTTGCGATGAGGTACAACTGACTGTGACTGAGGAGTGTCCACTCCAGAGGTAGAAGGTTGAGGATCGTCAGGGTTTTCTGCGCTATTATCGGTATCCTGGTCATTTCTTTCGGTCACTAACTGATCAAAGCCAAAGAATTCGTCTTCATTTCCACTTCCATCAGTGTCAGAACTATCAGATAGGAAGAGGAGAGTCCCAATTTTCCTTGGAGTGAGAGCTGCCTTGAGACGAGGCATGGTGAACAAGGGTAACTGAGCCGACGTTCCCACAATGCTATGCGAGCGCCTAGATTTTTTGTTTATGGCGCATACCCACCACGCAGACCCATTCTCTCACATGTAGGCCTATGAGCGTTTTCGCGCTAAATTTGACGGCGCTAGAATTTTGGTGTAGATCTACTGTTTGGACACTCAACGTGAAGCCGCAGATCTACGGGACGGACCCTGAAAGGGTTAAAGCTAAAATTAAGGAGCTAGTGAACATAATAATAAATGAAAAAAGTAGAATACAGTAGCACCTGAGTTAGCACCTTAATTATTTTAACAAATGTGACTATATGAACAAGAGGGAAAAATATTTTAGCACCTGAAATAGCCCCTTAACTGTTATTAAAACTAAGAGTATAGCAATTACTGAATAAAGGGCAGTACAAAGTATTGGTCAGTAGAGAACTATTTCAGGAGAAAATATATAAAGGGATTAAATTAAGTGGTGGTAAACAATATTGAAAGAATAGATAGTAACTACGATACAAAATTAATCTGGGAGTAAGATTTGGCTTTTAGCATAAAATTTGAGCAATTAATAACACAAAAAGAAAATATTATACGAGGTAGTTGGTACTAGCTAGTAAAAGATGGTATGTACAAGGAATTGCATAATAGTGTAATAGGAACATACACTAATTTGATATTTGTAAATTGGGAGTAAAGGGAAAATTGGGTAAGATTGTGAAAAAAAGATAACAAGGGAATTACAACAGTGCTTTAAATGGGAATAATTGGTAATATAGATATTAATAAAGAGTACGTTTCTGTCTTCTTCTTTCAACAAACCGGCTGTATCCCACCAAGGCAGGGTGGCTCAAAAAGAAAAAAAAAAAGTTTCTCTTTTTAAATTTAGTAATTTATACGGGAGAAGGGGTTACTACCCCCTTGCTCCCGGCATTTTAGTCGCCTCTTACAACACGCATGGTTTACGGAGGAAGAATTCTGTTCCACTTCCCCATAGAGATAAGAGGAAATAAACAAGAACAAGAACTAGAAAGAAAATAGAAGAAAACCCAGAGGGTGTGTATATAAATGTAAGTTTCTTATTAACAAATAATAAACTGTAAATGGGAAATCTGGGAAGATTACAACAATTTGAGTCACACAAGGAACTGTGTGAGAAACATAAGACAGTGAGGTAGTAAATACTATCTTGGAAGTTCAATAATGGCATAACAACATACACTAACGTAGTATAAAGATTTGGCCACTAATGTTAGTCAGACTCTGTAAGGTTTGCATATCGAAGGAAGTTCGCTAGTTCATTTTCATTGTAATATAGTACACACAGCCTACATTTGTTTTCCTTGCTAGAATTTGTCCATCATGTACAAAGCACTGGTGAATTTTATCATTATTCTCACGTTTCAGTTTTCTTACTCTGTACAGGAGGTTCTGACGTTTTCTTGTGAGACACTCATTTATGTATATATTTTTTCTGCTTTAATAGATGAATTTATTAGATCTTTTTTTCTGTCTTGTGTGTGGAATCTAAGCATAACACTTTGCTCTCTAGACTCAAGAAATCGTAATGACACGATTGCAAATAAACCATACCCCCGGCCGGGATTGAACCCGCGGTCATAGAGTCTCAAAACTCTTATTGTGGCTAGCTGGTCTAGTGGCTAACGCGACGGGCTGGAGTTTTGAGACTCTATGACCGCGGGTTCAATCCCGGCCGGGGGTATGGTTTACTTTGCTCTCTACCTTGGTTCCCTAGTAACCGTGATTCTTTTATTTCCAACACTGGCACATTAACCTTTAGGGTCATGTATGATCTGAAGAGTTGCATCTTTGCAGTTGGCATGGTTTAATTCACTAGGAAAGAGTGGGCTGTTAACCCTTAAACTGTCCACACGTAGATATATACGTTCACGTGCAGCAGGCTCCGACCGTAGATCAACGTTTTATTTTTCATTCCTTCAAATTTGGTGCAATAGGCCTGAATTGCCTAGACATGAAAGAATGGGTCTGTGCACTCAGTATGCACACTATGAAAAAAATCTGGGAGCACTTAGTACCTTGTGGGAGCACCAGTTCAACTGAGTGCCAGCTAGAGCAAATATCATGCCAAACACAAAGGATTCACTGATGTCATGTCATATTAACATTCACATTTTAAAAGGAAAGTAAAATTAGCTTAGATAAATGCATGAATGGGTGTGGGTGGGTGTGAGTTGGACCTGACTAGTTTGTGTTACTAGGTCAGATGTCGAGCTCCTTCTTTCATTGGATGTGACCTGACTAGGTGGGTCATTAGTCTAAGCCGGGGGTGACATGGACCTGCTTTGCATGGGCCAGTAGGCCTGCTGCAGTGTTCCTTCTTTCTTATGTTCTTATGTATTTGGCTGGCTAGCTGGCTGGCTCTGGCTGTCTCTGTTTGTACCTGTCTATATCTCTGTCTGTCTATATCAACGTCTATTAGTATCTGTCTCTCACATGTACTCATAAATAATTATTATACATAATGCAAATTACGTAGGATAACCCAAAAATTCCAGGCCAAGTGCTATACAGTGTTTGTAGATATTAGACATAAATAAACATGATGCAAATAATAGTACTGTCACTTTCTCAGCAATCAGAGAGCGGCACATACACCACAAACCAACAGGTTTACTAGCCGCTCCCTGAGACAGAGACAAGCAGATGGAAAGACAGACACACACAGGCAGATAGAAAGACATAAGCAGAACTAGACAGACAGATAAGCAGAGCTAGGCAGACAGATAGATGTACAGATAGACAGACAGACAGACATACTGAGACATGTTTGTGTGCAAGAGTAAAAACACATAAAGGCAAGGTTCCCCCTCCAGCAGTGCACATTCATCAAATGTCACTGTTATCTGATGCTGTCATAACACAATTATTCAAGGAGCTCATATTACACTCCAGGCACACACAAGACAGATAAGTTGAACTGGACAGAAAGATAAGCAGAACTAGGCAGAGACACAGATACAGACAGATAGATGTACAGATAGACAGGCAGATAGATGTACAGATAGACAGGAAGATAGATGTACAGATAGACAGACAGATAGATGTACAGATAGACAGACTGACAGACATACAGAGACATGTTTGTGTGCAAGAGTAAAAACATATAAAGGCAAGGTTCCCCCTCCAGCAGGGCACATTCTGACCCTTGTCATAACACCATGCTTCAAGGAGGTTCATACTCCAGCATGTCTAAAACATTGCTGAGACCTATAAATACTTTGCTACCTATTTATTTAATTTTGTTTACCACTACTTATTTTAGTCCCATTTATATTGTGTGGTGCAATTAGTGTATATACCAATTACATTATTGTGCAATTCCCAGAACTATAATTTACTAGCTAGTACCAACTACCTTATATTTTTTTTTTACTTTGTATAGTGCTATTAACTGCTCAAACTTATAAATATATTACAAGTCAGATCTTACTCCAAAATCAATGTTTTATCATAGTGACTATTTGTCCATTTAACTTTGTTTACCATTACTTAGTTCAGTCCCTTTTATATTTTCTCCTTTATTTTAGCTTTAAATCACTACCTTAGTTCATATATTCACAATTGTTAAAATAATCAAGGTGCTATTCTCAGGTGCTAAAATGTAATATGTTCATTCTTTTAATATATTATTATATTTAGTAACTTACCACCATATACTTGCAACATCTGCCACATTGCTCCCCTATCCACTATCATATGCCTTTTCTAAATCCATAAATGCAATAAAAACTTCCTTACCTTTATCTAAATACTGTTCACATATATGCTTCAATGTTGATAAATTAGACACATGTGCAACTCTTGGGTATCTTTATTGAGGAAACGTTTCGCCACACAGTGGCTTCATCAGTCCATACGTAGGAGAAACTTGAAGAACAGGAGGAGAATGAGGTAATCAGTCCCTCAACCTTGAGTCGATGTGTTCAGTCCATCAATCTTGAGTAGAATACGGCATATGAGCGGAGAAGCAGCTTATAAACCGTATGGCAGGAGAGGTGCAGCAGTCATAGGTGGTGTCACATTTATTCAATGTGGAAGTAGGTCGTTCGCCACTGTGTGGCGAAACGTTTCCTCAATAAAGATACCCAAGAGTTGCACATGTGTCTAATTTATCAACACGTCGGTTCTCTGAACCATTCATCTACATGCTTCAATGTAAACACTTGATCTACACATCCCCTACCAACTCTGAAACCTCCTTGCTCATCCACAATCCTACATTCTGTCTTACCTCTAATTCTTTCAATTATAACCCTACTGAACACTTTTCCTGGTATACTCAGTAAACTTATTCCTCTATAATTTTTACCATCTTTTTTGTCCCCCTTCCCTTTATATAAGGGGACTATACATGCTCTCTGCCAATCCCTAGGTACCTTCCCCTCTTTCACACATTTATTAAACAAAAATACCAACCACTCCAACACTATACAGTGGACCCTCAACCAGCGATATTAATCCGTTCCTGAGAGCTCATCGTTAGTCAAAATAATCGTTAGTCAAGTTAATTTTCCCCATAAGAAATAATGGAAATCAAATTAATCCGTGCAAGACACCCAAAAGTATTGAAAAAATTTTTTTTTTTACCACATGAAATATTAATTTTAATACACACAGACTGAAGATTACATGCACAGTTACATGGCACTTACCTTTATTGAAGATCTGGTGATGATTGATGGGATGGGAGGAGGGGAGAGCGTTATCTTCTTACTGTTTAGAAGGGGAATCCCCTTCCATTAGCACTTGAGGCAGCAAGTCTTTTTCTGGGGTTACTTCCCTTGTTCTTTTAATGCCACTAGGACCAGCTTGAGAATCAATGGACTTCTGTTGCACAACATATCTGTCCATAGAGGCCTGTACCTCTCGTTCCTTTATGACTTTCCTAAAGTGGTTCACAACATTGTCAGTGTACAGGTTGCCAACACGGCTTGCAGTAGCTGTGTCAGGGTGATTATCATCCATAAAGCTTTGCACTTTAAGCCACATTGCACAGATTTCCTTAATCTTAGAAGTAGGCAACTTCTTCAATTTCTCTCTCCCCTCCTCCAAAGCAGTTTCCTCAGGTCTGCCCTCTTGCTGTTCAAGATGATCTAGCAGCTCATCAGTGGTTAGTTCTTCACTGTCCTCCACCACCAACTCTTCCACATCCTCCCCACTAACCTCCAACCCCAAGGACTTCCCCAATGCCACAATGGATTCCTCAACTGGCATAGGATTCTCAGGGTTAGCCTCAAACCCTTCAAAATCCCTTTTGTCTACACATTCTGGCCACAGTTTTTTCCAAGCAGAGTTCAATGTCCTCTTAGTCACTCCCTCCCAAGCCTTACCTATAAGTTTTACACAATTGAGGATAGTAAATTGATCCTTCCAAAACTCCTTTAAAGTCAATTGAGTTTCTGAGGTCACTACAAAGCACCTTTCAAACATAACTTTTGTGTACAGTTTCTTGAAGTTGGAAATAACCTGCTGGTCCATGGGCTGCAGGAGAGGAGTGGTATTAGGAGGCAAAAACTTCACCTTAATGAAGCTCACGTCCCTAGAAAGTCGCTCTGCCACATCCGTAGGACGACCAGGGGCATTGTCTAATACCAGGAGGCACTTAAGGTCTAATTTCTTTTCAATTAGGTAATTTTTCTCATCGGGGGCAAATGCATGGTGTAACCAGTCATAGAAAAGGTCTCTAGTGACCCATGCCTTACTGTTTGCCCTCCACAGCACACACAAATTAGCCTTGAGGACATTGTTTTTCCTGAACACTCTGGGGGTTTCAGAGTGATACACCAATAAAGGCTTCACTTTGCAATCACCACTAGCATTGGCACACATCAACAAAGTAAGCCTGTCTTTCATAGGCTTATGTCCTGGGAGTGCCTTTTCCTCCTGAGTAATGTACGTCCTGCTTGGCATTTTCTTCCAAAACAGGCCTGTTTCGTAACAATTAAACACTTGTTCAGGTTTCAGTCCTTCACTGTCTATGTACTCCTTGAAGTCCTGCACATATTTTTCAGCCACTTTGTGGGCCGAACTGGCAGCCTCACCATGCCTTATCACACTATGAATGACACTACGCTTCTTAAATCTCTCAAGCCAACCTTTTCTGGCCTTAAATTCACTCACATCACTAGTTGCTGGCATTTTTCTAATTAAATCGTCATGCAACTTCCTAGCCTTTTCACATATGATCGCTTGAGAGATGCTGTCTCCTATCTGTTTCTCGTTTATCCACACCAATAACAGTCTCTCAACATCTTCGAGTACTTGCGATCTCATTTTCGAAAACATAGTTGCACCTTTGGCAAGAACAGCTTCCTTGATTGCCGTTTTCTTGCCCACAATAGTAGCGATGGTTGATTGGGGTTCACTATACAACCTGACCAGCTCAGAGATACGCACTACACTTTCATATTTATCAATGATCTCTTTCTTCATCTCCATAGTAATTCTCACCCTTTTTGCGGTAGGGTTGGCACTCGAAGCTTTCCTGGGGCCCATGGTGACTTATTTTGCCGGTGCAATCACTAAAAAGGCTGTGATAATATGAAATGTTCCAGTTGTATGTTTGGAAGCGACCGTGGTGGCTGGCTGGCTTGCAAACACTGGCACCAAAGGGACAAGTGAGGCGCGCCCAGGCCAAAGTGGACGCGTATGGTACGGAACGAAAAGTGCTGGTCGGGTTTTTAAGCGCTAGTCGAGGCAAAATTTTTGCGTTTAAATGAATCGCTAGTCAGATTTTATCGTTAATTGATGCCATCGCTGGTCCCGGGTCCACTGTATATCCCCATGCTTTTACCATTTCTGTCATGATCCCGTCAGTTCCAGCTGCTTTACCCCCTTTCATTCACACACGCACACACGTGCGCACACACAGACAAACACACACACACATTATTTATATATATATATATATATATATATATATATATATAATAATATATATATATATATATATATATATATATATACAGTGGACCCCCGCATACCGTTGGCCTTACATAACGTTAAATCCGCATACCGCTACATTTTATCGCCAAGATTTTGCCTCACATACCGCCAAAAAACCCGCTCAACGCTGTTCGTCTGAGACGCGTCTGTGTGTGGCTTGAGCCACGCTCACATGCTCCACTGGTGGCATTGTTTACCAGCCAGCCTTCGCGGTAACATACAAGCATACAATCGGAACATTTTGTATTATTACAGTGTTTTTGGTGATTTTATCTGCAAAATAAGTGACCATGGGCCCCAAGAAAGCTTCTAGTGCCAACCCTACAGCAATAAGGGTGAGAATTACTATAGAGATGAAGAAAAAGATCATTGATAAGTATGAAAGTGGAGTGCGTGTCTCCGAGCTGGCCAGGTTGTATAATAAACCCCAATCAACCATCACTACTATTGGTGGTACAGCTGCTGCTGCTGCTGTACCACCGTCAGCTGCTGCTGCTGCTGTACCACCATCTGCTGCTGCTGTAGCATCGTCTGCTGCTGCTGTAGCACTGTCAGCTGCTGCTGCTGTTGTACCACCGTCAGCTGCTGCTGCTGCTGTAGTACCATCTGCTGCTGTAGCATCGTCTGCTGCTGCTGTAGCAGTGTCAGCTGCTGCTGCTGTTGTACCGCCGTCAGCTGCTGCTGTAGTATCATCTGCTGCTGCTGTAGTACCGTCTGCTGCTGCTGTAGCATCATCTGCTGCTGCTGTAGCATCATCTGCTGCTGCTGTAGCACTGTCAGCTGCTGCTGCTGCTGCTGTAGTACCGTCTGCTGCTGCTGTAGTTCCGTCTGCTGCTGCTGTAGTTCCGTCTGCTGCTGCTGTAGCATCATCTGCTGCTGCGGCTTATTGAGAATACCAAGAAACAATTAACCCCAGAGGATTTGACACCCAGGATAACCCAAAAAAGTCAGTGTCATCGAAGACTGTCTAACTTATTTCCATTGGGATCCTTAATCTTGTCTCCCAGGATGCAACCCACACCAGTCGACTAACACCCAGGTGAACAGGGAAAAATGCCTGGAACTAGTGCTCATATTGGTGAATTTAAAGCCAGCAAAGGTTGGTTTGAGAGATTTAAGAATCGTAGTGGCATACACAGTGTAATAAGGCCAGTTCTGGAAGAAAATGCCAAACAGGACCTACAGTACTCAGGAGGAAAAGACACTCCCAGGACACAGTGTCTCATCAGTCATTGCTGTATCTTCAATAAAGGTAAGTGTCATTTATTCTTCATTTAGTAGAGTAGTACATGCACAACATATATTGTGCATGTACTACTCTACTATTGTGCATGTATCCTTCTCTTTGTGTGTAGGAAAATGTATATTTCATCTGGTAAAAATTTGTTTTTTCATACTTTTGGGTGTCATGCACGGATTAATTTGATTTCCATTATTTCTTATGGGGAAAATTCATTCGCATAACGATAATTTCGCATAACAATGAGCTCTCTTGCACGGATTAATATCGCTATGCGGGGTTCCACTGTATATATAAACAAACACACACACACCTACCATCCGACTTACGACCGAGTTTGGTTCTGAGAAACCGGTCGTAAGTCGATATGGTCATAAGTCGAACTTTACTACTGAATATCAACATCACATTTTTGTAATGACTTTATTTTATTGTTTTACTTAGTTATTTCATGTTTTACTTTACTTTTTATGCTGTTAGTACTGTATTTTATACTGTAAGGTTTAGGATAAACACTGTGTACAACACAAATAGTTGTTTATTTCCCAGAAATTTGGCAAAAAAAACACTGTTGTAAGTCGAGTGGTTGTATGTCGAGCAGGTCGTAAGTCGGATGGTAGGTGTGTGTATATGTATGTATGTATGTATGTATGTATGTATGTATGTGTGTGTGTGTATATATATATATATATATATATATATATATATATATATATATATATATATATATATATATATATATATATATATATATATACAGTGGACCCCAGCATAACGATCACCTCCGAATGCGACCAATTATGTAAGTGCATTTGTACGTGTATGTTTGGGGGTCTGAAATGGACTAATCTACTTCACAATATTCCTTATGGGAACAAATTCGGTCAGTACTGGCACCTGAACATACTTCTGGAGTGAAAAAATATCGTTACCGGGGTCCACTGTATATATATATATATACAGTGGACCCCCGCATAGTGACCTTAATCCGTGCAAGAGGGCTGGTTGTTATGCGAAATGTTCGGTATGCGAATGAATTTTCCCCATAAGAAATAATGGAAATCAAATTAATCCGTGCAAGACACCCAAAAGCATGAAAAATTTTTTTTTACCACTTTGAAATATACATTTTCCTACACACAAAGAGAAGGATACATGCACAATAGTAGAGTAGTACATGCACAATATATATTGTGCATGTACTACTCTACTAAATGAAGAATAAATGACACTTACCTTTACTGAAGATGCAGCAATGACTGATGAGACACTGTGTCCTGGGAGTGCCTTTTCCCTCCTGAGTACTGTAGGTCCTGTTTGGCATTTTCTTCCAGAACAGGCCTTATCACACTGTGTATGCCACTACTATTCTTAAATCTCTCAAACCAACCTTTGCTGGCTTTAAATTCACCAATATGAGCACTAGTTCCAGGCATTTTTCCCTGTTCACCTGGGTGTTAGTCGACTGGTGTGGGTTGCATCCTGGGAGACAAGATTAAGGACCCCAATGGAAATAAGTTAGAGTCCTCGATGATGCACTGACTTTCATGGGTTATCCTGGGTGGCTAACCCTCCGGGGTTAATTGTTTCTCGGTAATTGTTTCACGTTAAGCCACACCAACAACACTCTCTCCACATCTTTGAGTAATACAGCCGATGGTGGTGCAGCAACAACAACAGCTTTGGTGCAGCTGACCATGGTGCAGCAGCAGCTGGGTGCAGCTGCAGCTGTGGTGCAGCAGCAGCTGACTGTGGTACGATAGTATTTATCACCCTTTTTACCACAGGGATGGCACTAGAAGCTTTCTTTGGGCCCATGGTGGCTTATTTAGCAGTTACAAGCACTATAAATAATGGAATAATACAAAATGTATCGAATGTATGCATGCAACCAGCCACCCTGGCTTGTAAACACTGACGGCAAGGCAGGCGCTCAGGCTGGACGGACAGGTTCGGGACAGGTTCAGGACGAGTCATGTTCAGAGACAGCTGATGGTGCAACAGCAGCTGACCCTGGTGCAGCAGCAGCTGACTGGTCCAGCAACAGCTGACTGATCCAGCAACAGCTGACTGGTCCAGCAACAGCTGACTGGTCCAGCAACAGCTGACTGATCCAGCAACAGCTGACTGATCCAGCAACAGCGGTTCTTAAATCTCTCAAACCAACCTTTGCTGGCTTTAAATTCACCAATATGAGCACTAGTTCCAGGCGTTTTTCCCTGTTCACCTGGGTGTTAGTCGACTGGTGTGGGTTGCATCCTGGGAGACAAGATTAAGGACCCCAATGGAAATAAGTTAGACAGTCTTCGATGACACTGACTTTTTTGGGTTATCCTGGGTGGCAAATCCTCAGGGGTTAATTGTTTCTTGGTATTCTCAATAAGCCACACCAACAATGGTGCTACAGCAGCAGCAGCAGCTGACGGTGGTACAGCAGCAACAGACGATGCTTCAGCAGCAGCAGACGATGCTATAGCAGCAACAGACGATGCTACAGCAGCAGCAGACGATGCTACAGCAGCAGCAGACGATGCTACAGCAGCAGCAGACGATGCTACAGCAGCAGCAGACGATGCTACAGCAGCAGCAGACGGTACTACAGCAGCAGCAGCAGCTGACGGTGGTACAACAGCAGCAGCAGCTGACGGTGGTACAGCAGCAACAGACGATGCTACAGCAGCAGCAGACGATGCTACAGCAGCAGCAGACGGTACTACAGCAGCAGCAGCAGGAGCTGACGGTGGTACAACAGCAGCAGCAGCTGACGGTGGTACAGCAGCAACAGACGATGCTACAGCAGCAGCAGACGATGCTACAGCAGCAGCAGACGATGCTAAAGCAGCAGCAGACGATGCTACAGCAGCAGCAGACGATGCTACAGCAGCAGCAGATGGTACTACAGCAACAGCAGCAGCAGCTGATGGTGGTACAACAGCAGCAGCAGCTGATGGTGGTACAACAGCAGCAGCAGCTGACAGTGCAGCAGCAGCTGTACCACCAATAGTAGCGATGGTTGATTGGGGTTTATTATACAACCTGGCCAGCTCGGAGACACGCACTCCACTTTCATACTTATCAATGATCTTTTTCTTCAACTCTATAGTAATTCTCACCCTTATTGCTGTAGGGTTGGCACTAGAAGCTTTCTTGGGGCCCATGGTCACTTATTTTCCAGAAAAAATCACCAAAAACACTGTAATAATACAAAATGTTCTGATTGTATGCTTGGATGTTACCGTGGAGGCTGGCTGGTAAACAATGCCACCGGCGGAACATGTGAGCGTGGCTCAGGCCGCACATTGGACGCGTCTCGGATGAAGGGCGGTGAGCGGGTTTTTGGGCGGTATGCGAGGCAAAATTTTTGCGATCAAAGCGTCCCGTATGCGGATTGTACTGTATGCGATGCGTACGGTATGCGGGGGTCCACTGTACATATATATATATATATATTATATATATATAATATATATATATATATAATATATATATATATATATATATATATATATATATTATTTTATATATATAAAAATACATATAGGGAAGTACCACCTCTATAGCTGGAATGGGGACCCTCATCCTCAGAGAAGACAATAAACGTACCTCAGAGAAAACTCAAGGTTCTCCCCGGAGCTGTTTGAATATTTTCTTCTCCTACCACCCCCTATATATTTTTTATTCTATGTGAACATTTATTAACCCTTTCAGGGTCCAAGGCCCAAATCTGGAGTCACGCACCAGTGTCCAAGAATTTAAAAAAAAAAAATTTGTTATTTTTTCTTATGAAATCGTAGAGAATCTTTTTGTGAAGGTAATAAAACAAAAAGTACGAAATTTGGTGGAAAATTGACGAAATTATGCTCTCGCAAATTTTGATGTGTCAGCAATATTTACGAATCGGCGATTTTGCCGACTTTGACTCCCATTTTAGGCCAATTACATTATTCCAATCAACCAAATTCTTAGCTATTTCACTAGTATTACTTCTATTCTATTTGAGCACAAGAAATCGCCAAGTCAACTGTTTCAACTACAAAATAAAGTGATCGGAAATTGTTAATTTGGCCAATTTAACACAAAGTTCAAAATATTCCAATTTCAAAATAGGGTCCAGAATGAACAATGTAGGCATTCCTGGCACTAAACTAACATTTCCTCTGTTCATTAGTTATGTTTTGAGGCTTTACAAATAAATTCCATTTTGATTTTTTATTCACATAATGAATTTTTATTCACACCAAAAAATAGAAGATTTACTGTTATGCAATACTGTAATAATTGTATAAATATCATCACCATATTTGTGAATGTATATTAGACCCACCAGCTGACGTGTATTAGACGTGTGAGGTCGTTTGTTTACTCTTGAATATCGGCAAAAATTTAACATTTCTGCTACTTTGAGCTCAGTTTCAAGCCATTTCCAGTGCTAAAACCAATCAAAATCATCTCTATTTCTGTAATATGTCTTCCATTCTATCAAATGAGACCAAGAAATCGCAAATACAACTATAAAAAACATACGAAAAAACACTGCAAAGTTGCTGTTTTAATCGAAAAATCATGATTTAATTTTTTTCTCTCATTATACACAGTGTGCTGCAGGATCTGTTTTATGTGGTGCACACATACCACATAGATGTATTCTCTCATATCTAGGCCCAAATGTACCACTCACAGTTTATCAGAGTGAGCTGAGCTCATGGCGTAGATCTACGGTTTGGACCCTGAACATAAAGCCGTAGATCTACGGGACGGACCCTGAAAGGGTTAATAAACAAAATACATTTACAGAAAAAAACATGAACATGAATACAATGGAACAATGTATCAAAGATGATGAATTTCCTCCAGCTCCTCCGAGGCTGGACGTGAGCCAAGTATGCAGCAAGCATTTCCCCTCTGGATGGCGACGCTGAGGCGCTGGAACATGAAAGTGGCTGCCCTTGGGTCCCTGGTGTGTCGATGAGTCTGGAACCCAATTCTTTAAGGAAACGTGTGGCATTTTTTCCCCATGATCCCAAGGTCTCTGATCCCACTGGGACAAATTGATACTGTTGGCTAATGTCCCTGTACTTGCTGATCTTGTACTCCTCCCTGTGGTCAGCAGCTCCTCCCTGTCGCCCCACACTGTGATGGATATAGGTGTCAGCCAGTGTGGACACACAGGTATAGTCCCATGCTAAGAGCTTGCCATTCTTCCAAGGATAGATGGTGATCCCGTCGGGGCGGTTTGCTGGGTTGTGGGTATTGTTTGCTGCAAGTGATCGTGGCTCCCTCTCGGCAGGGCATCCAGCTGTAGCAAGGGTTCTCTTAATGATGTCGTTGACCTCATTGTGTCTTGCATGCCAGCCCTTGGTTTTGGAACAGTTAAGACCATGTAGACCGTATTGGTCTGCTTGCACTTCGCCGCAAATACACATATATTCTGTGTGAATTGGGGCAGCAAGGCGCAGAGCCACTGCAATACGGAGGGTCTTAGGGTCGAGTCGCGTTCCCATTGCCCATATGGGAACTGTTTGGAGGAAGTCCCCGGAGTGATGTGCACTCACAACCTGGAGACGGGCAATCTCCCTATCTGATGTTGCAGCCCTGAGCATGTTGGCAAGCACCTTTTCAGCAATTGGGCTATCCCAGCTTGACTGTTTGTGAGCCAGTGCTGCACTAGGGTTTGGTGCTGGAGCAGCAAGAGTCTCCCATTCGGTGATGGCACTGACATAGCTAGGGTCTTCTATTCCTGCTGAGTCACTGAGGGTGTCAGGAAGAATTTGTCTTATCAACTCGTTTGATGCAATGGAAGAGGATAGGAAAGCTGGTAGAGCAATCTGGGAGGATCTGCGTACTCCTAGCCCTCCAAGCCTGACCGGAAGTGAGGCTTGCAACCACTGTCCATCGTCAAGGAAAGATTCAATACACTCTCTAGCATGGCCTTCAGGAGAGAGTCATATTCCTTGAGTTTTGGACTGCTGAAGGCTGGGAGCATCTCAGAAAATAGGTAAGTTTTGGGGTTGACAGGCACCTGGTGAGTAGGTAGAAGGCATCGTGTGTGTCAATGTCTTTCATCCTGCTTTCCATCGTCCGGAGGTCTGAGACTTTTTTTCCTAGGACCAGATCGATGGCATTGGACCCAAGAGGAGCACCGAGGAGAGTGCTATTGGCTGGATCAATGGCTCGTGCTCCTGGTAAAACGGTACTAATATTCTGGATCAACTGTTGATTGGTAGAAACTATTTCACATTTGGTGGGGTTTATATAAGTATATATAAGTATATATATAAGTATATATAAGTACATGTAAGTGTATATATATATACAGCGGACCCCCGGTTCACGATGCTATCAGTATCCGATAAATCCGGTATGCGATGTATTATATAGCAAAAAATTTGCCTCGGCTCCTGTTAAAAAAAGATGGTATATGCGATTCATCCGAGACGTGTCCACGTGTGGCCTGAACTGCCCCGTGTGTGCCAGTGTTTACAAGCCAGCCAGTGTGCTCGCATCTAAGGATACATTCGGTACATTCCATATTATCACAGTGTTTTTGGTGCTTGTTTCTGCAAAAAAAGTCACCATGGGCCCCAAGAAAGCTTCTAGTGCCAACACTTCAAGACCAAGGGTGCTAATGACTATTGAAATGAAGAAAGAGATAATTGCAAAGTACCAAAGTGGAGTGCGTGTGTCGGAGCTGGCCAAGTTGTATACAAAACCCCAATCAACCATCTTTACTATAGTGACCAGGAAAACGGCAATCAAGGAAGCTGTTGTTGCAGAAGGTCCAACTGTGATTACGAAACAGCGACCGCAAGTGTTAGAAAATGTTGAGATACTGTTATTGGTGTGGATAAATGAAAAACAGATAGCAGGAGATAGCATCTCTCAAGCGATCATTTGTGAAAAGGCTAGGCAGTTGAATGACAATTTGGTAAAGAAATTGCCTGCAACTAGTGGTGATGTGAGTGAATTTAAGGCCAGTAAAGGTTGGTTTGAAAGATTTAAGAATCGTAGTGGCATACATAGTGTGATTAGGCATGGTGAGGCTGCCAGTTCAGACCAAAAAGGAGCTGAAAAATATGTGAAGGAATTCAAGGATTACATAGACAGTGAAGACTTGAAACCTGAACAAGTGTTTAATTGCGACGAAACAGGCCTGTTTTGGAAGAAATTGCCAAGCAGGACCTACACTACTCAGGAGGAAAAGGCACTCCCAGGACATAAGCCTATGAAAGAAGGCTTACTCTTCTGATGGTGCCAATGCTAGTGGATTGCAAAGGAAGTCTTTATTGGTGTACACTCAGAAACTCCCAGAGCGTTCAGGCAAAAGAATATCCTCAAGGCTAATTTGTGTGTGCTGTGGAGGGCGAACAGTAAGGCATGGGTCACTAGGGACTTTTTCTATGACTGGTTACACCATGCATTTGCCCCCAATGTGAAAAATTACCTAACTGAAAAGAAATTAGACCTTAAGTGCCTCCTGGTATTAGACAATGCCCCTGGTCATCCTACAGACTTAGCAGAGCGACTTTCTGGGGACATGAGCTTCATTAAGGTCAGGTTTTTGCCTCCTAATACCACTCCTCTCCTGCAGCCAATGAACCAACAGGTCATTTCCAACATCAAGAAACTGTACACAAAAGCTATGTTTGAAAGGTGCTTTGAAGTGACCACAGACACTATTGACTCTAAAGGCGTTTTGGAAGGATCACTTTAATATCCTCAATTGTGTAAACCTTATAGGTAAGGCTTGGAAGGGAGTGACTAAAAGGACCTTGAACTCTGCCTGGAAAAAACTGTGGCCAGAATGTGTAGACAAAAGGGATTTTGAAGGGTTTGAGACTAACCCTGAGAAGCCTATGCCAGTTGAGGAATCCACTGTGGCATTGGGGAAGTCCTTGGGGTTGGAGGTTAGTGGGGAGGATGTGGAAGAGTTGATGGAGGAGGACAATGACGAACTAACCACTGATGAGTTGCTAGATCATCTTTAACAGCATGAGGCCAGACCTGAGGAAACTGCTTCGGAGGAGGGGATGGAGAAAGTGAAGAAGTTGCCTACTTCAAAGATTAGGGAAATGTGTGCAAAGTGGCTTGAAGTGCAAAGTTTTTTGATGAAAATCACCCTCAGACAGCTACTGCAAGCTGTGTTGGCAACCTGTACAATGACACTGTTGTGAACCACTTTAGGAAAGTCATAAAGGAACGAGAGGTACAGGCCTCTATGGACAGATATGTTGTGCAACAGAAGTCCATTGACTCTCAAGCTGGTCCTAGTGGCATTAAAAGAAGAAGGGAAGTAACCCCAGAAAAGGACTTGCTACCTCAAGTCCTAATGGAGGGGGATTCCCCTTCTAAACAATAGGTTCGACACTCTCCCCTCCTCCCATCCCATCAATCATCACCAGATCTTCATTAAAGGTAAGTGTCATGTATGTAGTATTCTATTGTTAGTAGAGTACATACTACAAACTGTGCATGTCTTCTCCAGTTTGTGTGTATTAAACTTAATATTTCATGTGGTAAAAGTTTTTTTTTCATACTTCTCGGAGTCTTGCACGGATTAATTTGATTTCCATTATTTCTTATGGGGAAAATTGATTCACTTTTCGATATTTTTTGGTTTACGATGAGCTCTCAGGAACATATTAATATCGCGAACCAGGGGTCTACTGTATGTATGTATGTATGTGTGTGTGTGTGTGTGTGCGCAGGGCCGGATTAAGAAGTCTCTGGGCCCTAGGCTATTCAGATTGGCGGGGCCCCTTTGAGTTACGGGTAAGCGAAGCGACCCCTTCCAGCTTAGGGGTGGGGGTCGGTGTGAGCCTGTTTAAGGTCTAATTAAATACATTCTGGCTATTTAGATTAAATTTAATAGGGAAAGTACATCAAGACAAACAAAACCATTTACCAACAGCCATTATAACTATCTTGTTAAATCATGCATTTTAAAGAGAATAAACTCAAGACAGCATAGTATTACTAGGTAACGTGTAATTACTACAGAAAATTGGAGAGGAATCTCCCATACTCACCCATTAGCGGGAAAACACAGCTGTTCTGATGTAAACAAAGGCATGTTGAGTGTTGCCATCTATTGTTAGGTTTATTTATTTTTATTTTACTATTTATTTTTGTTTTGATTAATTTTTAAAAATCAATTTTACTCTCCAAACACTTGAACTTTTTAGGTAGGGACCCCTTTGCACTTGCACCATGTGCGCAGTCTTGGATGAGCCCCTGAACCCTTTGGACCGTGGGGCCCCCAAATGCGCAGGGCCCTAGGCAAATGCCTAGTTTGCCTATGCGGTAATCCGGCCCTGTGTGTGTGTGTGTGTGTTATATATATATATATATATATATTATATTATATATATATTTATATATATATATATATATATATATATATATATATATATATATATATATATTTTTTTTTTTATTTATTATCACACCGGCCGATTCCCACAAGGCAGGGTGGCCGAAAAAGAAAAACTTTCACCATCATTCACTCCATCACTGTCTTGCCAGAAGGGTGCTTTACACTACAGTTTTTAAACTGCAACATTAACACCCCTCCTTCAGAGTGCAGGCACTGTTACTTCCCATCTCCAGGACTCAAGTCCGGCCTGCCGGTTTCCCTGAATCCCTTCATAAATGTTACTTTGCTCACACTCCAACAGCACGTCAAGTATTAAAAACCATTTGTCTCCATTCACTCCTATCAAAACACGCTCACGCATGCCTGCTGGAAGTCCAAGCCCTCGCACACAAAAACTCCTTTACCCCCTCCCTCCAACCCTTCCTAGGCCGACCCTACCCGCCTTCCTTCCACTACAGACTGATACACTCTTGA
>NC_069409.1:33148023-33177715 GCF_026875155.1 Cherax quadricarinatus
GAAAATTATTAATACATTCGTCAATATCTGTATAGATTTCTAGCTCTGTGCCAATCAATGTTTGCTACTGCTGTTGTGAAGTTATTAATGGCTGCCTCATTGTGAAGTATATATATATATATATATACAGTGGACCCTCAACCAGCGATATTAATCCGTTCCTGAGAGCTCATCGTTAATCAAAATAATCGTTAGTCAGGTTAATTTTCCCCATAAGAAATAATGGAAATCAAATTAACCCTTTGACTGTCGCAGCCGTATATATACGTTTTACGAGGTGCCGTGTTTGACGTATATATACTCATAAATTCTAGCGGCTTCAAATCAAGCAGGAGAAAGCTGGTAGGCCCACATGTGAGAGAATGGGTCTGTGTGGTCAGTTTGCACCATATAAAAAAAATCCTGGAGCACGCAGTGCATAATGAGAAAAAAAAAACTCCGACCGTTTTTTTTAATTAAAATGCCGACTTTGTGGTCTATTTTCGTATAGTATTTATGGTTGTATTCTCGTTTTCTTGGTCTCATTTGATAGAATGGAAAACATATTACACAAATAGTGGTGTTTTTGATTGATTTTACTATAAAAAGAACCTAGAAATGGAGCTCAAAGTAGGGGAAATGTGTTTGATTTTTGCCAATGTTCAAAAGTAAACAAATGATGCCATTTTCCAATAAATGTCCAACTAGCCATTCTAGTATGCAGTCATGAATGGGTTGATGTTATTTATACAGTTATTACAGCATTGCAGTAGTCTGCATAATAGTAAGTCTAATATTTTTTGTTTGAATAAAAATTCAAATAGAAAGCAAGAGTAATATCAGAGGGGCCTGGAGACATGACTGATGAGCAAAGGAAAATGTATTTTAGAGCCTGGAATGTCTGCATTGTTCATTCTGGACCTTATTTTGAAATTGTCATATTTTTTAGTTTTCGTGAAATTGGCCAAATTGCAAATTTCTGACCACATTATTAGGTAGTTGAAATCAGTAAATGGGCATTTTCTTGTACTCAATCGATAGAAAAAATGGAGTTCTAAAGAAATAGCTATGAGTTTGGGCGACTGGAACAATGGAATTAGCCAAAAATAGGGCTCAAAGTGGGCGAAATCGCCGATTTGTAAACAGCGCCAAGGTCGCTAACTTCGCGAGAGCATAATTCCGTCAGTTTTCCATCAAATTTCGTTTTTTTGGTGTCATTACAATCGGGAAAAGATTCTCTATCATTTCATAAGAAAAAAATAATTTTTTTTTTTTTAAATTTTGCGACACCAGGAGACACCTCAGGATTGGGGGTTGCGACAGTCAAAGGGTTAATCCGTGCAAGACACCCCAAAGTAATGAAAAAAAAAATTTTTACCACATGAAATATTAATTTTAATACATACAAACTGAAGAAGACATGCACAGTTACATGACAATTACCTTTATTGAAGATCTGGTGATGATTGATGGGATGGGAGGAGAGGAGACAGTTGATCTTGTTAGTGTTTAGAAGGGGAATCCCCTTCCATTAGCACTTGAGGTAGAAAGTCTTTTTCTGGGGTTACTTCCCTTGTTCTTTTAATGCCACTAGGACCAGCTTGAGAGTCACTGGACTCCTGTCGCACAACATATCTGTCCATAGAGGCCTGTACCTCTCGTTCCTTTATCCTAAAGTGTTTCACAACATTGTCAGTGTAATAGTCACCAGCACGGCTTGCAATAGCTGTGTGAGGGTGATTTTCATGAAAAAAGGTTTGCACTTTAAGCCACATTGCACACATTTCCTTAATCTTTGAAGTAGGCAACTTCTTTAATTTCTCTCTCCCCTCCTCCGAAGCAGTTTCCTCAGGTGTGGCCTCTTACTGTTGAAGATGCTCTAGCAGCTCATCAGTCGTTAGTTCGTCAGTCCTCCTCCACCAACTCTTCCACATCCTCCCCACTAACCTCACCAATATGAGCACTAGTTCCAGGCATTTTTTCCTGTTCACCTAGGTGTTAGTCAACTGTTGTGGGTCGCATCCTGGGGGACAAGATTAAGGACCCCCAATGGAAATAAGTTAGACAGTCCTCGATGATGCACTGACTTTCTTGGGTTATCCTGGGTGGCTAACCCTCCGGGGTTAATCGTTTCTCGGTAATTGTTTCACGTTAAGCCACATCAACAACACTCTCTCCACATCTTCGAGTAATACAGCTGATGGTGGTGCAGCAACAACTAACTGTGGTGCAGCAGCAGCTGCACCTTTGGCAAGAACAGCTTCCTTGATTGCCGTTTTCTTACCCACAATAGTAGCGATGGTTGATTGGGGTTTATTATACAACCTGACCCTCCGGGGTTAATCGTTTCTCGGTAATTGTTTCACGTTAAGCCACATCAACAACACTCTCTCCACATCTTCGAGTAATACAGCTGATGGTGGTGCAGCAACAACAACAGCTGACTGTGGTGCAGCAGCAGCTGCACCTTTGCCAAGAACAGCTTCCTTGATTGCCGTTTTCTTACCCACAATAGTAGCGATGGTTGATTGGGGTTTATTATACAACCTGACCAGCTCAGAGACACGCACTCCACTTTCATACTTAGCAATGATCTCTTTCTTCATCTCCATAGTAATTCTCACCCTTTTTGCTGTAGGGTTGGCACTAGAAGCTTTCTTGGGGCCCATGGTGACTTATTTTGCAGGTGCAATCACTACAAAGGCTGTGATAATATGAAATGTTCCAGTTGTTGTATGTTTGGAAGCGACCGCGGTGGCTGGCTGGCTTGTAAACACTGGCACCAAGGGACAAGTGAGGCGCGCTCAGGCCAAAGTGGACGCGTATGGTACGGAACGAATAGCGCTGGTCGGGTTTGTAAGCGCTAGTTGAGGCAAAATTTTTGGGGTTAAAATGTATCGCTAGTCAGATTTATCGTTAATCAATACATCGCTGGTTGAGGGTCCACTGTGTGTATATATATATATATATCTATCTATATATATCTATATATATATATATATATATATATATATATATATATATATATATATATAATATATATATATATATACACACACCTACCATCCGACTTACGACAGTATCATATGTCACTATTATCTTTATGTATTGTCGACACAGTGGAATGGGAGAATACCACTGGTAGTGTCATCCTGGCAGAATGTTGGGTAACCTATACCCTAAGTAAAGAGAAACAACTCTGGAACGTGTGTAATACGTATCCGGCTGGCTGGGTGGCCGGGTTTGTGGTTGGCCGGGGTGGGTGGGTGGGGCTGGCCGATGGATGGCTGGGTCTGTGGTTGGCCAGGTGGGTGGGTGGGTGGGTGGCTGGATGGCCAGGTGGGTGGGTGGGCTGGATGGATGGGTGGTGGGTGGGTGGATGGATGGATGGGTGGGTGGCTGGATGATGGGTGGGTGGGTGCTGGATGATGGGTGGTTGGGTGGCTGGATGGGTGGGTGGGTAGTTGTCTGACAGGCTGACTGAATGTGGCTGTCTCTTTGTATCTCTCCTCTCTCTCTGTATCTTTCCTCTCTCTCTGTATCTCTCTCTCTGTATCTCTCTCTCTGTATCTCTCTCTCTCTCTGTCTCTCTCTCTCTCTGTATCTCTCTCTCTCTCTCTCTGTATATATATATATCTCTCTCTCTCTCTCTCTGTATATCTCTCTCTCTCTCTCTGTATCTGTATCTCTCTCTCTCTCTCACTTGTACACATAAGTCAAGTTATCATACATATTATAAATTACCTAGGATAACCCCAAAAAATCCAGACAAAGTGCTGTACAGTGGATCTGTGCTCCAGTGCCCTAAATTAATAATAATATTAATAATCATTATTATTACAATAATACATATGTACTAATATTAATATTATTATTATTAAGCTATAATATAATAATCATGTCCACTCATTACTTACCTTAAAATATCTGTAGTTTTAATGTAGAGTGAGAGGAGAGTAAACAAGATTAAATAAATAAATGAGAGAGAGAATGAGAATGTAGAATGTTCACGAGTTATGTAAACAAACGTTGTTGTTGTTGTTGTTACCAGCCCGGACACGAACGCTTCCTGTTCACTGTCAAGCCGACCAGAAAAACATCTCATATTTGTTAATTTATATGTTATGTAGCATGTTTATTATATAATTTTGAAAAAAAACCATAGATGGATTAACCAAAATGTCTATATTAACATTTTATACACATTTAATGCGCCTCAGTGATTATTATTGTTATTATCATTAATAATATGGCGTCTTCAAGACCAAGTACACACTTAATGAGTGGCTCTGAGACAGACAAGCAGACAATGACAGACACACAGGTAGACAGAAAGACACACACACAGGTAGACAGACAGACACAGATAGACAAAGCCAGACACAGGTAGACAAAGACAGACACAGGTAGAGAGAAAGACACACAGGTAGACAGAAAGACACACAGGTAGACAGACAGATAAACAGACACACAGATATACAGGCAGACCGATACAGACAGGTTTTATGTGCAACAGTGAAAACAAAGAGAGTTCGAGAGTAAGAGCCTTTCTTGCCACAATCTCCAGTGCAAGATTCAGACTTCATCTTAGGGGCCATGGTGAAATTTACTGTCCAGTTAGTACAGGTAATACATTATGATGCTGCTGATAGGGCAGGGTAACTCAAACTGATGCTGCCTGCATGACACATTGCCACCGCAAGTATTGTCAAATATTGTACAGCGGTGTGCATCAGCCGGCCCAGCCCAGCTGCCAGATGCACGGTCGTAAGTCAAGTGGACGTATGTCGAGCAGGTCGTAAGTCGGATGGTGTGTGTGTGTGTGCTTGTGTATATATTTTTTTTTTATTTTTATTATCACACTGGCCGATTCCCACCAAGGCAGGGTGGCCCGAAAAAGAAAAACTTTCACCATCATTCACTCCATCACTGTCTTGCCAGAAGGGTGCTTTACACTACAGTTTTTAAACTGCAACATTAACACCCCTCCTTCAGAGTGCAGGCACTGTACTTCCCATCTCCAGGACTCAAGTCCGGCCTGCCGGTTTCCCTGAATCCCTTCATAAATGTTACTTTGCTCACACTCCAACAGCACGTCAAGTATTAAAAACCATTTGTCTCCATTCACTCCTATCAAACACGCTCACGCATGCCTGCTGGAAGTCCAAGCCCTCGCACCACAAAACCTCCTTTACCCCCTCCCTCCAACCCTTCCTAGGCCGACCCCTACCCCGCCTTCCTTCCACTACAGACTGATACACTCTTGAAGTTATTCTGTTTCGCTCCATTCTCTCTACATGTCCGAACCACCTCAACAACCCTTCCTCAGCCCTCTGGACAACAGTTTTGGTAATCCCGCACCTCCTCCTAACTTCCAAACTACGAATTCTCTGCATTATATTCACACCACACATTGCCCTCAGACATGACATCTCCACTGCCTCCAGCCTCTCTCTCGCTGCAACATTCATCACCCATGCTTCACACCCATATAAGAGCGTTGGTTAAAACTATACTCTCATACATTCCCCTCTTTGCCTCAAGGACAAAGTTCTCTGTCTCCACAGACTCCTAAGTGCACCACTCACTCTTTTTCCCTCATCAATTCTATGATTCACCTCATCTTTCATAGACCCATCCGCTGACACGTCCACTCCCAAATATCTGAATACGTTCACCTCCTCCATACTCTCTCCCTCCAATCTGATATTCAATCTTTCATCACCTAATCTTTTTGTTATCCTCATAACCTTACTCTTTCCTGTATTCACCTTTAATTTTCTTCTTTTGCACACCCTACCAATTCATCCACCAATCTCTGCAGCTTCTCTTCAGAATCTCCCAAGAGCACAGTGTCATCAGCAAAGAGCAGCTGTGACAACTCCCACCCTGTGTGTGATTCTTTATCTTTTAACTCCACGCCTCTTGCCAAGACCCTCGCATTTACTTCTCTTACAACCCCATCTATAAATATATTAAACAACCACGGTGACATCACACATCCTTGTCTAAGGCTACTTTTACTGGGAAAAAATTTCCCTCTTTCTACATACTCTAACTTGAGCCTCACTATCCTCGTAAAAACTCTTCACTGCTTTCAGTAACCAACCTCCTACACCATACACTTGCAACATCTGCCACATTGCCCCCCTATCCACCCTGTCATACGCCTTTTCCAAATCCATAAATGCCACAAAGACCTCTTTAGCCTTATCTAAATACTGTTCACTTATATGTTTCACTGTAAACACCTGGTCCACACACCCCCTACCTTTCCTAAAGCCTCCTTGTTCATCTGCTATCCTATTCTCCGTCTTACTCTTAATTCTTTCAATTATAACTCTACCATACACTTTACCAGGTACACTCAACAGACTTATCCCCCTATAATTTTTGCACTCTCTTTTATCCCCTTTGCCTTTATACAAAGGAACTATGCATGCTCTCTGCCAATCCCTAGGTACCTTACCCTCTTCCATACATTTATTAAATAATTGCACCAACCACTCCAAAACTATATCCCCCACTGCTTTTACATTTCTATCTTTATCCCATCAATCCCAGCTGCCTTACCCCCTTTCATTTTACCTACTGCCTCACGAACTTCCCCCACACTCACAACAGGCTCTTCCTCACTCCTACAAGATGTTATTCCTCCTTGCCCTATACACGAAATCACAGCTTCCCTATCTTCATCAACATTTAACAATTCCTCAAAATATTCCCTCCATCTTCCCAATACTCTAACTCTCCATTTAATAACTCTCCTCTCCTATTTTTAACTGACAAATCCATTTGTTCTCTAGCTTCCTTAACTTGTTAATCTCACTCCAAAACTTTTTCTTATTTTCAACAAATTTGTTGATAACCAGCTCACCCACTCTCTCATTTGCTCTTTTTACATTGCTTCACCACTCTCTTAACCTCTCTCTTTTTCTCCATATACTCTTCCCTCCTTGCATCACTTCTACTTTGTAAAAACTTCTCATATGCTAACTTTTTCTCCCTTACTACTCTCTTTACATCATCATTCCACCAATCGCTCCTCTTCCCTCCTGCACCCACTTTCCTGTAACCACAAACTTCTGCTGAACACTCTAACACTACAATTTTTAAACCTACCCATTCCTCTTCGACCCCATTGCCTATGCTCTCATTAGCCCATCTATCCTCCAATAGCTGTTTATATCTTACCCTAACTGCCTCCTCTTTTAGTTTATAAACCTTCACCTCTTCTCTTCCCTGATGTCTTCTATTCTCCTTGTATCCCATCTACCTTTTACTCTCAGTGTAGCTACAACTAGAAGTGATCTGATATATCTGTGGCCCCTCGATAAACATGTAATCCTGAAGTCTACTCAACAGTCTTTTATCTACCAATACATAATCCAACAAACTACTGTCTTTCGCCCTACATCATATCGTGTATACTTATTTATCCTCTTTTTCTTAAAATATGTATTACCTATAACTAAACCCCTTCTATACAAAGTTCAATCAAAGGGCTCCCATTATCATTTACACCTGGCACCCCAAACATACCTACCACACCCCCTCTAAAAGTTTCTCCTACTTTAGCATTCAGGTCCCCTACCACAATTACTCTCTCACTTGGTTCAAAGGCTCCTATACATTCACTTAACATCTCCCAAAATCTCTCTCTCTCCTCTGCATTCCTCTCTTCTCCAGGTGCATACACGCTTATTATGACCCACTTCTCGCATCCAACCTTTACTTTAATCCACATAATTCTCGAATTTACACATTCATATTCTCTTTTCTCCTTCCATAACTGATCATTTAACATTACTGCTACCCCTTCCTTTGCTCTAACTCTCTCAGATACTCCAGATTTAATCCCATTTATTTCCCCCCACTGAAACTCTCCTACCCCTTCAGCTTTGTTTCGCTTAGAGCCAGGACATCCAACTTCTTTTCATTCATAACATCAGCAATCATCTGTTTCTTGTCATCCGCACTACATCCACGCACATTTAAAACAACCCAGTTTTATAAAGTTTTTCTTCTTCTCTTTTTTAGTAAATGTATACAGGAGAAGGGGTTACTAGCCCATTGCTCCCGGCATTTTAGTCGCCTCATACGACACGCATGGCTTACGGAGGAAAGATTCTTTTCCACTTCCCCATGGACAATAGAAGAAATAAAAAAGAACAAGAGCTATTAGAATAAGGAGAAAAACCTAGATGTATGTATATATATATATGCATGTGCGTGTCTGTGAAGTGTGACCAAAGTGTAAGTAGGAGTAGCAAGATACCCTGTTATCTAGCGTGTTTATGAGACAGAAAAAGAAAACCAGCAATCCTACCATCATGCAAAAACAGTTACAGGTTTTTGTTTCACAGTCATCTGGCAGGACGGTAGTACTTCCCTGGGTGGTTGCTGTCTATCAAACCTACTACCTAGGTTATATATATATATATATATATATATATATATTATATATATATATATATATATATATATATATATATTATATATATATATATATATATATATATATTTTTTCTGTCTCATAAACACGCTAAGATAACAGGGATATCTTGCTACTCCTACTTACACTTTGGTCACACTTCACAGACACGCACATGCATATATATATACATACATCTAGGTTTTTCTCCTTTTTCTAAATAGCTCTTGTTCTTCTTTATTTCTTCTATTGTCCATGGGGAAGTGGAAAAGAATCTTTCCTCCATAAGCCATGCGTGTCGTATGAGGCTACTAAAATGCCGGGAGCAATGGGCTAGTAACCCCTTCTCCTGTAGACATTTACTAAAAAAGAGAATAAGAAAAACTTTATAAAACTGGGATGCTTAAATGTGCGTGGATGTAGTGCGGATGACAAGAAACAGATGATTGCTGATGTTATGAATGAAAAGAAGTTGGATGTCCTGGCCCTAAGCGAAACAAAGCTGAAGGGGGTAGGAGAGTTTCAGTGGGGAAATAAATGGATTAAATCTGGAGTATCTGAGAGAGTTAGAGCAAAGGAAGGGGTAGCAGTAATGTTAATGATCAGTTATGGAAGAGAAAAGAGAATATGAATGTGTAAATTCAAGAATTTGTGGATTAAAGTAAAGGTTGGGATGCGAGAAGTGGTCATAATAAGCGTGTATGCACCTGGAGAAGAGAGGAATGCAGAGGAGAGAGAGAGATTTTGGGAGATGTTAAGTGAATGTATAGGAGCCTTTGAACCAAGTGAGAGAGTAATTGTGGTAGGGGACCTGAATGCTAAAAGTAGGAGAAACTTTTAGAGAGGGTTGGTAGGTAAGTTTGGGTGCCAGGTGTAAATGATAATGGGAGCCCTTTGATTGAACTTTGTATAGAAAGGGGTTTAGTTATAGGTAATACTATATTTTAAGAAAAAGAGGATAAATAAGTATACAAGATATGAATGTAGGGCGAAATGACAGTAGTTTTGTTGGATTATGTATTGGTAGATAAAAGATTGTTGAGTAGACTTCAGGATGTACATGTTTATAGAGGGGCCACAGATATATCAGATCACTTTCTAGTTGTAGCTACACTGAGAGTAAAAGGTAGATGGAGACAAGGAGAATAGAAGCATCAGGAAAGAGAGAGGTGAAGGTTTATAAACTAAAAGAGGAGGCAGTTAGGGTAAGATATAAACAGCTATTGGAGGATAGATGGGCTAATGAGAGCATAGGCAATGGGGTCGAAGAGGTATGGGGTAGGTTTAAAATGTAGTGTTAGAGTGTTCAGCAGAAGTTTGTGGTTACAGGAAAGTGGGTGCGGGAGGGAAGAGGAGCGATTGGTGGAATGATGATGTAAAGAGAGTAATAAGGGAGAAAAAGTTAGCATATGAGAAGTTTTTACAAAGTAGAAGTGATGCAAGGAGGGAAGAGTATATGGAGAAAAAGAGAGAGGTTAAGAGAGTGGGAAGCAATGTAAAAAGAGAGCAAATGAGAGAGTGGGTGAGATGTTATCAACAAATTTTGTTGAAAATAAGAAAAAGTTTTGGAGTGAGATTAACAAGTAAAGAAAGCCTAGAGAACAAATGGATTTGTCAGTTAAAAATAGGAGAGGAGAGTTATTAAATGGAGAGTTAGAGGTATTGGGAAGATGGAGGGAATATTTTGAGTGTTCGCATCGCTATTGGGCCGTGCGGACGTGCTGCGCAGTAGCTCCTGATTGAGTTGGCTTTTGCGCAGTGTTGACGTGTACTTGGCTCTGTGAAGACCTGTTTGCGCGCTCTCTAGAATTGAAGCAAGATGCCCTCCATCGAGCAACTTTACCAGCAGCTTAAAGAAGAATTGAGGTTGGCGAATATGGAAATTCGGCGACTGACCGAGGAAAACAAAAAGATTCGTAGTAGTCCTTCTGTTTTGAGTCCTCAGGTCAAGAAGGGAAACTGGTCAGTGGCTGGTCAGCAGGGAAAGAAGTTGACGATCAAGAAGACGAATGGAAAGGTAGAAACGATGAAGAAGAAAGAGACTGCCGTGGAAACTGTTGTGGAAACATCCAATACATTCTCAGTGCTACCCGACGAATGTGAGTCGACTACTGGGAACGTCACGACGAACGACACTAAGGAAGGTACGAATATTGTTGTTGTTGGGGATAGCCAAGTTAGGTATATGGATAGGGCGTTCTGCTTGAAGGACAGGAGTAGGAGACAGAGAGTTTGTTTTCCTGGGGCTGGGATGGAGGATATTGTTAGCCGTCTGGATTGACATCATGAGAGGTAATGGAGGCAATCCTATTATCTGTCTCAGTGCTGGAGGCAACGATGTTGGCAGACGTAGGAGTGAAGACCTGATTAGCAGGTATAGGTCAGAAATAGAAATAATTAGGAGTAAGGGTGGGAACCCTCTCATATGTGGTATTTTGCAAAGGAGGGGAGTTGGAAGTGAATGGTTGTCCAGGGCAATTGGTGTCAATTGCTGGCTGGACAAATACTGTAAGGAAAATGCGGTAACATTCATTGACAACTGGGACCTCTTCTATGGCAGAAGTGACGTGTATGCCAGGGATGGGGTTCACCTATCTAGGTGTGGGGTGGGAACACTGGCAACTGCAGTGGAGGGAGCAGTTAGGACTTTAAACTAGGAATAGTTAGTGGTATGGGTTTTGGCAGGAAAACAGTCAAGTCCCAGTGTAGTAATATTACGAGTTCTAGGGGAACTAGTAATAATAAGAACGAGGTAGATATTGAAAAGCCAGGGACCTTGGGTGTTAAGGACAGTAATAGGTTTAGTAGAAAAATAGAAATGAGCAGGAAGGGTAAAGAGAAAGGAGAGTCTTTCAATGTTTATTATGCTAATTGCCGTAGTGCTAGGAATAAGATGGACGCGTTGAAATTAGTTGCTAGTGCAGGTAACATTGATGTATTTGCCTTAACTGAGACGTGGTTTAATTCAAAAATTCGGGACATGCCTGCGGAATGTCATATTCAGGGTTTTAAATTGTTCCAAGAAGACAGAAGTATTGGGAGAGGGGGGGTGGGGTGGCATTGTATGTCCGAGATCGCTTGAACTGTTGCATAAAAACGGGTATTAAGTCTGAAGTAACACATACAGAGTCTGTTTGGATAGAATTTTCAGAGGGGCATGAAAAACTGATTTTAGGAGTGATATACCGTCCCCCAAACTTAGATAGGGACCAAGGGAAACTACTATGGGAGGAAATTGTTAAGGCCACAAGGCACGATAACGTAGTAATTCTACGAGACTTTAACTTTAGTCATGTTGATTGGAATTTCTTGACTGGGAATTTAGAATCATACGACTTCTTAGAAGTATTTCAGGATTGTTTTTGAAGCAGTTTGTGACAGAACCTACAAGGGGAAATAACCTGCTTGACTTAGTTATGGCAAACAATGAATCCCTTGTTAATAATTTAGAAATTTCAGAGGAACTGGGTGCTAGCGACCACAAATCAATTACATTTAGCATTGAATGGAAGTACGATAGTAGCGATAACTCAGTAACAGTCCCAGATTTCGCTTAGCAGATTACGATGGGCTTAGAGAACACTTATCACTGTTGACTGGGGTAAACGAAGAGAGCTATCAATTTGACAGTTTTCTGAACACTATACATGCTGCTCAAAGAGCGTTTATCCCATATAAAGAAATTAGATCAAATAGAAATGACCCAAAATGGATGAATAATAGGCTCAAATATCTACTAGGGCATAAGAAAGGAATTTATAGGCATATCAAAAGAGGTGAGGGTCATCTTATGAATCAGTATATTGACATTAAAGGGACATTAAAAAGGGGATAAGAAAAGCTAAAAGGGACTATGAAATTTAAAGTTGCTAGGGATTCTAAAACTAACCCAAAAAGCTTTTTCCAGGTCTATAGAACAAAAGTTAGAGATAAGATAGGTCCCCTTAAAAATAACTATGGGCACCTTACTGATAAGAGAATGAAATGTGCTTGATTTTAAATAATTATTTCTCTCAGTTTTTACACAGGAAGACACTAACAATATTCCAGTAATTAATTTTTACAGTGGGCTAGAAGAAGATAAATTATGTAACATCACAGTCACTAGTGAGATGGTTGTGAAGCAGATAGACAGACTGAAGCAAAATAAGTCGCCGGGTCCTGATGAGGTTTTTTTCAAGGGTTCTTAAGGAATGCAAAATGGAACTCTGTGAACCATTAACTAATATTTTTAATTTATCTCTTCAAACAGGTGTAGTGTCTGATATGTGGAAGATGGCTAATGTAATTCCTATTTTTAAAACAGGGGACAAGTCGTTACCGTCAAATTACCGCCCAATAAGCCTGACCTCAATTGTAGGCAAATTACTAGTCAATTATAGCTGAGATTATAAGAAGCCATCTCGATAAGCATAGCTTGATTAATGATACTCAGCATGGATTCACAAGAGGCCGGTCTTGTCTAACTAATTTATTCTTCAGTAAAGCTTTTGAGGCTGTTGACCACAATAAAGAATTTGATATTATTTACTTAGATTTTAGTAAGGCTTTTGATAGAGTTCCACACCATAGACTGTTAAAGAAAGTGGCAGCTCATGGCATTGGGGGAAAGGTGCTCTCATGGATCGAGTCATGGCTCACTGACAGGAAGCAGTGTGTGTCCATAAATGGGGTTAAATCCAAGTGGGGATCTGTAACAAGTGGCGTTCCACAGGGATCAGTCTTGGGCCCGTAGTTGTTTATAATATATATCAATGATCTTGATGAGGGAATTACTAGTGATATGAGCAAATTCGCCGATGACACAAAGATAGGTAGGATAATTGATTCAAACGTAGATGTTATGGAACTTCAGGAGGATTTAAACAAACTTTATTCTTGGTCAGAAAGTGGCAGATGCAGTTCAATGTAGATAAATGCAAGGTTCGAAGCTTGGGAGTGCCCATAACCCTAGTACTTATAAGATAAATGAGTAGAACTAGCCAACAATTGCAAAGGTTTGGGGGGTTAGGGTGGCAGAAACCCTTTAAAACCCAAAACAGCAATGCCTAAGCGTACGTAATAAGGCAAATAGTTTACGGGATTTATATCAAGAAGGAAAAGCAACAAATCAGAGGTCATATTTCAGTTTTTTATACATAAATTAGAAACCAAAGGGCCCCAAAAAGAAAACCCCAAAAAAAACAACTATTCAACAAGTGTGGGCCAGGAGGCCGCCGGCCCACAACCACCCCATCACCCCCCCCACCCCAAGGCGACACCACAACAATAAAACCAAACTTTGGCCCAAACCACCCATCCTCCCCTCTTTTTCCCCGGGATTCAACCTCCCAAAGTGTCTCTCAGGTATAAACCAACGATCCAGATCCCAAAAAAGTCTTTGCATCCCCCAACTTAGTTTTTGGGAAAATAGAATTTTGAGAGACGCTAACAAAAAAAAAGACATCGGGAAAGACACAACTCAAAAAAAAAAATCCTCAGTCTTGAACAAAATTTAAAACAACACCGGGAAATTGACTAACTGTGACAAGACCACCCAAAAACAGTCAAGATAGCCATCCCCCCAACAAAAAAATAACCTTTTGATAAAAAAGGGTTTGAAGAAGCAGAAAAAAAATGGAAACAACAATTTTAAAAAAAACCATTCATAAACTACTTTGCTCCCAAGAAGAAAAAAAACTGAACAAGAAAAAACTACCCGGACGCAGTAATATTTTAACAGTCCACTTTTTCCCAGTGAAAATAAACCCAAACAAACAGTAAAGAAATTACTCGGGCAGATCATAAACCCCCAAAAACAAGTGTTATTTTACCAGAGTCTAAAATAAAAAAAAGCCAGGTTACTATGTTTCCCATGGTAAAAAAAGTTTTATGTTTAAAAATTCCACTCCACATAAACGGGAAAAAAAAGACTTAATTATTGCATCAATTAAAGAAAGAAAGAGGTATACTTTAAACGATTTGTTTTAAACCAAAAAAAACCTCAGAACCTCCTGTATGGGTTCCAAAAACTTAAGCGGGAGAATAACACACAAACACCAATGCTTCCACGGGATAAAAAAATTTCTAGTTGGGAAAACAAATTTTGGGTCAACTGTACAAAAATTCACGAAAAAAAATGATTACACGATTTCTCAGGATACTAATCTTACAGAGAAAAACAAAACAATTCCAACTTAAAAAGCCTAGGTAGTTATTTGTTTTTTTTGGGCCCCATTTTTGGGTAAAATTTTTCAATTGTACAACCCCTTTTTAGAAATTTAAATAAAAACCCTCCCCTCATTTTTTTGATTTTACTAGTAAGCTAAGTCACCTTATGGGGATTTCCCAAACTATTGTTTCGCTTAAACTTTTAGCTGAATTGATACTTTCTCGGGTCCATATTACTACCTCATTTTTTTTTAAATACTTTTAAAATTGATTTTACTTATTTAAAATTTTTAAATAATTATCTTTTTACAAAAATTTCAATTTACTCTTAACATTTTTGACTTTTAAAATAACCATTACTTGCTAATTCCCTTTACCGTTTTAAAAACCACTTTTCCCCTATCTTAAATTACTTTTAATTCCCTTGTACTGAAATTAAAAACCTAAAAGTATAACTAAATGAAATTTTGAATGAAAAAAACAATATTTTTTTTCATTTTTTTTGGTAATCATTTTATTTACAAAAATTTTTTTAAAAAACCATATTTACTACCAGTAAATTTTTACTTTTGAAACATTAAACTTAAACTTATCCCCCCATAACATTTTGTTGCCAAATTTTCAAGTTTGTATTTTCCAACCCCAACCTTTAAAATTTTCCTTTGGGACCTGTGTACCTGGGGACCTGTCTACCATCCCTTTCTATCATATTATAACCAAGACCTTAAACCCTTTTTTATTTTTTTTAAATAATTTTTCTTTTGGTACTTTAATTGGAATTTTATTTTGTCAATTTAAATCTAGTTATAAATTTTTGATCTTGGGCAACAACCTATAAACCCAACCCCAGTGCAATTGCAATACCCTTTTAAATTTGGGATTTTTATATTATAAGTTTTTATTTTAATTTTTACCTCTGTCCCCTTTAACCTTTTTTTACCCTTACTTAATTTTTGTCCCTTATATAAACTCCTTTATTTTAGCTTTTTATAACTAAACCCCATTTATTTAATTTAAAAATTTTAAAATAATCAAGGGGCTATTCTCGGGGCTAAAGTAGAATAAGTTTTTAAATTTTGCCCTTATATTCCAAAACTCATTTTTTTGATTACCCACTTTTTTTGTTCACCAAAAACCAAAAATTTGTTTCCCTTTTTTTATTATAATTTTATACTATAAATCAACTTTAAAAAATTTTCCTTTTTTAGTAAATACCCACCCATCATATTCCCCCAAACCCATTATTTGTCATCACTTTTTATTTTATTAGTCCCTTTTTTAAAATTTTCTCCTTTATTTTTAGCTTAAAAAAAACTACCTTAGCTCATTATTTTACATTTGTTAAATAATTCCCGGTGCTATTTTTAGCTTAAAACTAATTTTCTTTGTTTTATTTTTAATTCTAAAATTTAGATTCACTAAAATTTTTATTGGAATTACAAACACTGATCCTGATACCAACCTCTTATTTTAAAGACTTTAAAAAAAACAAGCAGTTACTGTAAAAAAAATAAACCGCAAACAATCAAAGGGGACTTCTCAGTGCCAAAAACAACAAAACTATCTTTTAAAATTTCAATAACAGAAAATTTTTTAAGGGAACCTACGATGATCTCATAGCATTACTAAAATTTCCCTTTCAGCCAACATGGGCCATCATTACACTAAAATGAAAAAATGGCTAAAGCCTGATAGTAAAAAGTCCCAAGCCCTTCCTGGTTTTTCACAGCCATACACAACTGTAGGGCCCGACCAACAAGGGGGGGGCAAAAGCCCTATACAAATCAGACCAACTAATGTATCACTAATACTTGCACAAGGGATGAAAATGGGGGAAAATATAATAGCTTTAAATTTAAATCCAAATACCTACAAAAACCTCCACATTGATAAACATCTACCCGAATTTTCCACATTTAAACATTAGCCAATTTAGTCAAAACCTAGGGAAATAAGATAAATGATGAAAGCATGAAAAAAGATCACTTTCTACTCTCAGGTGACTTCAAAAATAAATCTCCTGCAAGACCAGGGCCCACACATTACTGAATTCACAAACACAATGAGCAAATGTAAAGTTACTACCAAAAAGTAACAAAACCTACAAAGTTACAGAGACTAGTGTTTTTTTACTTGACACACGCCAAAACCATTTTTTTTTTTTTTTTAAAAAAAAATCCGGGGCCCTCTCCCCCCGAGGCAGGTTTACCCAAACAAAAAGAAAATCCCCCCCAAAAAAAAAATACTTTCCCTCCCTCATTTAACACTTTCACCACCCCCGAAAATTATCACTGTTTTTGCAGAGGTGCTCAGAATACAACAATCCCGAAGCATACACATAAAAAAGATAAAACAACATAATCCCTCCAAAAGCCAATATCCCCAAAACCCCCCCCCTTTTAAAAAGGGAAGGGATTGTACCCCATTTCCCCGGGCTCAAATCCAAAAATGAAAAAACCGGGTTTTCCCCGAACCCTTTCAAAAAATTACCCCGCTCACACTCCCAAAAGATCGCAGGGCCCAAGTATCATTCGTTTCCCCTCACTCCTACTAACACGCTCAGCAAAGCCATGGAAGTTTCCCAAACCCCTCGCCCACAAAAAACCCCCTTTAAACCCCCCCCCCTCCAACCCCCTTTTTTGACACCCCAAACCCCCCCCCTTCCTTCCCCTATAGAATTTTTATGCTTTTTCCCTGTCATTCTACTTTGACCTTCTCTCTAAATGACCAACCCCCTCAAAAACCCCTCTTTTGCCCTCTGACTAACTTTATTAACTCCACCCTTTCCCAATTTTCCCCACTCCAATTTTTGCATAATATTTACACCACACATTGCCCTTAAAAAGGACATCTCCACTGCCCCAACCGTCTCCCCGCTGCCCGCAAATTTTCCACCAAAGCTTTTACACCCAAAAAATTTTTTGGTACTAAATATCTTTTTAAACATTCCCTTTTTGCCTCCATAATAACCCTTTTTTTTTACTCCACATATACCTCAACGCACCCCTCACCTTTTTCCCTCATCAATTCTACGATTAACCTCATCCTTCATAAATCCATCCGCCGACAACGTCAACTCCCAAGTATCTGAAAACATTCACTTCTTCCATACTCCTCCTCCCCAATTTGATATCCAATTTTTCTTTATCTAAATCATTTGACACCCTCATCACCTTACTCTTTTCTATGTTCACTTTCAGCTTCAAACCTTTACACACATTCCCAAACTCATCCACTAACCTTTGAAATTTTTTTCTTTAGAATCTCCCATAAGCACAGTATCATCAGCAAAAAGTAACTGTGTCAATCCCATTTTGAATTTGATTCCCAAAATTTAATCCCACCCCCTCCCGAACACCCTAAACATTTACTTCCTTTACAACCCCATCTATAAATATATTAAACAACCATGGTGACATTACACATCCCTGTCTAAGACCTACTTTTACCGGGAAATAGTCTCCCTCTCTCTACACACCCTAACCTGAGGCCTCACTATCCTCATAAAAACTCTTTACAGCATTTAATAACTTACCACTATTCCATATACTTGCAACATCTGCCACATTGCTCCTCTATCCACTCTATCATATGCCTTTTCTAAATCCATAAATGCAATAAAAACTTCCTACCTTATCTAAATACTGTTCACATAATATGCTTCAATGTAAACACTTGATCTACACATCCCCTACCCACTCTGAAACCCCTTGCTCATCCGCAATCCTACATTCTGTCTTACCTCTAATTCTTTAATTATAACCCTACCGACACTTTTCCTGGTATACTCAGTAAGCTTATTCCTCTATAATTTTTACAGTCTCTTTTGCCCCTTTCCCTTTATATAAAGGGACTATACATGGTCTCCGCCAATCCCTAGGTACCTTCCCCTCTTTCATACATTTATTGAACAAAAGTACCAACCACTCCAACACTATATCCCCCCCTGCTTTTAACATTTCTGTCATGATCCCATCAGTTCCAGCTGCTTTACCCCCTTTCATTTTACGTAATGCCTCACGTACCTCCCCCACACTTACATTCTGCTCTTCTTCACTCCTAAAAGATGGTATACCTCCTGACCAGTGCATGAAATTACTGCCTCTGTTTCTTCCTTAACATTTAAAAGTTCCTCAAAATATTCTCGCCATCTACCTAATACCCTCCATCTCCCCATCTACTGACTCCCCTACTCTGTTTTTAACTGACAAATCCATATTTTTCCCTTGGCTTTCTTAACTTGTTTAACTCACTCCCAAAATTTTTTCTTATTTTCATTAAAATTTCTTGACTGCCTCTCCCACTCTATCAATCTGCTCTCCTTTTGCACTCTCTCACCACTCTCTTACCTTTATTTTACTCTCCATATATTCTGCTCTTCTTATAACACTTCTGCTTTGTAAAAACATCTCATAAGCTACCTTTTTCTCTTTTATCACACCCTTTACTTCATCATTCCACCAATCACTCCTCTTTCCTCCTGCACCCACCCTCCTATAACCACAAACTTTTGCCCCACATTCTAATACTGTATTTTATAAAACTATTCCAACCCTCTTCAACCCCCCCATTACTCATCTTTGCACTATCCCACCTTTCTGCCAATAGTCGCTTATATCTCACCCGAACTTCCCTCCTCCCTTATTTAACACTTTCCCCTCCCTCTTACTTGTTGTTGCCCACCTTCCTCTTTTCCCATCTACCTCTTCCTAACTGTACTACAACTAAATAATGACCCATATATCAGTTCCCCCCTCTAAAAACATGTACATCCTGGAGCCTACCCCTCAACCTTTAAAATCCACCAATACAAAATCTAAAAACTACTTTCATTAGGGGCACATCATCCCTTTGTAATTTATTTATCTTTTTTCATAAAATATGTTTACTTTTACCAAATTTCTTTCTACACTAGGTAAATTTAAAGGGCCCCATTTACTTTTAACCCCGGCACCCCAATTTTACCTACTATTTTCCCTCCAAACATTTTTACCCATTTTACATTGAAATCCACAACCCCCATTACTCTCACATTTTGATTCAAAACTCCCCCGCTTCACTCAACATTTCCCAAAATCCCTTCTCCTCTACACTTCTCTCTTCTCCGGGTGCATACACCTTATTATAACCCACTTTTCACACCAACTTTATTTTCCCCACAAATCCTTGAATTAAACATTTATAGTCCCCTTTCCTCCATAGTTTTACCCTTCAACATTTTTGCTACTCCTTCTTTAGCTCTAACTCTATTTAAAACCCCTAACCTAATCCCTTTTATTCCTCCCCCACCCAATCCCCTTTAAAATCGGGCATAATTACAGTAATACCAAAAAGACCACTACCCTACTTTCCCAAACAACCTTGGTAAACTACCCCAAGACACTACTAAAGTCACCTTCAGTTTCACAAGGGGCACCCAAATAAAAACTTCACAACAGCAGGAGAAAAACATTGTTTTGGCCACTGACAAAAAACTATACAATATGACAATGATTAAAAATTTTCTAAAAAAAACCCAATACCTCTATAACAAGATTTCCCCCTAAAAAAAAAAAACAATGACAGCAAGAGACTAACAGTCCCGGGCTAACCCCCAGCATTCTAAAATCCAAAAATACAAAACACCAAATAAAAAACAAACAGAAGGGGCACATAACCAGAGACCAAACAAAACTTACCGTCAATCCAAACCACCTGATAAAAAGGGGGAAAAAAAATTGATTAAGAACAGTTTATCCAACTTACGGGGTATAAAAAAAAGACCGGGAAAAACCCTATCGAAATTCGGGGAACAAAAAAGATTACAAATAGCGAAATAAAATTAGAAAAATCAATGAACCCCAACCCCCCACCAACAGAAACCAAAAAACCCAAAAGTTTCTTCTCCACTAAGGACAAAACCTTGCCAAAAAAATCCCAAGCTCAGATACCCCCCCAAATGACTACCTCCCCGGGCAACTACCCAACACACTGTTCCTAGCTCCGACTAACCCAACGAAGTCCCCATTATCAACGCACTAAAAAACAAAGGCGGAGATTTAAATACCTTACCACCCTTTTTATAAAAAAAATTTTCACAATACTATCCCCAATCATTGCAACACTCTTTAACAAATCCATTGAATCCTCCACCTTCCTACAGAAACAAAAAGCAAGGTAAACCCCGATCCACAAAGGGGGAAACCCAAAACAGAGTTGAATAACTATAGCCAAATTCCAGCTTACACCCTTTTCCAAAAATTTTGAAAAATTAATTCTAAACGAATCTACCCCCAAATCTCCCAAAACAACTCAACCCCTCCCAAAATTGGTTCGGGCCCCAAAAAAATACTAATATGCTATTATCACATGCTAGAACATAATACACGCAAAAAAGAAAAAAGAAGTCTCACTGGGATCTTCTTGACTTACGTAAAGCTTTTGATACAGTTGACCATGATTTTGCTCCCGTAAAATTATCCACTATGGTATAAGGGGGCACTCCTCAACACCTCAAGTCATACCTCACAACAGAAGCCAATATGTGACGCAAATGGGGAAAACTCTTCTGCGCAACCAATTACAGTTGGTGCCCGCAGGGAATTTCCCTTGGCCCTCTGCCTTTTTTCTCCTATACATAAATGACCTTCCAAATGCTTCGCAATTCCCAAAACCCACACTTTTTTGCAGTTTGACACTACATACGTCTTCTCTCACCTGAGCCCAGTCACGCTAGCCAATACTGTAAATACCGAATTTCAGAAAATATCTACCTGGTGAGGCTAACAAACTTACACTAACATTACAAAACCTACTTCATTTAGTTTTTAACAACTACAGAGTCCCTCTTTAAAATAATGATAAAAGATACCTACACAAAGCTAACAGAGGGAAAATTTTAGGAACCACCTTGATAATAGACTCAAATTTTTACCAATACAAAAATTTCTAAGAAAAATTTTCCCAAAACTGGGGAACTATCGAAAATACGGGACAATTTTCCACAATCACCCTCCTGGCCCAAAATCACTCTCTTTTTACCCCCTACTCCCTATGGAATTTGTGCAGGGGGTCAACAAAATTTAAACCCTCTCAGACCACTAAAAACCCAACAAAAGCGCAGTTAAATAACAAATTCTCACTACAGGGAAACACACCCACCAATATTCAATACACTAAACCTACCACCAACAAAACATCCAACTTATTACTGCACCTATTACATCATAGAACACTTAACTCTGATATTAACCCCCCCCCCCAAACTCTCCTTTCCAACCTCAACAGAACACAGACCAAACACAAGGGCCGATCACTCTTTGATGTTCCCGTGTCCATCTCACACTAGCAAAAACCAAGCACAAAAAGGCCCTAAAAAACTGGAAATTTATTACCCAAATAAAAAGAAAAACTACCCGTTTATAAATTTAAGTCTCTTTTCAAAGATCACTTACTCACCCAAAACCCAATAAATACTGAAAAGAACCCATAAATTGTATATCTTAAATGTTTCTCACAATTAATCACATAAATGTTAAACCTAAAAACCGAATCTAACTTATTATTTTTTAAATACACTACCCAACAAATACTTCATACACTGAATGTACAACAATTCATGAACCAATGACCTTCTTGTAATACTCACTTGTGCTTTATATTTTAAACTTTTAATTAATGTTTTACACTGATTTTATCATTGCTTAGTTTTTCTTAAGTTTTTTTTAAGCCAGCCCGTAATGCTATGCAAGATAAGTGGCTTTGGGATGCGCTCTTATCTGTATTTTTTTGTACCTCTGTATGTGGCTCAAATTTTTAATAAAAAATAAATAAAAAATAAATAAATTATTTAAACCTCACCTAGATTATGCAGCCAGTTCTGTCTCCGTATTAAAAAATGGACTAAATTCGTTTTAAAAACATTCACTAGGATGACTAAATTAAACATAGCATTAGAAACTTCCTTATGAAGAAAGATTGAAGACTCTTAAATTACATTCATTGAGACGAAGAATGAGGGGAGACCTGCGAAGTGAGTAAGTGGGAAAATAGGTATTATAAAGGGGGGTATAAAAAAAAGGGCCCCTTTAGTGTCTCTCCAAAGGAACCCCCATAATGGATTTAAATTAATAATTTTTGATTAGAAAGGACAAGGGAAAGTATTGGTTTTGGGAAAAAGGGTAGTTTTAGAGTGGGAAAATCTACCTAGTTGGGTTTTTTGAGGCGGGACTTTGGGGAGTTTCAAACAAAATTGGATAAGTCATAGTGGGAGGGGGTTTGGGTTTGAGGGGGCTTTTACACGGGGCTTATTTCTTGGGGCATTGAAAATTGGGGTTTGGGGAAAAGTTTTGTTAGGGGATAATTGTAAAGGACCTCCTAATTGGGGCCCGCAGCCTCCGCAGGTTTCCCCCCTTTCTTATGTTCTTATGAAAAGTTAAATTTGATGAAGAAGGGAAGTTTTGATTTCGTGTATAGGACAAGGAGGAAAACATCTTGTAAGAGTGAGGAAAGCCAGTTGTGAGTGTGGGGAATTTCGTGGGGCATAGGTAAAATAAAGGGGGTAAGGCACCGGGGATTAGGGGTAAAGTAGAAATTTTAAAAAGCAGGGGGGGATATAGTTTTGGAGGGGTTGTGAAATTATTTAATAAATTAGGGAAAGGGAAAGGTACCTGGGGATTGGCAGAGAGCAGGCATAGTTCCTTTTAAAAGGAAAGGGGGAAAAAAGAGAGTAAAAAAATTAAGTGGGAAAAACGCTGATATCCGGGAAAAAGTGTGGGGGAAGTTATTTTTGAAAGAATTAAGAGTAAGAGGGAAATAGAAGCAGATAAAAAGGAGGCTTTGGGAAAGGGAGGGGGTGTGTGGACCGTGTTTACAGTGAAACAAAAAGTAAACAGTTTTAGTAAGGCTAAAGGGGTCTTTGGGGGCATTTATTTTTGGAAAAGGCTATGACAGGGGGAAGGGGGAAAGGGGCAGATTTGCAAGTGTATGGGGGTAGGTTCTGAAAGCATGAAAATTTTTACGAGGATATGAGGCTCAAGTTAAGTATTAGGAAAAAGGGAAATTATTTCCCAGTAAAAGTGGCCTTAGACAAGGATGGTTTATTCACCGGGTTTTTTAATAATTTAAAGAGGGGGTTTAAGAGAAGTAAATCAGGGTCTTTCAAGAGGCTGGATTAAAAGAAAAGAATCACACACAAATGGGAGTTGTCACAGCTGCTCTTTGTGATAACTGTGCTCTTGGGAGATTCTGAAGAGAAGTTGCAGAGATTGGTGGATGAATTTGGGGGGGGTGTGCAAAAGAAGAAAATTAAAAGGGGAATACAGAAAGTAAGGTTATAGGGAAAAAAAAAGATAGGGGATGAAAGATTTAATTCAATTGAGAAGAGAGTATGGGGGAGGTGAATGTATTAATATTTGGGGGTGGACGTGTACGGATGGTCTATGAAAATGAGGTGAATTATAGAATTGATGAGGGAAAAAAGTGAATGTGCACTTAGGAGTCTGGGAGACAAAAAACTTGTCCTGAGGCAAAGAGGGGAATTTTAGAAGTATAGCTTTCCCAAAACGCTCTTTTGGGGTGTAAGCAGGGTGATGAAGTGCACGGGGAGAAGGCGGGAGGCTGAGTTTTAAATGCTGAGGGCGTGTGGTGTGAATATAATCAAAAATTTCGTTTTTTTAAATTTAGGAGGGGGTGGGGTTTCCCAAAACGTTGTCCAAGGCTGGGGAAGGGTTGTTGAGGTGGGGGGACATGTAGAGCGAAGGAGCGAAAAGAAGACTTCAAAATTTTCGTCTGTATTTGGAAGGAAGGGGGGGTAGGGGTCGGCCTAGGAAAGGTCGGGGAGAGGGGGTAAAGGGGGTTTTTGTGTGCGGGGGGCTTGGACACCAGCAGTATCCGAGTGGTTTGATGGGATAAATGGGACAAAGGTTTTATAATACTGACGTGCTTTTGGGAGGTGAGCAAGTAACATTTATGGGGGGTTCGGGGAACCGCAGCCGGGACTTGAGTCGGGAGAGGGAATACGTGCCTGCACTCTAAAGGGAGGGGTTTTTTAATTTTGCATTTTTAAAAAACTGTGTGTAAAGCACCCTTCTGGAAAAACATGATGGAGTGAATGATGGGGAAAGTTTTTCTTTTTCGGCCCCCCTCCCTTTGGGGGGAATGGGGCCAGTGTGATAATAATAATAATAAAAATAATAATAATATATATATATAAAATATATATATATATATATATATAAAAATATATAATATATATATATATATATATATTAAAAAATATATATTATTGGGAGTTATAATGAGAAAAACTGGATGCCGGGTTTTAAGTAAACAAAGCAAAGGGGGGTGGGAGAGTTTTCAATGGAGGGGAATAAATGGGTTATCGGGGTTTAAATAGATTTAGAGCTAAAGAAGGAGTCAAAATGTTAAAGGGATAAGCATGCGGAAAAGGGGACTACAAATGTATAAATTCAAGGATTAGTGGATAAAATAAAGTTTGGGATGTGAAAAGGGGGTTAAGTAAGGGGTTATGCACCTGGAGAAGAGAGAAGTGTAGAGGAAAGAGAGATTCTGGGGAAAAGCTGAGTGAAAGCGGGGGAGTTTTGAAAAGGTGAGAGTAATGGTGGTTTGGGGGTTTTAAGCAAAGTGGGTAAAAATGTTTTGGGGGGAGTGTAGGTAATTTGGGGGCCAGGGGAAATGTAATGGGGAGCCTTTAATGGCTGTGTAGAAAGAAATTTTTTAATAAAATCATATTTTTATAAAAAAGGAAAAAAAATATACAAGGATGATGTAGCACGTAAAAAGAGTTTGTTAATTATGTATTGGGGGTAAAAGGTTATGGGTAGGCTCCGGATTACATGTTTATAGAGGGGCAACTGATATATCGGGTCATTATTTATTGTACACACTTAAGTAAGAGGGAGATGGAAAAGAGAAGGGGGAAACAACAATAAGAGGGAGGAAAGTGTAAAACTAAGGAGGAGGAAATTCGGGCGAGATAAAACGACTCTTGGGAGAAAGGTGGGGGTAGTCAAAGATGATAGTGGGGGGTTTGGGAAAAGGGGTTTGGGAAAAGTTTTAAAAAATGCGTATTAAATGTGGGGGAGAAATTTGGGTTTAGGGGGGTGGGGCAGGGGGAAAAAGGATATTTGGGGGAATGATGAATAAAGGTGGATAAAAGAGAAAAAGGGAGCTTTCGAGAGGTTTTTTTCAAAATAGAAGTGTTATAAGAAGAGCAGAGTATATGGGGATAAAAGAAAGGTAAGAGAGTGGTGAGAGACTGCAAAAAAGCAGAGAAAATGGGGGAGGCCCCGTAAGAAATTTTTAAGAAAATAAAAAAAAATTTTGGGGTGAGTTAAACAATTAAAAAGCCTAGGGAAAGTATGGATTTGTTCAGTTAAAAACAGAAGGGAGTTAGTAAGGGGAAGGGAGGAATTTTGGGAGATGCGAGAAATTTTAGGAACTTTTAAATTGAGGAAGAAAGGGAGGTGGAAATTTCATGCACTGGGCCCGGGAGGTGTCCCCTCTTTTTGATGAAGAAGAGCAGAATGAAGTGTGGTGGAGGAACTGAGGCATTACGTAAAAATAAAGGGGGAAAGCAGCTGGGAAATGATGGGGTCATGACAGAAATTTTAAAAACAGGGGGGATTAGTGTTTGGAGTGGTTTGGGACTTTTTTTTAATAAATGTATGAAAGAGGGGAAGGTACCTAGGGGTTGGCGGGGAGCATGTATAGTCCCTTTATATAAAGGGAAAGGGGACAAAAGAGATTGAAAAATTATAGAGGAATAAGTTTACTGAGTATACCAGGAAAAGTATACGGTAGGGTTATAATTGAAAGAATTAGAGGTAAGACAAAATGTAGGATTGCGGATGAGCAGGGAGGCTTCAGAGTGGGTAGGGTATGTGTAGATCAAGTGTTTACAATTGAAGCATATATGTGAACAGTATTTAGATAATGGTAGGGAATTTTTATTGCATTTATGGATTTAGAAAAGGCATATGACAGAGTGGATAGAGGAGCAATGTGGCAGATGTTGCAAGTATATGGAATAGGTGGTAAGTTACTAAATGCTGTAAAGAGTTTTTATGAGGATAGTGAGGCTCAGGTTAGGGTGTGTAGAAGAGAGGGAGAATACTTCCCCGGGAAAAGTAGGTCTAGACAGGGATGTGTAATGGGCACCATGGTTGTTTAATATATTTTATAGATGGGGTTGTAAAAGAAGTAAATGCTAGGGTGTTCGGGAGAGGGGTGGGATTAAATTATGGGGAATCAAATTTAAAATGGGAATTGACACAGTTACTTTTTGCTGAGATACTGTGCTTATGGGGGATTCTAAAGAAAAATTGCAAAGGTAGTGGATGAGTTTTGAGAATGTGTGTAAAGGTAGAAAGTTGAAAGTGAACATAGAAAAGATAAAGGGGATGAAAGGGGATCAAATGATTTAGATAAAGAAAAATTGATATCAAATTGGGGAGGAAGAGTATGGAAGAAGTGAATGTTTTTAATACTTGGAGTTGACGTGTCGGCGGATGGATTTATGAAGGATGAGGTTAATCATAAAATTATGAAAGGGGAAAAAAAGGGGAGTGGTGCGTTGAGGTATATGTTGGGGTCAAAAAACCCTTATCTATGGGGGCAAGAAGGGAATGTATGAAAGTATAGTAGTACCAACACTCTTATATGGCTGTGAAGCTTGGGTGGTAAATGTAGCAGCGAGGAGACGGTTGGTAGCAGTGGAGATGTCCAGTCTAAGGGCAATGTGTGGTGTAAATATTATGCAGAAAATTCGGAGTGTGGATATTAGGAGAAGGTGTGGAGTTAATAAAAGCATTAGTCAGAGGGCAGAAGAGGGGTTGTTGAGGTGGTTTGGTCATTTAGAGAGAATGGATCAAAGTAGGATGACATGGAAAGCATATAAATCTATAGAGGAAGGAAGGAGGGGTAGGGGTCGTCCTCGAAAGGGTTGGAAAGAGGGGGTAAAGGAGGTTTTGTGGGCGAGGGGCTTGGACTTCCAGCAAGCGTGCATGAGCGTGTTAGATAGGAGTGAATGGAGACGAATGATACTTGGGACCTGACGATCTGTTGGAGTGTGAGCAGGGTAATATTTAGTGAAGGGATTCAGGGAAACCGGTTATTTTCATATAGTCGGACTTGAGTCCTGGAAATGGGAAGTACAATGCCTGCACTTTAAAGGAGTGGTGTGGGATATTGGCAGTTTGGAGGGATATGTTGTGTATCTTTATACGTATATGCTTCTAAGCTGTTGTATTCTGAGCACCTCTGCAAAAGCAGTGATAATGTGAGTGTGGTGAAAGTGTTGAATGATGATGAAAGTATTTTCTTTTTGGGGATTTTCTTTCTTTTTTGGGTCACCCTGCCTCGGTGGGAGACGGCCGACTTGTTGAAAAAAAAAAAATATATATACACACACACACACACACACACACGCACACACACACACACACACACACACACACACACACCCACCCAACCTGCTCTCCTTTTCATTAGTGTGACTTTGTAAGTGGTCCAAGTTGGACCGAAACGCCGTCGTAAGCTGCTCTCTTCTATGTGCGGGTTATTTGTGTATCATTCCAGTCACGGTATTGTGCCCCTTTTTGCTATTTATGGACCCCCGCAGTTAAGCGTCTTGTTCTTTCCAACGTTTTTAATGTTCTTCCTTCTTTCAAGCCCCTCTTTCCTTCTTACGAGGCTGCTCTTATTGCTACCAGGTGTCGTAAGAATCAGCTTCACTTTCTACGTGACTGTCTTGCTGAACAAGTTTTGCCCCCTTCCTTCTCCCATTTTGTGAAACCCAACCCACTGGGCACTCCCTTTCCTGATCATGCCCATCTCCTACTTCAACAGCTTATCCTTTCTATGAAGTCTCAGGTTGAAGATGCCTTCTTTACTCTCCGTCAGCGTCAACGTGCTCTCTCTGCTTCTCTTCCACAAGATCTCCGCAACCTTCTCTCTACCATTGCTTTTGACACTGCTTGCCTGATTCTCAAATTCATTTCTCCAAACTACGGAATAAACTTCAACGTCTCATGTCAGATAGCCCTTGGTCTAAATTCTCCCTTACTGACTGTGTTACTAACCTGTCTGCTGTCACACTCTCTCAATATGAGTTTGAACTTCTTGGTTTTGGACTTTCCTTTTCCACTTCACCTAACCCCTCACGCTGGTATTGCCTGATTAGCTCTTATGATTCTTTTCGTCAGTCTTGCTTCCGTAATCTTCCTGACTTGTCCACCTTTTGTGGCGCTCTCCTTCCTGCTCTTGATAGTCTGTTCTCGAAGAACCACCACCTTCTGCGCTGCTACCAACTTGCCCTTCCAAACTGTCCCTATTATCTTCTGACAAAAGGGAATTCGGTAGTTATCCTTGATCACGAGATTACCTCCGTAAAGCTGATGTCTTGCTCTCTGACTCACGTACCTACACTCGTTTCCAACCCTCTTGATCGCATCAAGAGAACTTTTAACAAGAAACTAAGGATTCTCTCTGACCTCTGTCCTCCTGACTTTGACCTTTTTCAATGTTTTCATGTCATCTGTCCCTCTCAGCCCTATTTCTATGGCTTTCCCAAAACCCATAAACCCGATATTCCCTACGTCCTATCATATCCTCTAGAGGTTCTGTCTCTTATTCTCTTGCTTCTTGGCTGGCCAAAACCCTCCCTCCCTTTCTTGGTACTTTTTCTCCTGCCCACCTCCGTCACTCTCAAGACTTCATGAACGGGTTCACTCTCTCCCGACCTGTCAGATGCTTAATCTTGACGTTGAGTCCCTCTTCACCAATGTCCCTCTTGATGATGTCCTTGATTTTCTTAGAGAGAAGGCCAATGAAGGGTTTCTTCATCTCCCTATACATACTGGGTGTCTTTCTTGACCTTATCCGCCTCTGTGTGGACTCTAATTCCTTATCCTTCCAAGGGAAATATTATTCTCAAACCTTCAGTGTCGCTATGGCTCTCCTCTCTCTCCTGTTCTTGTTAATCTTTACATGGAATACTTTGAGACTGTTCTTCTTCCTACTATCGATGTGCGCCTTCACTCTGGCTCTGCTATGTTGATGACATCTTTGCTCTGTGGCCTCATGACTCTTGTCTCTTCCAACCATTTCTTGATACTCTTAAAAATCTTG